>JAYKKI010000037.1:4487500-5094166 GCA_039881145.1 Druceiella hillmani | reverse complement strand
AAGACTATATTAAAAGCAAAAAAAATATTGATGAGTTACTGCAAACTAGGCTGGGCAGAAGACCTACCTTTGATCAAGAAATCGAAGAATTAGTAAGATACTGCTTAGAAATGGTGAACAGGTATTATGGCTTACGTGCGTCAGATTTGAGAAATATGGCGTTTCAACTGGCCATAAAAAATAACCTTCCAAATCGATTCGTTGATAAAGGCGCAGCCGGCAAAAAATGCATCCAGACCTGACATTCCGTACTCCAGAAGCTACCACAGCTATCCAGAGCTTATTGCTCGACGGTCATTTCTCACATACGAGAAATTTAGATCTAATTGAATTAGCAAGGGAAAATGGAGTAATTCTCGTATCAATACCGTCACATTCCTCTCACAAACTCCAACCGCTTGATGTGGGATTTATGTCACCTTTTAAGACATACTATTTACAAGAGATAGACTCAGGTCTCACCCAGGGAGGATAGTAACTGCCTATCAGATCTCTAATTTGGTAGGGAAAGCCTATTTACGTGCTGCAAGTACAGATATAGCTGTTAAAGCATTTGAAAAATGTGGAATTTGTCCCTTTAATAAAAATGTGTTCAGGGACCATGACTTTGCAGTAGATTGTCAAGAACCCGATAGCATGATTGAAGAATCTGGATCTGTTGTATCCGATTCTAGTCCTTCAGTTATAAACAGACCTTTGATTCCTTTACCCTCAATTTCTAGGAATGATGTACCCTGTGAAACTTCTACGCCAAAGACAAGTGCGCGGAATAGTTCAAAATTACTGGTATCTCCTGAAATGATTAAACCTATTCCGTCCATTAACAAAAAAATAGGCAAACAAAGTAGTAGACAGACAAAACCCGCGGTTCTTACAACATCGCCATACAAATATGAGCTTCAACAGGTAACTGCTAGAAAGAGAAACGAAAGTCTTACAAAAAAGAAAACAGCAAAATCAGAAAAATCAGAAAAACAAAAGAAGAGCAAAGACATGAAAAGAGGAAAATCGAATAAGCGCCAAACTAATTATGAGTCTGAAACTGATGAATCTGATATTGAAATGATTTTAGATAGTGATGGGGACAGTGGAAATAATGACGATGTAGAATGTATCTTTTGTAATGGAGCCATTATGGTGTATTTTAATGATAAATCTGGTGAAAAATGGATACGTTGCATAGCGTGTTACAGATGGTGTCATGAACTCTGTGCTGGTGTCGAAGACAGTAATATAATATATTTTATTTGTGATCTCTGCATAAAAGGTTAAGAATAATTACAATCTGCAGATATGAAGATATGTTTAGATATTTTACTGTAAGAGAAAGTTTATAGATTTTATTTGTGATCTCTGCACATAAGGGTAGCTATGAGTAAACAAAGGCTGAGACTATTAAGACTAACATAGGTAAAAATAACGGTTGTTTAGATATTTTTTTTAAATTACCCATTATGAAAAAGTTTTACATTTTATTTGTGATCTCTTATTGTTATCTCTGCATACGGGTTTAGATAAGTTAAGAGTAATTGAAGGCTGTGGCTATTGGATACTGACATAGGTCAACATAATGTTTATTTTTGTTTGTGTTTGTTGATTTTTTTCTAGTTACTGCTTATGATTTGTTTTAGAATGTAAATTTTGTGATCTCTACGTAACCTACACTACCTACAGACAGGGTTAGTATAAGTACTTAGTATTGACAAATTGAAGGCTGTATTATATTTAAGAACAAGTTTTTAAGCGCTAAACTACATTAAGTGTTAGGTATTTTTAAAGAAATTTTATTAAAATATTAAAAACAAAAATTTTAGAGCAATAGTACTTAATATGGAAAATTTTAAAAAATAATATAATTTGTTTCGAAAACATGAAACCAAATGTAACAACTACCTAGTAAAGTAAATAAAGTGACATGATTTATAATATAAAACTGTTCTTATCTACTACAATTGAGTATATAATCTAGGTTTCATAATATCGGATATCCGATATTGAGATAATATCGGATATCCGGTATTAGAAGCCTTCTTTTTATAACCTAAATTTTGCATTAAAATGGAAAATTAAAATTTGTGATTATTTTTACAATTCAATATCGAATTCCTTTAAAGTCCACATAATGTATGAAACTAAGCTTACGAACACCAATTTTCATTCGTGTAGGGTTATATTTCATACCTTTTTTTCGGCATTTACAAAAAGTATCCGATATTCGGGTACTTTCCCCTAGCAATGAAAAAGTTCAAAATTTTAAAAAAATTAAAGAGGCGAAAATAAGAGACGTGGTTTTTAAATGTTTACTTTGGATATAACGGAAAACATTTTTGTGGTGCAGGTGGGATTTGAATCTACAATTTCGTGCCTACATTATCGGTATACTGCATAAATAAGATGTAATAGGGTTAACATTGTTTGCATTTCAATATCGCGAATAATCAAAATAATTATTTCAATATTGACCAAAGTGTTTCGCTCTCGAATAGGGAAATGCATTCGTTGTTGCCATAACAACCTTCCAAAACCCCAACTTTGCCATTTAAGTAAATACAATGATAACGTGTGGCATAAAAAACAGTAATGGCGTGCATTACAACTTCGCTGTCAATGTTCGTATTCCCCGATATTCAACTCCAGCTTAACGTCATGGGCGAGTGGTCCCGTGGCGTCCTAGTCCTCATTATCAAAGAGCAATGCAGGCGCGGGTCACCCGCGTGATGACCCGCGACTGATGCATGATAACTTGCGACAGACAATACTCATTCGGACTTACGATACCAACTAGGATCACTGGGCTTTGCTGCAGTTTATTGAGGCTGAATAGTGGATATGCTATGCATAGCACGCAGTGCTATTAATGTAGTTACACAGCAGCTATTTCTAGCCAATAGTTTCTCGTCGATATTTTCAAACGTAGACACCGACTAAACGGCCGATACCAATAGTTAGCGACGAATAGTTCAATTTTTAAACGTAGACTACGTTTAAACGTAGACTAAGCTCGTTTTTCCATGTAGTATTCGAGATAAATGTTGAGAAAACTTCGTAAAAATCTACACTCCCTCTAACTATTTATTACAGAACCATCCATATATACAGTATACATTTTTAAAATAAAACATAACAATAGAACTAAATATAAAATATCAGTCTATGTTACACTGATGAATTTGACTTTTCATTGTGACAGCCAAAAAAAACGTACGAATATACTAATCATTATTCTAGTAAGGTTACCTTTTAAGAAGACCGACTGTAGTGTAAACGAGTTACAAATTACCAGTATATAACTCGTTTATACCTTTTATATCATGGACTCTAATAATTTCGATTAATAATTATATTAAGTTTGAGATAGTTTTGCGGCACGCACGTGAATACTCGTACGCATCCGTAAATTATGGTTTGTATTATTGACGTAATTTATAATCTACGTCGAAGCTTTTAATGGACGCCCAGGGCGCGCCCACGGGCGACGTGAGAACGATTCCCGCATAATCTTACAGCCCGATGAGGAGACTATTAGTGCTTCAAAGGGCTAGTTACAGGAAATAGAATAAAATAAGAAAATGTATGAATGCCCTGGAAACGAAAGCTGGCATTATGATTGTGTGCAAATGTCTGTGTATGTATATATGTGTGCACTTTAACTCTTAAAAAATTAAAACTTTTTCAACGAAATATAAATTTCATTTTATCAATATCTATTTAACTATTAATAGAGGTATACTCGTGATCATATAGGTAACGCTTTAAGTCTCCCTTCCTCCGCTTTAAGACACCTCCTAAGTCTATCAGAGTCTTGTGTTATTTGTTAATATGGAAATGCCGTTAGCATTTCGTACGTCTATGTTCAATCTTCAAATTTGTTAACTATGTAAAGGTATCTATGAGCTATGGAAAAAAACTTTATATATGCTATTATTATTTACAAATAATAAAATAAAATTGCCGTTAAGTACTACAAAGTTGTGCGTGAATATTAAAATGACTTGTTTGCGAGTCGTTAATAGTAAGTAACGTATTAGGTGAAATCTAAAATGATAATAATATTTAGTGAGCGATAATGATACTTTTTATACTCATTAGGTACTGTTGACGTAACGCCGAGTTACTTTGTAAATAATGATCTGCTCGTACCTAAACCAAGGTTTCTCACGCTGCTGCTATGGGCGCGTGGTACTCGACACTTTATTGGTCAAGGTCGCTTCTTGCTCATGTGGTATTTTACGCCGCAAGTTCTTCCAGTGCGAGACCCGACACGCCACAGTTGTCGATTCGCTATGCGAGTGAGTACCTAGCCAATGTTGTGTGAATCGTTTATCAGCCGAATCTTCGGCTTTATTTGTCCATTGGCTATCGATATAATAATGAACAGATAAATCTCTGGATTTATCTGTTCATTATTGTAATGTTAGAGAATGAAACCCTTTAGCGTCAACTATAGTTATTTATTATTCACTATTTACATAATTTCAATTTAAATATAACAAAATAAATTGCCTGTGCGAGAAACTCTCGGCACAATATATTTACGCCATTAACGATTGCCGCGGCGAATATAGTTGTGCGAGTGTATTGAACGTACAGTGTATTGAATATACATCATAAATTTATTGTAATAATTTTAATAAATTTACAGCACCAGAAGTGGTTTCATTTTATGCGTAAGGAATTTAGTTTGTTAGTTTGAAAAGGAAAGAATATTGTTCTGCTGCTTTCCTGGACATCCAACAGGCATTCGATCGGGTCTGGCACAAAGGGTTACTATGCAAAATAAAGCAAGCACTTCCACACTCTTTCTACCCCTTGATGGATTCTTACCTTAGAGACAGAATGTTTCGAGTAAAACACCGTGACGCCAGGTCTTCCTTGTATAGTTGCCACGCAGGAGTACCCCAGGGATCGGTACTCGGTCCGGTGCTTTACAACATCTTCACGAATGACTTACCCCAGACACATAATATTACAGTAGCAACCTATGCTGACGATGCTGCATTTCTCGCATGTAATAGCAGTCCAGAAGAGGCAAGTAAATTGCTGCAGGCACAACTCGATGACACAAATAAATGGTTGAACAAATGGCGTATAAGAGCTAGTGCCCAAAAATCTCACCACATCACGTTCACTCTGAGACGTGCAACTTGTCCTGCAGTCAACTTAGGTACCAACACCTTACCGCAATCGTCCTGTGTCAAATACCTGGGGTTTCATCTGGACCGAAGGATGACATGGAAAGACCACATCAAAAATAAGCGTAACGAAATCAATTTTCGATTTAGAAATTTGCTATGGCTTCTAGGAAGACAGTCAGCACTATCCCTAAGCAACAAACTAAGAGTGTACTGCTCCGTAGTAAAACCCATTTGGACATATGGGATTCAACTGTGGTCATCGGCCAGTAATTCGAACATACTCTGCCTACAAAGAGCCCAAAACAATATACTTAGGGTCATATCAGGTGCACCATGGTACTCCCGCAATTCGGAAATCCACGAATACCTACAAATTTCAACCGTCGTAGACGAAGCAAAACGCTACACAGCCACATACAAAGATCGTCTGACATTCCATCCTAACCCACTTTCGCACATGCTGTTACAGCCCAACTCGATAAAGAGACTCAAGAGAGCTGACGTGCTTCATAATTAGAGCGATTAAGGGCACTGGCCCTATATTCGCCCAAACAAGATACATACCACAACCTACCTGCTTATAGTTCTAATGACTGATCGCAGGATACAAAAAAAAAAAAAAAAAGTTTGTTAGGCAAGATTTTAAATTGGATGAGGAAAGTTCTAACACGGTCTTTATTTGACGATAATTTTTTATATTCCTTTTAGCACATTTTAGCAATGCTGCCATATAGTGCTTCCTTAGAAGATACTTTTTCATAAGGCGTTTTTAATGTTAAACTACTCGCTAATAAACCCATATACTGAGCATTTTTGGAGTTGTAAAGAAATCAGTCGATGTTATAAAGTAATTTTTCTATATAAGTCAATGGGCTCACACATTTCAAACTCCTTTTTTGATTTCTATATATTTTCAATTTCACAGCAACACTTAAAATATCGCAGTGTTTGCTTCTACGAGTCTTAAACTGTTAGCAGCTAACAGTTACTAGAAAGGCTGTCCGTGAGTGACTCGTGCAAGACAAATAGCGACCGATCCGTAATCATAATTTTCTCTTGCTCATTTTTATAGTAAGCAACTGAACTATTAAACTACGTGTCCCGACTATTTATGAATAGCATTCTTGAAGAAATAATATTAATGAAATGCTAACGTTCACGTACTCTTTCACTGACAGTTTAGTCAATATTAAACTAGTTCGAGGGGTAAAACCTATATTTGCCGTGCCATATATTGCTTATCGAGACGTATATTTGTGAAATACTTTAATTTGATGAAAGTTTACCACAATGTAAGATTAACATTTGGACATTTTTAAAAACTTATGGCTAAAAATCTTCAATCGATCGCAAAAGCGTTTTAACGTTTTGAGTCCGTGTACGAGGCTAGATCAAACAATCCCCAAAATGAAGGAGAAAGAGTGTACCTATACAAAAACGTGAAATTATTTTTCTTTCTAATATATTGACCGTAACTAATCCTTATTTTCAGTCGAAATATCTCTCCTGATGCTTTTTCTTCATTTTTAGAAATCTATACATAATAAAATTGTAGCAGAGATATAATAAAATTGTAACATGAAATGTATTTTAAAAAGAGTGATCGATTTAGCGTATAGAATGATAATAGAAGCTGAAAAACTTTTCATAGAATTTTTGTCTGTCTGTCTGTACGTTATTTTGTAACCTATCTTACGCTGTTTCCATCCCAATTTTTCATTTCAATTTCATCCATATTTTGTTGATCTCAGAGGAGGTGACCTCTACGGGATGACCCATAAAAGGATTATCTTCTATTAAGTCTTTGCTCAACTTGAATTTATTGCGCCATTTGCAAATCATGTGTTTGCAAGGGCTAGAATCCCCGTAAACTGCTGATATCTTTTCCAAAATAATTTTACATGATTTCGTTTGCTTGGTAAGTAACTCAACGATTGCAGTGGACCCAATTTTCATACGTCTTGACAATTTCTTCTAGAATGGCTTGTTTATTCGACGATATATTATTCATTAATAACTTAATCAAGCTGAAACTTGGTACATATACTAAAAATGTACCACACTACTAGTAATATAGAATGAACATTCACACACCTTTGATATTCTTTTAACTCATATTAGAACTTACATGTTCAAATTTGACACAGCAGTCGAGGTTCAGAATACCTAAATTACGCATGACGGCTTTAAATACTTTTATAAAAATTCTACAAAATTTAATAAAGTGTCGAGAAAAAAACTGCGGTTGTGCAACGGCCTTCGCGAGGGTCAATTCGGCTATTGTTATTAATAATGATGTTTGGGGAATAAATCATTCTATCATTCGGACTTGGCTTGCTGGGTTGTGTTGAAAAGTAGTTTGTTACTGATATTTCTTTTATTGTTACTGTTGCAATGTAATTAAAAAAGAGTCATCTCAAGTGCGAATCAAATTCATACAATAGTTGCGCTTTTTATTCGACATCACTATTACTACTTTTATTTCACTTGGGATATTATTTATGTATATAATATGTAATGATAAAATGGTAAATAAGTCGTTCGATGATGTCCTCAAATTTACTATTCGAAACTATTTATGTATCCATTATACACAAACGTTTCTTTGCAAAATCGATCATCATATACAAACTTAAATACTTCTTCAATAATCTCTACATGTTTTGTACACATAGTGATTTCGTCAAGTCAACACAAGTGGTTTTATCTCTTCGGGAAAACATTTCCTCATTATTTTATTGAAATTTTATACAGTACATTATTTAAACAATACTTTTTTAATATTTGTATGTCTTCCGATTTAATAAATAATCTCTTGTTCAAATTTTGTGTTTTAATCTTACATACTTCAAAAGCTGTGAGGCTGTAGCGGACTTCCATGATGAATGTAGAATAACAATATATAACGAATGATCATATATTATTTAAAAACTCTCTTCTCTTTATAAAATGACAGTTTTCTTCGAAATACTTCCATTGTTAGATACTAGGAACAATACGATAGAGATTATGGTATGCCCATTCTTTCTAGCTGCTAAAAATTGAAGAAGCTGGGAATTTGTGTTACCACGATCACTATATACTGGCCATTCTGTAGAAAGTTTCATTGAGGGATGTATTAAGGACTGTGTTAAGTAGCATTGAAACGTAAAACATAAGTGACATAATCAGGACAAACCTGTCCCATTGTGGAGATACGCTGCAGAGTCCTCTATAGATTGCTACAGCCACACCTCGCTCCAACGAGAGGTATGCGGTTGGCGCGCTCGCTCGGCGGGGGCGCGTATAAATAGCCGACCAAGCGGCCGCCTATTTCTGGTGCTCCACGCACTCGGATCTCCCGGTCATGGGTTTATGCTTTGTGATACGACTCGTTAGAAAATCTTACTCGCTCCAATCGCTCAATATTTTTTATTACACGTGTCAGAGAGTCTCGGCAATTCTATGTTACAAGTTCAAACTACAGTGTCAGTTGAAATTAAACTATATCAATAGCTACATGTGTTGATTAAACAACAATACCGCCTATATATATATATATATATATATATATATATATATATATATATATATATTTATTTTAAGTAGTTATTTTTTTAAATCTAGTTAATCTAGGAGCCTTTTAGTGTTAATAATGTTAATGTTAGTATAGTAGATAGTGAAGATAATTTTTCCCTTTTCTATTAAAATGGTGTTTTGTCACTCAGGCAGTATTGTTTTTTAATCGATATTTTTATGTATCGGTAAGTTATTATGTTGACATTAATCGCCCTATTCGTGATATCAGAGATTTATGACAAATTATGCTGTCGTTAATGGCTAATGTAAGCCCGTATTTTTGTTTATAATATATAAATGTATCAGAAATTTACCACAAATATTATTAAGGTATCATTACCGGGCCCTGCCCTGGTATAGATATATTTTGAATAAACATTTGGTATAACAAAATTTGTAAACGTAGATCTAATTTACGTCAATGATCGATTTAAGCTATATTTAAAGTAAACTATTTGTGCATCGTAAAACACTGAGTTGGTTTATAAGTCTTTAGTCACCAGTTCGGAATTTTTCTGAAAGGTCAAAAGAGTCAGAATATTTTGTTATGAGATGTAAATAGATCGAATAGGGTATTTGACTATATTTTTTCATTACTAAAAAAATATATAGAATAAGTAACAACATTAAAAACGACTAACATATATATATATATATATATATATATATATATATATATATATATATATATGTATATATAATCGAAAACTCCCCATACCAAACACAACTGACTTATGACGTCACTGACCATGTATTTAATATTCATTATAAGGGAGTTTATTAAATATGTTTAGTATCTCGTTAAATATTGCGTTTAAGTTACACATTGCATATTATAATTTTCTCATTGTTTTGTGTGGAAACTAAATTCATAACAACTTTTTGCACATAATGAAAAAAATTGACACTTCTTCCCATTTAGAAGTTTCGATTAATTGTTTGTTATATTCATTATTTTTTTCATTCCAAGGTTTGTTTAAACCTACTCTACATTTTTAAAACATTTTTACAAAAAATATCGACACCAGTCAAATACATAGGGTATTTGACTGATGTCGATGTTATTGTTTTGTAACGACTGTTGACGACCTTCAAGTACATTATCTTCAAGTACAGATTCTTCTAATTCAGGGGGGCAAATTTATCCCATGAAATGGGCGAGCAAAGGTATAGTTTACGGGACAGTGAAGATTTGTTTCAGGAAGCTCAAAACGATGAATGCGATCACGAAGAAGAACGCGTTTCGGATGCCGTGTTGATTTAGATGTGCAACACACAAGTTGAAGGAGATCCTCCACTGACAACTCGTCAATTGGGGAACTTAACTCCACGATAGAGACGTATTTACGTAAAAAAGAAAAAAGAGTTTCAAAATACAGTGGAGGGTTTTGTAAAACCAAATAAGGGTTAAATACCTATTACCCAATAATTAGATGGATATTATTTGGTCCCTTATTTGGTCTTACAAAAAGACCCCGCTATATTTTGGAACTACTTTTTCAGTATTTATATATATATATAAATTTTCATCAATGAAATTTTGCCTGCAGATAATATTCAAGAAAGTGTTTCTTACCTTAACAGTTTTTAGTTTTACTCAGCCATACAAGCAAATAATATTAACGTCATCATGTAATATCGTATATTAAGTTAAACACAGTAAAGAATTAGCACTATTACGACGTATTCGTAGACGATATGTAACGCTACAAGGTAGAATTCCGTTTTTTTATTTTTCGTAGTACACCGATCTCGAAAATTTACAGAGCAGAGAAGGTGTCTAATCGACATCCTGAAGATACAGAGATTCGTTGCATTATTGTTTGATTTAAATTTTGTAACACAATGTAGCCAAAACAAACGTGTGAGCGGCAGGATGATGCACTTCAATGATCTGGTGTGCCAGCGACGCTGACGTGACGAAACCGCATTTGAGATGTGCTCGAATTTATTTTTTCTCAATTTAGTCACCTGAAATCTATGAAAATTTGACACCAGCCCACCGAACTAAGCAACCTTTAATTATATATCGGTAAATGCCTATCAAGCCTGCGTGATACTTAATAAGTCCATGGAAAATTCTGTTGATATTTCTAATACATTGCAGTGACAGTTATATGCGAATTATCGACGAGTAGAATCGAGCAATGTGAAATTAATAAAAATCTCACAAGGTGTTGAAAATAACGTGGTCGGACTGCCGAAAAAGTGATGAAACATATCGAAAAGCATAAATATACTGTAAGTGTTCAATAGTATTTTACGAGTGATGATACTCTCCAATAAATAGTGTCATAAATTTGCTTTCAAATTGAGAATGCTAATTCTGAATCCATATTTTTTAAGTCTACAGGTCGACCAATACTTAACATTATGTATTTATTCCTAAGAATGGTACACAATTCTGATAGAGTGTTTTAGAGCATAAGAAATTAAAGCGTATTTGTTTTAATTTGAACAATTCTAACTTTAGACTTGAAAATAACGTTAACATTTGCAACTGAAGTGTAAAAGCGATCGTTCGATAGGCGCAAAGATCTCGAGTTCTATTTGGAGCGAGATCATGGTTAAACACATCGATCTAGAATTATATTTATTATATCCATTTCAATTATACGTTTTTGTTATTATGTTGAGAATTACTTGAGTAAAAAGGGATATGACGTTTTGTTTCAAACTCTTGTTTCTGTAGTAACTATTTATGGTTAAATTATTAACAATATTCTCAACGGTTTAGCTAACTCTGTGCTATAATCGAGTATATATATACGAGTATATGGTTTAACATAAAAACGCTTAGAACGAATAGTATTTACTGTTTGGCCATATATATCCTGAAGATTTTTGTAGATTTCATTGTCGTAGGCAATTCTTTAAGCGTTATTTTAGCTGTAATGGGTTAACTAGTTTAACTCAAAATGTCCAACTTTACACCAGAAAACGAGTTAACACAATTTGCAATGATTACCAATATATACCTTCGAACTTTGTCGTAAATTTCATGTTTTCTCCAATACCGTCCTATTTTCTTCTTTTTTTAATTTAACTATAATGCTTTCAAACGATTAAAATAAAAATGCAATCGGCAGATTTCGACTCATTTCACTTAATTCGTTGACTCGTTACCAACACATTCTAAAAATGTATTATGTATCCTATATCCATCTGGACCCAATAACCCTTACGATGGATGGATGGACCAACCGTGAAAGTTTTCTATAGATCAAATGATACATTATGTATACGGGTATACCTTTTATTAACAGAATTCATTATAAGTAACTTATTCGTAACGTAACCTATACCTAATACATTAAAGATAAGTTTTTTGTAACGATAAAGGTCAACGACTTAACAAAATTTAAATGTATAGGTTAGGTCTAAATATAAAATAACATAAGGATTATAAAAAAATAACGACAGCACATTTTCACAAATTTGCTTTCATTTATCATAAACAAATCACACTTTTGTGTGCCACTGATCATGTGATTGTGCAGTTGTATATCGCGTGAAACTAGAGTCCTGATATAAGCTAGTTCTAGAGAGTTAAGATTGCGTGAGCGCAGATAGTTATCGGGTATAAAGAATAAAAGTTTTCTCGATAATGCTAGGCATGGTATTTTTCCTTTTAACAGTTAGAAGATACATTTTATAAGCGCAATGCATCTTCTGAGCTGCAAAAAATGGAAACCTAGCGTACCCAGATTGAAGTCGATAGGAAATAGACAAGAAAAGCAACCAAAATCGCTTATGTACAGATATCGTAGGAGGGTCTTTTGTACACACAATCATCAAGCTGTACATGGCTACGTATGGCCTCCGAGTGGAGCCAGATTCTAACCGGCTTTGCACTAATGAAGTCCACAACAAACGATATGATCACATCCATTGAAAATCTTTTGTATCCTTTGGTAGTTTTTCTCTTTTTTCGCTATGTCTGCTATAAACCGAAAGAGAAAGAGAGAGAAAGTAAACGGTAGAAGAGGTTATGGATATTTATTTTTGGATATTTATGTCGATTGAGTTTTCTAAACGATAAAACTCCTGCCCATACAATATACATTGTAACTTTATAAAGTAGTTATAATCGTAGTGTTAACTGTCATATCCCATAGACAACATGAAGCCGGAGTGTCTAGGATGCCCATTATTACGAGACCCTCTGTAAAACGACATTAATTAGTAGCACTAGCGGACGCACAGTATGCTCAAACGATATATGTCTAGTTAGTTATCTTAATTCTTTGTGTCGCATGTAGAGATGTGTGTTTTATCTGGTATAAACTGGAAGTTCGTGAGATTATTAAATATTAGCTTCTGCATGCGGCTTCGTTCACATGGTTTTAGGAAAATGTGAAACAATTTTGTTTTGAGCATAATTGGCCAACTTTTAAGATTTGTCGTAGGCGCGCCGCGAATTATGCGATGGTTCTCTGGACCCGAATACCGTGCAATAATATTAAGCCATAACTTTGGCATGTGAAACTGAACATTTTCTACTAGTTTTAGAAATCAAATTAATAGTGAGGCATTAATTTTTCTCGTGCGCGCATATTTCTTTTAGCCTTTATGAACGTAACTACTCTGCTCCGATAAACGACTGTATAATTATATATTTTAATCTAGGATTTATATTATCTACAGGCAACATTTTATTGAAATTTGTTGGGCTGCTTAAGTATGAAAGATAGGCAGACAAACAAATCAAGAAACAGCGTTTGACTTTTATTGTGTTAGTAGA
Source organism: Druceiella hillmani (assembly GCA_039881145.1). NCBI lineage: Eukaryota > Metazoa > Arthropoda > Insecta > Lepidoptera > Hepialidae > Druceiella > Druceiella hillmani. The sequence continues at coordinate 5,080,729 of JAYKKI010000037.1, read as the reverse complement.
GATAACTCTAATTAATTCAAAAAGTTCACTTTCAATTCAAATGAAAATCACGACACGCGAAATTCGAATAAAACAGAATAAAAAGAATTTGCAATAAGTCCATGCCAGATCTCACTAAGAGTTGCATTTGAAAATTATGACCGTACACTGAAAAAAGAAAAATGAATACATGGATGATTAATTAATTTTATTAAATAACAGCAATCAGTTCGGGGGAAAATATGAATGATGTGATGCATTGGAAAACTTTGAAATAATGGATGAACACCATGTTTTTCTATTATTACGAATTTTATTATATATTATAGCCTAAGTTAAAACATTGGAACATTTTTTAACCAAATACAATTCAGTTAATTAATATTTGAAGTTGTTTGTTACATTTATCTAAAATTAAGTTTAATCTTATGCCCAAATTCGTGTGTTGGCAATCTGTCATAAATTAAATGTACATGCCAAAAATGACAGCAGCGACATTACATTAACGCTAGCAGGACCAACAATTTTATACAATTTTTCATTTTGCAAATTTGTTCATACGAGTAGTCATATGTTATACTTGCTGCTTGCCTCGCTTCTATTCTTCGCTTAAATATTGTCCTTTTTATACAACATTGATAAACTGTAACAGTGTCGCTTTGATTTTTTGGGCTCTTACTATTGGTTTATTGGATTCCATTCTTAAGAACTAAACAATAATTATTATAAATGACGTACGAGCAATAGGTGTAAACCGCTGGAATAGTTACTATAGAACCTCACCCAGTACGTATATTATTTTTATGTTCGTCAAGACCAATGTTTTTCTCCGTAATGCGGCACATTTCTGTAGTGAATAACAATGTCGATCCTGTAAATTTAGTGCGTAGTCTTCAATACGTTACGTTAGGCTTTTGTTGACCCATTACGCTAGAGAATATTTTATATTAAACTATTGGGCAACATTTATAGCAGTTATTGATTAGTTAGTATGGTCCAGTTATACGTTATAAATTTTCGTAAGCAATATTTATTCTGCACGGCAGGAGTCAAAGAAAACGTAATATAGAAAAATGGCATCAAAAGTGACATTTTCTTTTTGCTTTATTTGCGAAATGATTTCGTTATTTTTTAAATTCGGAAAAGTATACCAGTATCAGATGTACCTGCAGTCAGCCTGATTTTATATCTTAGGGTCATGCTAAATACATCTGCGGATAATTTAATAACTCAAATAAACACTGACATATCTAGCATTTAAATAGGATTTATCTCACATTTAAATTTACTTATTTACTTCACTTTAACCAAGATTTTTATCAATAATTTTTATTAAATCAGTGTGAATGTTTGTCTTATTATAATAATTTGTAATATCCGTGATTCATTAAAGTGACATAACATGTTATTTTTAAATTGCATATTATCTTGTTTGACGAGCAATAGCATCTATAAGTAAAAATGGACCACTTATAATTAAAGCTGGGCGACCACACGTAAATAAGTGCGTTTAACTCAAGTTTCGATCTGCATTTTTGCAAAATCTTGTATCACTTTGCCTATTGAAATCGAACAAAATGCAATGACAGCATTGAAGTAACTGTGTGCTGATATTTTTCCTATAATGATACTTGATTAATAACATGTTCACATATTATCTTGATAGCCTACGTGCCACTGACGGGTATTTCATGAACGATTCTTTGTCGTTAGTTTTAAAATATCTCTACGAGAGTACCTGCTTCGAACATCGGGTATCTTAAATTTGAAATCAAGATATTGAATAAAAATGCATTGATAGCGGTATACGGGCCCAATCCGGGCCCAAACCGTAGTGCGATCGTCTCGAGAGGCCGGTCGGGTAGAGCGGGGCGGAGCGGTCTGGACGAGTCGCGCGGGTCGGAGCGGGTCGGGTCGCGCCGGGCGCGCGGCCTCGTTCGCCCGAGGACGACCGTTCTCCGGCCCTTCGCACGCGCACACCATTACACCCAAATATACGGACCTACATGTACTCACGCACGTACATTCTTGTATACATTATACGATACGAATACGATTTTTGGTTGATTTAGGTTTTACGTTGCAAGTAGATACGCGCAAAACCTGGTTTCGATTGCTGTGTATAAAAGGTTTTGCCGAGAAGAGTTTATTGCCGTATCAAATTTCATTATTATAAACCAAGCTTGGTAATATTCTATATGAATAGGAAATAAGTTTTTTTACAACTCAAGCATCGTTAATTACAAACGAATCGTAAGACTTTAAGAAGAAGTTATGAAATATCATTGCGCCATCAAATATAAAAAATTAATTTCAAATTTAGTTATAGCCAGTCACTTTCAGTTTATTTAGGACTACCGTGAAAGAAAAGGGAAGTAACCCATTATATTCTATGAATATTTTCTGTCTTCACGCATACTTCTGTATAGGAGTACTGATTCAGAAACTATTTCTGTATCTCATATGTGACTTTATATTGTCGGTTGATGATACCGGCCAAGAACGAACTTGAACATAAAATACGTATTATAAAATCTACCTCATCAAATACGTCTATACTACGCTGTGATATTTACTTATTTACATTTAAAATATAGAATTGTTATAATAATATATATGAATATATTCATGTTTAATATATATGAATATATTAATGTTTTATTTTTTTTCGGTTTGGATAGGCGTAATGAAAAATAAATAAATAAAACCTTGAAGCGATTTTATACTTGTGGTTCCGCGTTAATGTGACTTTTTTTCTCAAACCTAGTCTTAAGACAAATCGCTTTATTTAAATATTTTTGTTGATAACATCCCTTTTTTGACGTGAAAATAATATCTATTATTTTAGTTGTCTTTATCACGTTAACATTCATGACAAAAATATGATCACATACCTCATTCCGCGTAAGAATTTTAAATATTACACAATAAATCACTGCAAGGTGACGAAAACGAAACATGTCGTTTGTTAATAAATATACAACTTACAAATCGTTCCAAAGTTAAGCAACTTATGATAAATACCAAAGTTAAGCTACTTATGATAATTATACACACCGAATGTCACTAGCACGAAATCGGCTTACTAAACTGTATGCACCAACGTAGCCAAGAATGAGCTTGCAAGTAAAGTTGAACGACGAAGAGGATTGTCGAAGCCGCTTCAGGTCATTATTAGCGCTAAACAAGTTCGTCGCACTCGGCCCGTCTGGGAATCCGACAGCGATCCAAGCGGAACACGGTGCTTGCGCAAGCGCCGCTCGCCGCTTGCGACACCGCGCTGCTCCTCAGTTCGTGCGCCGCGAAAAACGGTTTCGGAAACCTTGGGCTGCGTGTGGGCAGATATGGAAAGTTTTCGAATGTCTCCAGTGTTTGGTAACCGTTGCAGTTATGGGAAGTCCATTTCAAATGGTTCTCCATTTCCTATGGCTTGCTTACTGCAAGAACTGGTCAGACACGAATATTACAATACTGAAATAACAAACTAAACACTCTGTGGTTTTAAGTTCCTAAAGTTGTTTACGGTTATGTTGTAGCTTTGTGCACTTCCGACATTATTTACTTAATTCATCGCCTACATAAAAAAACATCAAAAAAGGTGTCGGTAATCCCGATATCATCCCAGATGACAGTCTTTGTAGGAATATCGCTGTATTACCCTAACTTATGGCAATGTAATCGGTCTCATAGTATGTGAATTTTTAAAATTCATATTTTTAAGTAAAATTTTACATAGGAAACATTTTTATGCTTTAGGCAGAATTCAAATTGGTATTCTATTGGTAGCTAAATTACAACGGACACGTTTGCGGCCTAAGCAAGTTTGTGTATTTTTTCATAATGTGTTTCTTGTAGAAACATCTGCTCTGTTTACACATATGAACCCCTAAAGGAATTTTGTATTATATATTTTTCGCGTTCTGTGATTGTGCCTGCATAATTATTTCGTTACTATTCCATCAATTATGATTTGGGAAATTAAGGTATAACAAAGAACTTGTTAATTATTCATACATTTGAGTTCAACCATACAGGTGAGGTCAACCCTAAGAGACCATCATATTTCTATCTTCAGAAGTAGAATTATCAACTTTGGTATTGAAATCATATCATATATAATAATCAATGTTTGATATTGTATCATCTAAGGTGATTCTAAGATGATTATAGAAATATTACTTCCTTATTATATATTTTAATATATTACAAACCTAATTTTGCAATCCCATTGGATAAATCTATGTCTAAGTTATAGTATATTACTATGCGTAACGCATAGTAATATCAAATTGTAATCTATCGATCTGAAAACAGTACATATTATGAAAGAAAAGAATATGCCATTAAATTTACAATAAAAGCAAGTTGATTCCTAAAGAAAATGTGGTGATTCTTCTGGGAACCCTGAAATTATGCATAAACATACTCGTCATCCCATCTTCAAGAAAAATAATTTATTTAAAGTTGATTGTACCGCACAATTGGGGGAACTTTTCAGTTTTCATTTGAGTTTTTATCTATTTTATTACTGTTAATTTGTGTGTTATGTATTGAATGAAACATGCGAGTATGATTTTGGGCAAATGTACATAACATATCTATACATATAATAAAATGTTAACGTGATCGTGTCTGTGCGCTCATCGCGTAAAAACTACTGGGCGGATTTTAATGACACTTTGTAGTTTTACATCTTAGAAGATTAGTAAACATATGCAATAAGAATTATCGAATTTATTACTCAACTCTACTACTACTTATAATTCATTAACAAATTACTACTTATTTATTAAGAGCGACATCTGTTTCGTTTATAAGTTGCTTATATTATTAATGTGTAGTTTTATAATTTTCTACTAGATGGCGGTATTCATATTCTTTTTATGTATTATTCAATAACATTTTATATAATAACAGCATCATCAGTATCTGTCTGATCTAGGGTATTCTTCTAGCTGCGTCACGAAGGGAGAAAGTTTGAACATTGTGCTTCACAAGATATCACGATATAAAACTATCGACTTTACCTGCTATTAGAAAGTAATTCAGATACATATTTGACAAGAAGATGGGAATTGAACTTCCGTTTCCAATAGTTTCCCAGTAGATCGATTGAAAAAAATTGGCATAAACGATATAAAATAGAAAGTACCATTAATGCGTAAAAGATTTCGTTAAACAGTTATTTACTAGACGATGAGACATGGACGTGGTATTTTGAACATTTTGAGACGAGTGACGCCTACCTATTCGATATTTTCTTAAATAAACGGTCAAGACAAAAGTAGACTCCTCGCAATGCATTTACTTGCAAGTTGATGGTTCTGCTCTTTTCATAATGTCACTTGGGAGTATGAACACTATTTGTTCTAATAAATTTATACTACAAATACACGATATTATATATATTTATTTATTGTTTCTGTGATACTTAGATGTAATTTTGTTCCCTGTTATGTAATTTTTAACATTGGTTATTTCAATGGGAAACTTTTAATATTTTTAAAACGGTATAAATTTACCTTATCATATAGGAAAACCTGTTAACTATGAGTAGAAATCGTGGAATGAAAGTTCCATATACATTTAGATGTATATAAACATTTAAGGGTACATAGTATTTCTATTCCATATATTAACATTAATTTTCATCCTGTGTGTCTTTCACAGCCTGTATATCTTTCACAAGCATATAAATAGTGTGAATTCCAGAAAACTATGATATTTGGGGTCGTCACTATAGTTGTGGGTAAACTTTAGATAAACTTCATTGTTTCTTTCATAACTTTGAGTTTAGCAACTTCGAGGTGTACGAGAAAAAAATGGACATTTTCAACAACTGTCTTATATATAGTTCTGAAAAATTTACAGATATTCTAATGTCTGTAACTCTTTCAAATAATATTTCTGGGAACATGAATGTGAAACTAGTTTTTTCGACTACTTCATTGACCCTCTCAAAAATTTCCACATAATTATTTTTTAAGGTTAACTATTTAGATATGGACAGACAGACAGACAAGCATATGAGTCATAAAAAGGACCTGTTTTTTTTCTTGGTGAACAGTGGTAACTTTACAGTGTGTAAGTATTTGGATACTGTCCAACGGGCCCTTCGCTGCGTGTTTTTTTCCTTGGTATACGGAATCCTAAAATATTTCAAATAAATGGTGTGAACTTTATTCCGAATAGTTTCAAGAGGAGATTCATTCAGAATCTCGCTTGCAACCGCTTAGTAATTACATAATTTTAAGAGCTACATACAGTGGTACCAGATACAGCATCATACGCATAACAATCTGTAAGTTCGCAATTAAATGAAACTACGTGATGTAGTATTATTTCTACTATCTTTAATTTCTTTACCACGACCTAGGTAGCAAAGATCTTTGCTAATATCCCACCTGAAGATGTTGTAATACAACGAAACCTAGGTCGTGGTAAAGAAATTAAAGATAGTAGAAATAATACTACATCACGTAGTTTCATTTAATTGCGAATAATGAATTTCTACAAAATTAACGCCAAATATATTCAAAATCTGTAAGTTGTTTTAGTCAGTATTTTACGTACGTACTGCGGCGAAAGAAAACGAATACTTATATGTCGAATGGTACACCTGTACCAACCTGCCGGACGAGTTGAGCGTGGCCCGTGTGTAGGTGAGAGTGTAAGCGTCCCCGTACGCCAATGTGCGGAGATATAAATTATACCAAAAAACACGTAGGTGCGCGGCGCGGTTCGAGGCTAACATCGCCTCGACATGACGGAGGGTCTATGTTTATGTACAAATTGAAGGCGAAGACGTCAGTGAATTGACAGTGCTAGGTACCCACTTTTGTTTATCGTAAACAAACCGTCGTAAATATGGGTTCTTTTTTGGTTGAGATAATACTGGAGAGTGCCAGTAAATACCTAGACTATCATTATAGTCAGCAGTTGATACCTCTTTCTCAACTACGTGTAACATTTTACCCGCGGTTAGCTCTGTAAAGTTTTGTCGACGAATTGTTGAAACGTAAAATAGTTATTAATTCAAATAATTTCCTATTCAACCATTTTATACGGAGCCTTCTTTTCACTATTGAATGAAATTAAAAAGTTTAAAATTTTCTAAAAATTTTTCTAAAAATTTACATTTTTATATAACCAGACCATTTCATATATCTCATATTCAGACCATTTCATATATCTCATATTCAGACCATTTCATATATCTCATATTCATATAGCGGCATTTTCACATTAAGGGGATTAATATATCTCATATTCATATAGCGGCATTTTCACATTAAGGGGATTAATAATTTGTAAACTATGGATGACAGATAGATCAAATGACTTATATTGTTTATTACCTTAAGTTTCATTCATTACATGACCATTCATCATTCGTTAATGCATCTAATTCAAAATGATGTTCCATTAATTCGTTTATCAGTCAATATCAATAAATTTAATGTAACATTGATCAACGCGGATGGTAAGAACTGGTCTGATCCAAACCAACATAAATCTTTGAAAGTTCCTGTCACTATGAAAACAGATTTGAGAAACTTACTTGGTGTGGCTTTAGTTTTTGAGATCTATGTTGTACGTAGATCTCAAAAACTAAAGCCACACCTATTACTACGGCGTACCGACTGACCAGGCATACGAGTAGTCGGACGTTGGCGCGCACAGAGGCGCTCGATTGCGGGCCCTAGAGGCGCACGTCTCTACCCGGAAGCACGTCCGCAGCGAAGGGCCCCGTCGGGCAGTATCCAAACACTTACACAGACGTAGCTAGCCGTAGAGTTGCTACGTGGCATTATACGTGAGGTGTAGCTTGCGTTAACTTGAAATTTACCATTAAACTTTAAGTTTATCATTTTGTATTTTAATTTGCCTGCGTTTGTAGTTTGTATTACCATTGATTTTATTTTTACAGGCCTATAAGGGCAATTCAATATTCTCTAATCGTCGTTTTCCCCACCTTTTTGAATGGTACATACATATTAATTACCTAAAATCTGTCGAAATCCCTTCATAATAATGTCTTCATCGGTATATAATTATATATATATATATATATATATATATATATATATATGTGTGTGTGTGTGTATATATATATATATATATATATATATATATATATATATATATATATATATCTATATATAAGAATATTTCTTTAAATACTAAATTTTACATTTTTTAATTATAATTAATATCACTGAAATTTTATTACATTTAATGAAAAAAATAATGCTTTGTTAGGAATGAGAAGGAAACACCAACGCTACAGGGTCACCAATGATTTATTTTCATTTTCCGTTTTCAGATAATTCGTGTAAATGCAACAAAATAAGAAAATATTCACAAATATTCTGTACAGTAAACAAAGTTCGTATGTAGATTGTGTACATAAAATGGTATAATTTCACTTTCATTATATTATTAATCGTCATTTTCATTGATATTTAAAAGGCATATAGTCAGTGCCAATATAAAACCACTTTACTAAGTACCTCGATTTTTTTATATCGCATTTATTTAAGTAAGGTTGTAAACAAGGAGTATTCATATATAACATGTGTGTTTGTATGTTTGACTCACTGGTGTCTGTGCCTTTTCATTTTGACACCATAATTGTAACTATATTCATCTTGCCCTTAGTACTCATTTAAATAGAAACTAGTAGTTGAAAAATAAAAATCCATAATGAAATCTATAAAATATTTTAGTGCAAATTAAACAAACGTAAACTATCATGTTAATTTATCTCCGTATGAAGCATCCGCTTGCAAAATTCATGCACATGGCATTAAAACTGTGACGCTTTAACAGACGGACGGACATAACAAAATTATAATAGTTTCGTATTGTACAATGCAATTTTTGCTAAATATATTCTTTAAATCTCACTTTAGTTTGAACAGAATATAACTAATATAGTGAAATATTGCTTAAAACTATTATGACCTTCAAACGAGGACTTTAAAAACAATTCTGTATAGACATAATAAAATATTATCTCCTGTGACTGACTGAACAATGTGTGTACTTTATTATTGAGCATGGCTTTTTCACACAATGTCTCACTCAGACACCGCGTCCGCCGCGTAACTCGACAAACGACCGACACACTGTACGGTTATTGTATATTTTCATAGCACACTTCCTACCATTCTCAAAGTACAATGTTGTCGATATTTATCTCAGAAATATTTATTTTTCATCATATAAGATGTCGTTAAGTCATTAAACATAACGTTTAATTTAAAATATTACGCTATTATAAAATGTCAAATTGGCCTTTAAATCTGACGACGAATTTAGTACTTGACTGATAAGAAAGTGAAAAACTAACAATTTATGTTCATTGAATATATGATTGAATCTAACGGTAATCGTGAAGAGAATTACTTTTTTACTGCATTTAATAAACAACTAAATATTAGGTATTTTCCAAGACATATTTCAGAACAAAATTAGGTCCAAACCGAGTATTCGAGACACAGGTCTTGACTTCCTAAAGTTCATCTAATTTTCCTAAAGTTATTGTGTCATTTCATTTTTTAGACTAGCCATTCCCCTATCGGAAACTTTTATAAATTGAAATACCGCCGGGCTCTAAAACCTATCTACAGATACTTTTACTTACATATATTTTTAATTTTGTCTATTGTATACGGACACGGCCGATACATTACGTGGGACAATATATGAATATGACGGTTCGTCCATAAAACGTTTAGACATCAGAGTGATAGTGTAATTTTTAACCTTCCTTACTTATAAAATACGCTGTCCATAGATTTTTTAACAATTGCCTTGAACCACAGTCATATTCCATTGCCTTGAACCACACATATGATTACGTTATTTTTGTGCAATTTACTAATAATATTAAATCTCAGTGAAGCTAACACGGAAATTTAGCAGATGTATTATTTACAAATTTAAATTAATTAAATGCTTATAAGTGGAATTCAGCTATAGGTTTTAGTGCGCCTCTCTTACTCCTTAACTCTGCCTTTTTTTCGCAACTCAACTGCCTTACAAAATATTTTACTTTTATTTTAATCTGATAAAATCGTTCGAAACTACAGGTTCGTAATACATATTTTATTTCCTTCAATTTTTCTTGACAATATTGTTAAGGATCAAATTCAAATAACTTGCAAAGTAGGCGCGGCCTGAGAGGTTATGTTTAATAAGTCATCTTTAGGAAAATTTAAAGCTAAACATTTCACGAATCATTGACGATACGACAAAAATAATAATTAAATTATATTAAGTTGAGCATTAAATTTTCTATAATTTTCTTCAATTCTTTCTTATAATTTTTTTCATGAAGTGAAGGTGAATGGATCCACCATTAACTTTTTTTTCCTACAACCTGTTGTTTACGACATAAAATGCATTAAAGTTTACTAAAATTAATTTTTTTTTCAAATAATTTTACAAGCCACTAATCAAGAGTAAAAATGATAAACGCGACATTGCAGATCATTATACTTTCTATAATTTTTGCCACAAATTATAAAAAACCGTTCTAGCCAAATACCGCATTATGTTTTAAATATGTGCATAACTACTGATACTACAAAAAACTTTTATTTAAAACTTTATTGCAGTATCAGTAGCTTATGAGATAGAGTCAGAGTTATACAATAGTTTTTCCATACCTATAGTTGGAAAATTAGTTTTTACAACACGTCTTATTAATTATTTATCGCATTGCAAAATACGAGTATGTTATTTCAAATTTTATAGTGCCTCCATTTAATTTTCTGTAATTGTTCCTTGAAATTTGTCCCATATTTCTTGAAAATAGCTGCATGAAGGAAATTATAAAAAATTCAATGCTTTATAAAAAATTGATTTAATAACTGTTGTCATAGTATCAACCGTTCACGAGATATTTACTTGTAAAATCTTCTCCAAAATAGCGGATGTATTATGAACTCTCAGACCGCGCCAATTTGACGAATTATTGAGCACTTAACCCACAGCAATGTTGTAGAAAAAAATTTAATTAGAAAGTTCATGCAAAAAAGCACAATATTACTGGAATATTTGTGTACTTACTTGGTTTTATCATTGGCTTTAGTACAGTCTTAATTAGGTGAAATTAATATATTTCCTGCAACCAAAAAAATTAAATTGTCATAATCTAAACAAAAGGTCATTAAGAGGACAAATCTACCCTAGTGCTCTCTTTGTTCTGTACCAGTTCCGTTCATTTTTCAAGATGAAAAGAACTCGGTTCCATTGTCTCCAATCATTACACAGTTCCAGCTATTGTAGTTCATTTTATTTACACTTAATGTTTTAAAAGTACCTTGCCTTGTTTAATTTTACTTGCAAGACTATAAGACATATAAACTAAAAATATCGTCGATAATATTAACTCATATTATTAGGTATTATGAGATTAAGTATGAAAGGATGTGGGTTGTAATAAAAACTTCCATTGATAACTTCCAGCTTAAAGTTTTGTACTTTAAACTGTCCTCAGAAAATTAGTAATCTATATATAATATTACCTTTTATTAGAACCGTACTAAAAAAATATCGTGAATACAAAAAGCATAGGTAAATAACAGAGTAAACTTTAGATTGCAAACATAACGACTCGCCACAAGCTCGCTCCTTGTGAATTTACAAATCCACCCCTACCGTGCACATTGGGTAACTCGCCGCTTCAGCCTCTTCTCGAGGTGCGTAATAACAGATGTGCGGAGAACGGCGCCGGCGGTACTTCGCTAATGAACGCGCCGCGACGCTGCGCGCCGGTAAGCAGATAATTAGTCGCGCCCCCACTCGCTTTTGTTTGAATACTTTGGCGCGACTGCTTGTCGAGCTAAGAGTGCTTGTATGCATCGGGTGTTATGGATTGTGTGGTATCCTTTGGGGATTATCCTTAGTACAATCTATAAACATAGTCAAATTGCGGAGGCACAGCATTCGTACACTTTATCAGAAATTTAATGTAAGAGTTTTATTTTGTAGTAGAATGGTTACAAACCAAAAAATAAAACTCTAAATTTTAACGGAATTTAATTAAATTTTGCATAATTGCCAATTTAAAGTTCAACAAACATATGAAGAATAAAAGTAAAAACTTGTCAAGCATGAGTAGAACTCGCACTACGAAAGTTCCGTACACATTTAGGCACTCATAAATAATTAAGGGTACAAATTATTTCTAATTAAACTATTTACAAATATAAATTTCCAAAAACGTAACTGTATTGCTTACTATACCTTTCATATGCGTAAAAACAAGCTATTTTTAAATTTTTACGAAACATTTTTTAAATTATAATATATAGAATCACAAATCATTGATGTTTGGATTAAGACCCTACCGTTATACCGATTTTCAAGATTGCAGGTCGTGCGGAAGTACCCTAAAGGTTTTGATGATCAATGAGTAAGATTATTGTATAAATAAAAAAATACTTTTTAAGGGTCATATCTTTTTGTTGCGTGAAACAAAAAATTGAATAATAAATCGTTTCTGAGAAAAAGGGTTCTGTGAGGTAGGCGGACGGATGGACAGACGGACAAGTGATTTTATAAGGATTCCGTTTTCTTAATTTTGAGGCACAGAACCCTAAAAAATCAGAGAAATATATTTAATTATCGAATAAAATTAGATTTTCATAAAAATAGAACCTTGAAACGGAAAAGAAACGTAGTTCCTTGATTAGATACTGGAAAACCATTTACCGCCATTTCTTTCCCATAACATTCCCATAGCGGTCGACGTGTCTCTACTTGTAATTAGCGAAGTCTGTCGTTGTTTTATTGATAGCATAAAGTGTAGCCCTTATTTTAACTAACACCCTCGCTAACTCTAACTTGCTTTTTCTACTAATCAATTATAAATCATAATTGTCAAATGCAATGCAGGTCACCGCCAAAAGTAGCCTTTAATTTTTAACAGTTACTGTTTTTTTAATATTCCTACTTGAATCGACATCAGTTTTAACAATATCTGTTTGTTTCCACATTTAATGCATTAAACGTTTTGAATAGGTTCATTGTTGAAAGTGTGTTAATATATAATACATAACTGCAATTCGAATATATACATATATATATATATATATATATATATATATATATATATGTATATGTATATATATATTTACTTTCGAGCATTGTATTATACAATGTAATGTAATCGTGCACAAATACCTGTGAGCTAGAATTTTGTTACATAAACCGAATCTAAAATAGGAAATGACGTGTGTGCGTGTAAGCTTTTGTGGATATGTGTACCTATCTGTCCGATGGTCTAGCATTTAAATCAATGAACCGATCTGTATAAAAATTTCAAACTTGGCAGTTTTTGGCAGTCACTTACAGTCGTTTTCTTTCACGTTATTAGCTCTTTATAAAGCTAATAGTATGTCATAATGTACTCTTTATAAGCCCAACAGTGTGCTATATAAGCTACAATGAGTACAGTAAATAGCGCATGTTCACGTCGTGAAGGCTGAGCGCGTGGTGCGTTGCAGCAATGGCCAATGTCCTATGAGCCCAACAATACAAAAAACCCACATTAAAATCTTACTGCGATATTGTAAAATACGTATAGACAGGCTTGCGTTTCGCAAGGAAGGATAGGAATGTTATGAGACTACACTTATTTTTTTATATATGCAGATACATATAGTGACGAGAACAACTCCTTGCAGTCCTTACATGCTACCTTGTTCTCGTGACAACATCTTACTTTAATTATTAGTTTTAAAAATCTATTATATTCCACCTTAATCCAACTGGTTTTTAAAACTTTGTTCAATTCGATCCGAGACTTTATAAATATTTTTACGAATCCTTCAATCTTAATCGAAGACAATTAATTGATATAATCGTCTCAATAACTACTGTCCTGTAAAACATCTAAATAACTACTGTCCAAAATATTTTAAAATAATAAATCGATACCAGTAACATTCTTTTAAAGTGGTAGAATTAATTATTATGGGTTGACGTATATATGTCAAAGATAATATAAACTTCAAACATAGCCCTTAAAGTGTTACTTAAGATAAGTTCGATGTTAAGACATTATATCAACTACAAATCTCATCTAGACACAGAATTTTACTATTCTACTTATAGTACTTCCACTAACCAGTTAATTCTCGATTATCAACCTTAATCGACAGGAGTGGCTGAACGACGAAGGCGACAATTTCATGTATTAATGTTTGAATGTTACCGCCCACTCAATAAATGTGTCTTAAGTAATGTTAATGGCAAGCAAATTCGTTTCTCCCTACCTTCACTACCTACAAACTAACCTGGACTTCCATTGAGGTTGAAAAGATACCGATGACTTAGCACCTCGTTAACATCGATGTGTCATGAGAAGACACGTAATTTCCTTTGAATATTTTTATGCATCTTTAGGGAATATGGTATAAAAATATTGATCACATGCACTAATGAGCCAATTTTATACCTATATTTTTAGACAAATTTGAAAATACTAACAACACGCCAACCTAACTTAATTCACATTAAAAGAAAATTACCCCACATTCGCTTGCAAACCCTCGACGTTTGCAAGACCACCTGTGGTATTAAAAATGCAGGTCTCGTCTGGTATCTGGGCCGCCAAGCCTGTAAACGACAAAGGCTGATGGCGAGTGGTTTGCGAACAGGCGCTATGTACCAAAAGTAGGTCACGTCTCCGCAGGCCACCTCCCATACGGACTGTGTAATGGAGCACACGTGGTGTGCGCGTTCCCTACTTATGTGCTCATTTGAGGATGCTGTGTGATTTGGATCACTGTTGCTATAAGCTAATAACGGCCTTCGGATTATAGCGGATGACTTTTAAATTACTTCTTATGCTGTGATTATCCAACGAGCAAGACGTACTTATGAGATGACTTAATATAAGAATACATTATTAACTTTGTGATGATAATTACAGCTAGCACTAATCAAATAAAGAAACAAAAGTTTACAAAGAAACAAAAGTTTTCAATACAACTTATTTATTTTTACTTTTGGTTCAATTGGTTATTTCGTCCCACTGTAGTACAACTCAGATACAAATGTGTCTACTACTAGTACATTTAATAAATATAATAGTGTTCGAGTCACCGTCATTGACTACATTTACGCAACTTAATGTTCCAATATTTAAATACGTATTCGTGTAATAAAAAAATATATTGTAACATGAAATGATTACCTTCAATCAATAACAAAATTAGTTTGCCTCGTTTTTATGGCTATAGTGTCGCTTCTACATTAGTACTTCAGTTCTAGGATTTATCTTTTTGTACATAATATTGTTAAGTAAAATAACATTTAATTGCAGCCATCACCTTTAATTAAAAAAGTAATTATAAACTAAACTAAAGAGTATCATTTGGGAAAACGTGAGAAAAGTATAAGAAGATTGTCAAGATTGTATTATGTCTTATGAAGATGTAACGGCCGATCAGACCCCGCTGAACTGCGACAGCATTTTGAGTGTAAATAAGAATCCTAATAAAAAACGTATTTAGAACATCCCCATCAAATCAAATTTAAATCATTTTTCATCATCATTTGATTATGTACTACTGTGTGCGTGATCTACTTCAATTTATAATATTTAACCATTTCTAAACAAGCTATACGAATGACAGACTCGTAAAACTAAATTAAAAGAAATAACAAACTAAATTGTTTTCTGAGTTAATTAGAAGTTGAATCCGGACTGGGTGGTAAGTAGGCAGTTCAAGTATAATATACGACTTTGAGTGCGACAGTTCAAATTGATCATGTATCAAATATATTTTAAAATAATCGTGTATGTCAACGAAACAAGATTCCAAGACTAAGCAATTTTTAAGCAAGACATCACAATATTGTTTTAAGTAAAATAAGTTCAACAATTCATTTCTAATATCACACGGAAGACGGTTACAAAAACAAACAAGTAATTTCGTGACTACGTCATCAGAAACGAGCGGTACAACGAATGCACCTTTCTATTATCACGGCGAGTGCGTTCCTGCTTTCACGCTACTCGGACGCTAGCACGCTATTCGGTCGGGCTTTCTATACTACATACGAGGTGTGTTCAAAAAGTATCTCGACTGGAATTTTCGCGGGTTACGTATATTCGAATTTCGATTTTTTTGTGGCTCATGTCTCTCACTTATGCCGACAAGTTCGGCCATTTTGAATGTTCAGTTAATTGTTGACAGCTGCTTTGCTTGCACGTGTTTGGGCTCGTCTTCGATTTTTACCTATTCAAAAAAATGGAACAAAGAACCTATATCAAATTTTGTGTGAAAAACGAAATTAAGTGCGCGGATGCATTCCGAATGTTGACTGTGGCATACGGAGAAGCTACCTTGGACCGAAGCAACGTTTATCGGTGGTACAAAATGTTCTCAGAAGGCCGAGAACATGTGAACGACGAAGAGCGTGCTGGAAAATGAATAATCAGTTAGACCGTAGTTTCATTGTAAAGTTTGTAAGATAAATATGTAGTGATACTCCTTCACCTGGCTAAGATTGAAACTCGACTTCTCGGCTACGTCTTTATGGTACAACTATTTCTTCTATCTAATCTAGCGACAAGAGCTACTACAATATTTCTTACGTAATAACATGTATTTCCATTAGGTTTTTGTAGCATGAAATTATAAAGCAAGGTAACTAATGTCTAAGATTAAATTGAAAAAAAAAAATTTATTAATAAACAGAATGAGGGCGAAGTTCGATGAAGTCAAAATCATTTTAAGTACAATTTTAGTTATTGGGTTTCTGTACCAAAGAAACCCTCGTGTTCTGACAATACTATTTGTTTTAGCTCGCAAGAAGGTCAATGAACACAACTGATATAACAAGTTAAATTATAGTATGTGGAAAAATGAAGATATTAAAGAGAAGTATGAATATATGCAGATGAAGCCTCGTTAAAAGCATTCGCTGCTATTCAAAAATATAATCAATTTTTTCACAGGCAAAAGCTGCCTTTCCATTAAGGAAACATTGACAGTCTTTTAATTCACATAAAAGACTTTTTTTAAATTCAAATCGCGCATATTTTCGATTATTCATGATCTTGCATGGTAATGTTGCCAATAACTTTGATTTGTTCTGTGTAAAATAATCAATATCTTAAAAATATGTTCGCTCCAACTTAAACTGTGAAACCGCTACCCACAAACAAGTTAGCTGACTGGCGATGAATAAATTAACGATGCCTGGAAGGTAGGCGCCTTCTGTAAACATGATCACGAAATAATCTACATTTGGCAGTTGGCAAACTTCATAGCGGCCGACCCTCGGCCTCGTTAATTATACTCAGCGAATATAGGTATTCCAGTTATGCGAACAGTTTGTTGATATTCATGGCATAAGCTAAAGCGAATTAAACCGAACAGGAATGAATGATACTTTTATTTGGGGCCAAATACCTCATGCTGGGAATAGATTAGATTAACGTAGTCGGTTAACACAGAACGTGTATTATTGGAAACATAGCAGGTCAATATAATATACAGATTAATCTATTTATTATTGGCCATGTGTTTTCAGGATACCCTATCTCAGAAAAAAAGGGAACCCTTATAAGTTCTCTTTGTTGTCCTTCTGTCTATCTATCTTTGGCAGTCCTTTTTCACAGGAGCGGCTAAATGTTTGAACTTAAAAATATCTCGGTTATCCTCACCATGATGACCTTTTTATTCGTTACTTTAAATTCATTCATATGTTATCATTGTCTTTTTCAGTTATCACCTCTTATTTAACCACAAGTTGCGAAAGACCCTAAGATTATGTTCTTGACTTTAAAAATTTGTTTTTCTTAATTATGAAGAAGTACAGGTAGAGTGATGTATGTGGAAAAATGAAATTCATTCAATCGCTTTAACTGTTTACCCTTAGCTTTACTTGTACCAGTTTCGTTATATTACGTAGTATTTCTGCATATACATAAAACGAAGTGGTGGTAGCGTGTATTCATTTTATAATGATATTTCTATTAACTTTTGTTAAATTTGGATGCACGGTAGTTTTCGCATCAAGTTCCGAGGCGCAAGACTGGAAATCTGATTTTAGCGTATGGAAAAGCAAATCCTTATTACAACGTGTTAAACATTTTAAGTTTGTATCTACAGCATTCTCCGAGATATTCGACATAAAAAAAACCTGTCAAGCATGAGTAGAATTCGCTCTAAGAGGGTTCTGTACAATATAAACATTTAAGGACATTTAGTTACTTATAAACATTTAAGGGCACATATAACATTTCTATTAAATTGTTTATAAATATTAATTTTATACAACGCAAATATATTGCCTACTATATCTTTCACAGGCGTGAAAACATTTCAAATATTGTAAGATCTAAAATTATCACGATTTTCGGCACAATAGTCTCGAGAAGGGGAGGTAGTTCTATTCTCACACATATTTTGGAATATGTTTTTCAATATGCAATTTAAAATTATAAGAAAATTTTTGTATTTCATATAAAGGCCCTTCAAATCTTACTTCATACGTCTCTTTATACGCCCCCCTTCCATCAGTCGGACAGACGGATAGACACCTGGATTATCTTATAAGAGTTTCGTTTTACCTGTTGAGGTACAGAAACGTGACAATAAGAAATTTCTCAGCTTACTCACCCGTTTACTAACAAATCATCACTCGCGGATGACCTAGAACCTTAAATTGTTTACTTAATAATGTTCTGAAAACCAATTAAGGAAAAACTCTGAACTATTGAAATTATTAGCTAGAAACGAAGAAAAAGTTTATCTTAACGTAGGTTTCTACGGCTCTGTATGGTAATAACAGCTTTGGTTCTAGAAACATTAATAAATAATTAAATAAACCAGATCTATTTAGGATCATATATTCGTTTAGTACTTCTTTTCAACGTGGCTGACTTCTTTTTCATATTACTTTGTGTAGGCGATTTCTACGTATACACTAGCTACCTTGTTATTATATTTTATAACTACGATGGAAATTTGATTTTCAAAACTAACACTTGGCTTTGAAAAACTAATTTTGCTGTTGCAAGTAATTTGAAAATTTATTATAATATATACTTTTGATTTGAAATACTTAAACTACTACTACATACCTAGTACTACTACTACACTTATCTATCTACTATGAAGCTGTGACCAAGGAAGAAGCCAGGACATGGGTCATGTTTATATCGTGACATTTCTTATTCTATAAACGGAAGTACTGATTACACTTCTAGAGTCAGATTAGACATTCCTCAGCATGTAGTAGATCATTAGAACCAGGTTTACAATTGTTAAGAACGCGTTCGAAATTATCTCAAAAAATTATTCTATAAACGGAAGTACTGATTACACTTCTAGAGTCAGATTAAATATTCCCCAGCATGTATTAGATCATTAGAACCAGGTTTACAATTGTTATTAACGCGTTCGAAATTATCTCAAAAAATGTTAAACTGTGAATGAATAATATGACCTATTATTGCTAAAATTTAATATACTATACATGATAAATAAAAGGAAAATAATACACAAAACGAAAAGCTAAATCTAGAATTGACACAAATTTCAATTATAATTTGATATGGTGACAAAACAGTCTAATCTTACCTTCTTAAGCCCTGTCTGGTGGCGTAAAAACACAACATGGAATAAAAAATATGTAAATTAGTTTATTAAAAATCCATATAATTAGTTTATTATAACAAAAAATATCATTTCGATATTTTATATTGTTTGCTTATATTGTCAACAATATTAATTAATAATATTTCTCTTATGGGATATGGTACATATGTGGCAATGAAAACTTTCATTTCGAGTTTCTTTTTGACATTCATTCATCATTTTTACTTAATATTTTTTTGATAATACTTTCTATTAAGATTCCATTGAGTACCGTTCAGAATGAACAGGCGGTATGAACGTAACTAATGAATGGAAGATACGCAGGCTCAGGGACGTTTCGCTTGACGTAATTACGACTTTCCTCCGGTCTAAATGGCGGTGAATGGCCTTTTCCAGTTTTCCATCTCATTTCAAGGGTTTCCGAGTACAGGGAGTATCCGTCTGTCCCTCTGTATGCCACAGCATCATAAATCTTTCAGTTTAGAATCAATCAGGAAGATATTTTACAAAAGGACGCCTTTGAATTATGTATGTATTCATGTAGAAGAAATAATTTTTTTTTTTCATCACTACACCACAAAGATGGAGATAATTTTTTTCTGGAGGACCTCATCTTAATGTGATGTGAATGAAGCGGTACTTTAAAGTTCAATCAAAAATGTCTAATAATTTGTATGAACCTCCAATGTTTACAGAGTATCCCCGCCCCATAACATTTTAACAATGTGCGTCAAAAATCAGAAAAATATCGGGTTAAGGGTATTTAGTATTATAGTTCATACCTTAATGTAAAATTAATTCGACCAATTGGCATTAAAAATTTAGAAAAACAGGCAACAACTTGATTGCCTTGTCTCAGGACTGTAACAGATATACTAATTAGAAATACTATGTACTAGTAAATGTTTAAAATGAGACTGGTAAAACTCCATAAGTTAGCCCAAGTGTTACAAAAATAAGAACCTGTCAAATACTAGTACAACTCGCACTACGAGTTCTTTACACATTTAAGCACTTATAAACATTTAAGGATACATAATATTTCTGTTAAACTATTTACAAATATTACTTTTTCAGAACATAAATATATTGCCTGCTATATTTTTCACAGGCGTAAAAATATGGTGCGTATTTAAATAATAGTATTGCTCACTATTTAAATATATTGCCTAGTATATCATAATGACATAATAAATATATTTTTTATAATACAAAGTTGTTTTGTAGTTGATTTATGTCATTTGTATGGAGTTTCTATGAACTATATACAAATGACATAAATACTACTACTATAGACTTAACTACATTTCATAAATTAGTCGACTATTACTCGTAAACTAATAGAACCTACTAATCTGTGATAATATTCGTTTACATTTCGCTAAATATGCTACTATTGCGAATATTATTAAGACATTTATAAATTTTGCTAGTAGAGTTTGGGGACACGTAACTTTAACAAAAATGACCACTTTAAAGCTTAATATTTCGTAAATAAGCGTTCATAACATGCGCCCGATATATTTCAAAGACCTATTCAACGACACCCCACACAATAGCGAATGCGAAGAAAGTTCAACTCCACTTTACATGTAGAAGAGATACCTTAAAAATTGTTTAAAATATTTTATTATTATAACTTTGTAAGCGTCGTAAATATGTGTAATCCGTGCTTTTCAGCTTTGTAACACTAATAGTCTACGAGTAAAACGGCTGTGACATACAGACGAACATGTCGAAACTATAAGGGTTCTTGTTTGACTACGGAACCCTAAGAATGATACTCTTAAACAAAGAAAAATAAGGTTAAAATAAGAAAAACAAGCAGAGAAGTCTTGTATTTTTACGAACAGCCAGGTTATTTTTCATAATTTGTAAATATTATTTCCACAGAGCTCTTTGAACCAACAAAATAAAACAAAATGCACATTGTATCTTGCTGTATCATATGCCATACACAGATATACGCCAAGCTCATTTTCACTGTTTTATTTTTATAAGCACCTAAGTGTATACAAACAAAGCCTCGTAGTGTGAGCCTTACTCGAACTTAACAAGCTTTTGTACACGAACAATGGAAAATCAATATAATACATTGAAAATATTAACTGAATGCCATACGACGATTTCAAATTGAAGTAATAAAAAGCCTACCGTACTCAACAGCACCGAGACAGCCCGCATCGCGCTACAGGTTTTGCACGGCGCAGTGGCCGCGGTCCCGTTGTTGCGCGCCCATTCTACCGTTACATCGCCGCCGAAAGTGAAATATAACGCCACTCTGGTGTAACAGGGCGCTAGCTGCGGAAGCAGCGGTTATAGTTACACGTGACGCATTTATAATGATTTTCGCATTATTTCGTTTTCAGTAATGCTTTTACCCTCGTGAGTTTATATTTTATAGAAGTTAATTAAATGATATCGCAAAAAAATATACTAAAGTATGATTAATTATATAAATCCTCGTATCGCAATGATTGGAAGCCTGCTAAAAGTGCATTTATGATTTTTTTTACTACCTTGTTATTTTCAATATAATATATTATACATGAGGCTCGTTGAGATGAATGTGAAAAAATAAATTAGGTAAAGTCTCTGTTTATTAAATACGATCTATTGAAGATTATGGTCAATAGCTGATACTTTTTAATTGTCTCATATATTTTGATACTCGTTGACTACGTGCAACTTAACCTACTAAATGGATACTCGAATGTAGACTTAACGAATACAATTGAATACGGATAATTTATTTCTAGAACTAGATAGAAAATTTGTCAATGGTTTTAAGATCTAACAAAGAAAAGTACAATTTCACTACCTGTAATTTAAACTCAACCACATAAGGGAGAAGGTTTAAAAAAATATATTTGTTAAACTTAACGATAACAAACCGATTTACTCGAGACCCTAAACAAACGGAAGTTTCTGCGAATGTCATCTTATGTATGTACTTGTGTACTTGCAAACTCACAGTTTCTAAATGTTCACTCCATGACAGATCATCACAACCTATATATAGGTCACGTCCAGAACAGACATAACATTCAGCTGAAAATTATTTCATAAATTAAACCGAGGGAGAGATAAAAACTTATCGGATCCAAGTTCAATAATGTGATAAATCGAATATTCAATGAATCTAGACGCAAAACTGTAACTTATTCGACTACACTTCCTTAGAGAAGCTCGGAAAGAATTTAACTTCTTTTGTCTCACTACCTTTTCTAATTTTTCACAGAGAATCTTTCAACCTTTTTACAGTAATATTTTTATCGAGATCAGAAATATATCAGCCGCTATGCACCTTTGAGTTGCTCCCGCCGAGCCCGTTGGAGCTCAGCATCAAACATCGTCTTTCTGAATTCCCCATCTCTCAATTTTTCTTTCTATTAACGTTTTATATTATACTTATAGCGTCATTATATTTAGGAAATTTTGTAATTTTTTCAAAATTAACACGACTCGAAGGGTGATAACTAAATTAATATTAAATATCGAGATTTTATTAATAATATATTCGATAATGCATTAACAACAAAGCAAATGACACCTCAAATTTTGTGCTCGACTAACGAAAGCTAGAGTGAAAGTAAAACAATGTGCTTCGCGGCGAGCAATGTCATATCTCGACCTTGCAATGCATCAGTCAATGACGTCGCGCAATGTCAATAGTAATTAAAAGAAGCTTTATTTATTTCTTTATTGAATATCATTTATATATTAATAATTTTTCGTGATCAACATTTTCATAACAGAGGTATTAAGCGGGCACCCCGATTTCGAAACGTAAGACGTATTCTGGGTTCAACACTATTTTATTGTTCAATTTCATTAAGTAGGAGTTTCCCATCGAAAAAAAATGTTATAGTTAAGGAATAATTTGAGTAAATAATTACGTAAGAAAACTCATTGCAATTTTTCGCCTGCCTAAAGGTAAGGTAGGATACCTTACCTTAGTGATGAAAATTTTATCATTAAAAAGGTTTTTGCATCCCACTAAACTACCGACTGGTAAACATTAGTATCTTGCTCTGTTAGATGTGATTGTTATTATCAATTCATGGCGACCCTATAAAATGTTGACTTCTATCACCGCAATCCTTGGTTAAAGTGTAAGCTATCTATGGATTTTGTCAGACAAACAAATGTGCAACTCACTATACGTGACAGAAGTGAAACTTCTTTGGCGATTTATACCCCGACTGTCATTACAAATTGCTCTTGTTGTAAATTATATTTACGATAGCTATATGTGCGGGTTCATTGTTGATTTATAAATAAATCAAGTACATGTGCTGTCAGTCTTGTAATGTATGAATTATGCCCAAAATTACTAATAAATCAATCATAAATAGATAAAAAATCGACAAAATTTGTTATAGTTTACTTTTAACACACATAAC
The DNA here is from genome assembly GCA_039881145.1 of Druceiella hillmani. Taxonomy (NCBI): domain Eukaryota; kingdom Metazoa; phylum Arthropoda; class Insecta; order Lepidoptera; family Hepialidae; genus Druceiella; species Druceiella hillmani. Next base: position 5,056,710 of record JAYKKI010000037.1, on the reverse strand, counting down.
ATAAAAAATAGATGATAGCAAGTAGTGAGCGCCATTTTTTTACTTTTGACGTACATAACGCACAAAACAGCTTACAGCAGTAGTAAACGTCATTTTGTTTGTTTTCGAGCATGCGTACACTTCTCTCTTATTCTATCGTGTACATCTATCTCTCTCGGTTGTTAGCTAAGTATCTATTTTCCGTCCTCTTGCGGTAGATTTGTTAATTCAAACGGTACAACAAAACGTTGCATTAAATTTGATCTTGACATTTAACTCTTATCGCGTCCAAAGAAGTTTCACTTCAAAAATATTTTATCTGATTGTTCATCAAGCACAAGTGTTAAATAGAGATTTAAATGAGAAATTAAGTAGGCACAAGAAAAATTCGGCAATCGTATTTTTTCTTTGTCTTTTTTACGCCAGAATATATTTTAAAATATTGGAATGTAACGCTTATCTACGATAAAAATCTAAAACAATTAATCACGGTTTACAGATTGAAGCACATGTTTGTGGGACGATTACAAATCTATCGATAACTAAAGGTGGCCTATCGATCGGTAACTTTTACTATTAGATTCTCGTACCTTAAAGAGGCCAGCAGTTATATAATGCGGAAACAGACTTATCGGTAAATAAATAGTAAACAATATTCATTCGAATGTTGCAACAGCAACGTAGCGGGCTTTTAGACGCCAGCGCACTCTCGAACAATGGCACCGCCCATCCAGTGCCACTCTCTCTATAGACACCTGCCTTTGCAATGTGATGGATTCGTACAAGCGCTGTTCCACTTTGGAAAAATAAAGTCACTTGATAGTGTTACAAAGTCATGTTTTAAAGTTTTTTACAATTTAGCCTCGTCCGTTAGTAACCGGCGGACTAAAATAAGTTGCTAATTTTAGTTTCGCAAGTCAGAAATGTTTACATTAATACATTGAGCATAACTCTGTCCAGTGTGAATTTGTTTAAAATATAATTGAATAGATCAGAATTAATCTTATTAATTCAGACTTCCCCGAATTTAACCTCGTTATACCGATTGTATTATCTGTTTTGCTAAAAGCAAGTTAGCTTACTGTTAGCTCGCACCCCGCGCCTCTAAGAGTTTTGTAAAAGTTGAAATTGTTGTGTTAGTTCATGTTAAAGATATAGGTAATATCGTTTCAATAATTATATATTAAATTCTTTAATGGCTCACTTTGAAAACATTACTTTTTATTCGAACTTGCTGAGCTCACCTGCTCCACGTGTCTCCCTACCTGGCCTCTTATCTCTAATTTAATCATCTGAACCCTAAATATAAACTAATAAATGATTCAGCTTTTACAAAATCTTACACTCTCCGCTTTCCCAGCTCATGCAAGACATCGACAGTGTGGTGATGTAACTTGTAGACTTGCGTTATATGTTTTATTTATGTCTTTATTTTATTTTAAGTTATTTCCTATGCATATTTATTTGGGTTATATATATATATATATATATATATATATATATATATATATATATTTATTTACTGCGTAAATATTCAAATTTTTTCAAAAATGTTACAAGCTACCTTACTGCTTACTTAAAAAATAAAAAGAAATGAAGCAAATGTTTCACAATTTTCCTTAATAATTTTCAAAAATGTCAGTGAATTCACAAAAAAAAATAATCGTATTATTGAGAGTGCAGTATTACAAATGACAAAAGAAGATATTCCAGCAACCCCAAGAACCCAGCATTATCAATTTCTCTACAAAGATTCGTCGATGTTTCTTGCGATGGTAAGCAAATGCTCTTAATTATCCTAAGATCGATTAAACATCATCAATGGCTAATGGCTATGGCACCTCTTTTATATATTTATTTTATTATGCAATGAAAAAGGTACTTGCACATTTCTATCTGGTATGAAAGTAACGTCATTTCCAGTTTTATCAATAATAAAATATCAAAGATGCTTAATCTTGCTTTACCTTGAATTCACGAGGACCATCAGTGACCTTTCTACGTTCAGTGTGACTGTGTTAATGTTGAACAGCATGTATTCGATTATATACTTAATTTGAAAATATATAGGTAATGCCAACATTTAAAGTCATTTACACCAAGATTCACAATTAAATGAAACTACGTGATGTAGTATTAGCAAAGATCTTTGCTAATTGCTAACCTGAAGATGTTGTAATACAACGAAACCTAGGTCGTGGTAAAGAACTTAAAGAAAGTAGAAATAATACTACATCACGTAGTTTCATTTAATTGTGAATAATGAATTTCTACTAAATTAACGCCAAATATATTCAATACACTAAGATTATTTGCTTGCATTCCAATGTTATTTAAAACCCAACTTGCTCATCTTGTACTAGTTGGTCCATAATCAACATATCGTGAACGGCAAATATTTATATTCAATTTCATAAACACACAGTAGCTAAGTTGAATGGGTGCTTTCTTTTATACTAAATAGTGTTTCCATTCTACGAAAAGAGATTTTAACTGACACACGGTACAGTTCTGTTCCAAACGGCTATATCTAAATCATTATCGCAAGGTACAACTTTCTTAAATGTTAAAATTAAATTACAATAAATTCAGCTTTACTCTTTAAACCCAATTGATGTTGAAATTCCACGGGTGTCATATTTGTCTGATAGCTCGTATCGGATGCGACCATTTTTGACAGTACGCGCATCGCGGCGATCGGAGCCGGTCGACGCACATCTAATGATTCTCGCTGGGTGATTACGAAACCCGATAATGCTCGGGGAGTCGCTCGCTACTCAATGTACTCGGACGTTGTGCCGCGAGCCGCTCAACGTATCTCTAACCTCGTCACGTATCTCTAACGTATATCTACGTACAAGATTGTTTTGTACTTAGTAATCGAATATAAATTATACTTAAAAATATCAGCGCCATTTCACTAATAAATTCAAATTGCTTAGTGTTGTATTTATAAATATACAATAATACTCCGCTTAACACGGTAGATACGTCGCTGAAACAATAGCGTTAAATAAAAATCGCTTATAAAGGGGTTTGTTGGTGCAACATGTAGATATCTATGGTTAACTTCTTTTTTAAATTATAAAATATTGTAATAAACTTACATATTGGAACGAAGTTCCTATCGCGCGTTGCGAAAGGGGGCTAGACGGAAAAAATTAAGACCAAAAGTTGTAACGACACTTTTGCTATAGTTGCTAGCGGGCGCGCTGCAAGCTGTGCGGCGTGCGCGTGTTTCTCTGTCTGTCTCTCTCTCTCTCTCATAGAAAGCAAGCCAGTTATTTTCGTTTCGTCTTTCTATTTCGCATTGAACAGTGTGGTGTTGCGACGATTATTTTTGTTGAGTGTATACAGGTTTTTTGTACATAATAAATAATAAAAAATAATAACAATAATTATTATTATAACTTAAAAGAAATAAAATGTTATTACAATTCCTTCACTAATTAATCGACCGGGTGTACCTTGACACCTCTCAAGTTTTTTTTTTTGAATTTCATGTATTCAAAAATCAAAGAAAATAAAATCAAAATTATTTTGAAGACAAGTAACATACATACTCGTCATTAAATTTATTTTGAAGGCGAGTATCTGCAATATGTAGTTATTAATAAAAAGTCGACGAAAGTAAAAACTCATTTATCCGTCTTCTTATAGTTCTATTCAGTGGCTTTTTAATTTAATTCATCGCTCGGCACTTAGTTATGCCGTAACGAAAACCTGCTAAACAGTCACGTAAACTAGGGTATTACTGTAGGTACATGTAATAAGTAAATTTTGGAAATCTTATAGTAATTTTAACGAGAGCATCGTTATAAGTATCAATTTTATAGGTTCATTCAGTAAGTTTCACAACACGCAAAGTCCAATATCTTGGACAAATGAAATGGTTAAGAGTTTATGAAAACTTTGTGGTTCAGTAGGGCGGTGATACAAATAAAGATACGACATATTTAATAGTTAACCCTTGTCCACATAATGAACATTTTTGGCATTTGGTTTATAAACCCTTGTTAGGATAATACACAAAAATGTGTTATTGTATATTTTTGGATCTCTTAGACAAATTCCAATTTAAGATCAGTCAAGATGTGAAAACGTATAAAATTCGATGTAGGAATAACTTAAATTTATACGATTAAATTCACGCCCTCTCTTCGAGTTAGCATAATGAAATAAACATTTCAATATATTTTTTGTTATTGGGAAAAAGTAAGAATATACTTATAAACAAAAAAGATAATACGAAATGGTTTGACATAGTTATAGCTATACATAAACAACAATTTGAGTATAAGTTAACAAATTTACGTTTTTATGCGAGTTGTATAGAAACTAATCTAGGTCATTTGATAATAAAATATGTTTTTTCGTCTCAAACGCTCTAGTAAAGCAGATATAATACTATAAATCGTTATATTCTTACCAAACATATGTGAATTAATGGTTGAAACTATTACGCCATAAAAATATACATGTACCACTTCAATACGTGAGTAAACAAATAAATAACCTTATTTTTGCATTCCTTGCTTTACATAATCTCCGAAGTGTGAAGGAAGGCACGAACTCGCGCCCGCCCATAGCGAAGTCGTCGGGCAAAGGACACGAGGGCGGGCGGTAATCGGCACTAATGACAATTCCCGCCCGCTCTAAGTACAAATAATAATGCCCCTGCAGGCTTGTACGGAATTTGCCTGACATACTTACCACGGAACCGTTTTATGAGAATAAAATGGATTTAACCGGTGGCAAAGTTATATGTATATTTCATATACGACTTAAAACTTATAAATCGCATTCTTGTCAAAAAACTTAGAAAGCAAAACGAGCAAGAAATCAAGAGTTATTATTATTTATGTCAGTTTATTGTGAGAAAAATATAATCTGGGCAAAACAAATACATAATAGTTACATTAATGTATGAATGATTTCTGTAAATTCCAATAGATTTTTGGCTTTTTCTCAAAAATCCGAAGAAATAATGCAGTTTTATTAAGATTGCTACGTTACCCTTATTATGTATCGATATTATTTTAATAGTAAAAATGATAGTTTTTAAAAATATTACTTTTTTGGGTTTGTTTTTGTTTCCTTTAGCACATCGTTAATTAATAACAAACAATTATGTCTTAAATTTAAAGAATAGAATGAAATGGGCAACCAAACACTAAAGTGTTAAATGTAATTTTCAAACTAAATATAATTTAATTACACTGAACCAAATTGGACATTTCAATCGATGATTTCTTCTGCCGGTGTTGCATTTCATTGCTTTTAATAAGATTATGTAAAGTAGTCGTCGGTACTGACTACATTTTCTGCGTTACAATATACATACAATATACATACAATATATTACAATATACATACATATATATACCGATCCGTTATCATAGGATGCTGTGCACTCGAAAGTGTTAAAGTTTTTAATTTTTTTTGATAAGTTTCGGCACGATGATGGATAAATATTAAAACTGTCAATTCTCTAGTGTCGTTATAATAAATAATAGACTATTAATAATAGGATAGTCATGTGCTATGTACAAATTCACACTTCATTACTAATCCTATATTTAAAGAATATTATTTAAACCATATAGTTCTCCTGTTTTACTATAAACTTATATATTTTTACAGTTTCATTTTATTCTTTATGCAGAGTTAACGAAAGTACTTTCAACTAATAGTACATCATAGTTTAAACACAATGTTTAAATATGTGGATACAAATTCAAAGTTTCCAAGTTTACATGTCCTAAATTAATATTTTTTTAAATATCCTATGCTTAAATATTTTTTTAAAATTGATCTCTTTGACCTGTTTACTATCAAAAAACCTTCCGACTAAAGTAGAGCTCACTCTAAGAGGGTTTTGTATTTATTTAGGCTGTTATAAACTTTCAAGGGTACATAGTATTTCTATTAAACTATTTAATACTAATATATCACTATTTAATATAACATATTAATTTTTCGTAACGTCAATATATTTATTGCCTACTATATTTTTCACAGCCGTAAAAATATGATCCGCATTTATTATGCCATTTAAAATCAGCATCTACAATCTTTGCGTAGGCTTCCAAAAACCCTATTTTTTTAATAATATTATATCGAGTAATTTTGGATATATGGGGAGGAACATAATTTTTTCGAATGTTTTTCACTTTATCTATGAACATATATTACCTAAAATTATGAAAAAAATATGTTTGAGACCCGTTAAACAAGCCCTTTTAAACTATATTTCACACTGTACATGAAATTCGCCTGTAGAATTGCTAAATGTGGGGTACATTTCAAATATGAATATTTTTAGTGTTAGCTATTGAGATATGTACGGTTTGTTATTACTATGAGAAATTACAAATTTCCACGGCAAGCGGTATCTGATAGTCTGATACGTGAGTCATCTTTTGAAATAAGAAATAACTGTGAATAATTTAATACTAAATATAGAGACACGTTTCTTTTAGCATAGTTGAGCTATCGTTTTCAGGTACTGTAGGGTTAAAAGTTACTACCAGATGAATTACCAACTTTTATATCTATTCTACTACCGTATCGTGCCAAGTATTGCGAATAGTATCCGTAAAGTAACACGAAGCTACGTGCATGTTGCCACTCCTGCCGTGTCGAACTGAGACCATTCTGTCGGTAAAATTAGCTCGCCGAAAAAGTTGTCCCACAAAACTGCAGCGGGTTGAGTAACCTACAGACTGGGCGCGTTGAGCGACGCAACCGAATGCGCGTCGCTCACTGGGCCGAATGATAAATCGATAATAGGCGGACCTCAGCGCCGGCCGCGCGCTCCATCACGACCGCCACAGCGATAGGCCGCGCTCTTACACTGGATACCGGCATAGCCCAATTAAAAAAAAATTTCTTATTCCAACAATCATAAACTACTTGGCAATTCGATTTGTGTTTGCCAGATTGGCAAACAAACTAAATTAACAACTACTTAGTAATTGGATCTTTTCTTGGATTTATTTTCTAACCTCGCAAAGCGTCTACCTTGATGAATGTATTAAAATGGAACTACACTTAATATATGTTTTATAACTTGTTTATTTGATGTGATTAATTCAGTAACTTCATGTTCTCGAATTGTAAAAATTCAACCGAAACAAATGATTTCATCCTGGAGACAGAAGGAACTATATACACTGAACAGCTTGCCACTATATAACGCACGGTTGCACTGTGCGACCGTAAAAAGCCTCTACTCTACTCTTTATTATTAATATTAATGCGGCCCACGTGTCTTGTCGGTCGCACTAGATCCGTAGTCCCCGGGCGCATCCCGCGTACCGCGTTCCTACACTGCTTTATTTACGCTTCCCTTAACGCAATGAAGGGTACGCAGGACGGAGCCCCTAATATATAGCAACATTACATAGGATTTTCGACCTATTTCCTTTCATCCTATATATTCATAGTCGGTACATAGATGAGGTTGGGGTAAAAGCGGGTACGTAGACTTCGAGGTCCATTGATTAGAATGGTACATTTATTCGGAATGTAGCTAAGTGGAGCAAGTGTTCGGGTTTCTGTTGTTTTGGGTGAAGTTTTGAATTGATTCGAAGTGGCTCTTAATGTCAGCCAGGGTCCGGGTCGGTCTCTAGCTTTCGACGCACTCGGCGGTTCGTAAATATTCAAGTTTATCTTTTACGAAAAATGTTGGGTAAATGTGTCGCCGGTACGGTGGTACCTACTGGTCAGAATTAAGTAAATGGTGATTTTATTTATTTACAGATTACATGTAAAAGTTTTACGGTGAATGCTTTCATAAAAATAGTAATTTTTTACAGAACTTTCTTCTCCTTATTTCGGTGTAAATGAACATTTTCTTACGATCTATGTTTCTATACATATTTTTATTTCAATTACAAAATCTTCGGTCTTCCAGTTATTTTGTTAAGGATAGCGAACATAATTATTAGACAAAAGGAAGTTTCAGCGATAACGCGTATTCGTAATTGTTTTGAACATTGTTGACTATTGATTGCAATGTTTAACTTTAGTCGAATGAAAAATATTCTAATATTTTGTGATGCCGTCGAATTTGACCCACGTCAAGGCTAATATTTCAAATTCTTCAAAGCCGTTCGAATAGATAGATGGTAAAACAATCTGATGTCTTCATTCGATTTATTACCGACGACGGAACAGCACGTCCGAATAAAAGACAAGGTCAATCACCTCGCTTTTTGTATACATTATTCGAGTGTGAGTAGACGTTCTACATCTTTTAATTTATTCTTTCAATACATTCTTCCATTCCGTGAAATTCTCAGACATCCTAACCGAAGGAAACTATTGGTTTTTGCGTCACACATCCCTAACGATACTTATATAATACCTACACCTGACCGTGGTCGTAATTACCTACATTTATTACGGACGTTTTGTAATAATTAAATTAATTGAGAAATATTTGTTACGAAAAAGTTATAAAAATACGAAAGTTACTACAATTGTTATTTTTACTAAATTTTCAACGTTATTAAAGCATTCTCCCCTGGAATAAATAAAAAATACTCAATTTAATTATTCACAACTATACGAAATTACGTAATGTAATATTATTTCTACTTTATTTAAATTCTTTACCACGACCTAGGTTTCATTGCATTACAACATCTTCAGGTGGGCTATTTATAAAGATAGGTCGTGGTAAAGAATTTAAATAAAGTAGAAATAATACTACATCACGTAGTTTTATTTAGTTGTGAAAAATTCAATTAAAATTAATTTCTACCAAATTAACGCCAAATATATTCAATATTTAAAAAATACTTACTTAAGACTTGTTAGAAAAAAATATCAGGATAGCATGTTTTGTAAATAATAAATAGGTACCTATATATTATATAGCGTTTGAAAAAAATGAGTATGTATATACATATATATATTTTTTTTTTCAAACGTTCAAAAAACTACATTAAAACTACAACAAAGCATTACGTTTTAGCTTTTATTTGATACCGATAGCGTATGTATGAAGTATTTTTATTTTCTATTTTTCCTACTTTTTAAAATGTGAAATTTGCCTATGAAATGTTCACATATTTATTCCTTAGGATCCATATTTCATGCCTCTACCTTAAATTGGACATATTCCCGATTCTCTGGTGAATATGTATTATCTGCAGTGCAATTAAACACGTCTACCTTAATTGATTTCAGTAACTGCTTAATTGCTGCGTAATGATTGTTGATACTTCACGAATACGCTACTAACACTTGGTTAGTTTTGTGTTTTGCGTAGGCTGCTAAAACACTATTTTTTTCAAAATTTTGGGATTCCTTTTGGAAATAATTGGGGGCGTAACATATTTTTCATTATATCTCTGAAGATGTACTACTTAAAATGAATGAAAAAAATTTTGAGGTCTTTATTATCAGCCCTATCAAACAATACCCCTAACTATATATGGAATTAAAAAAAAATATTCCCTTCTCTCCTAAAGTTTCCACATAAATATATTTGAGTGTTAGCCATTGAAAGACGTGCCGGTTAATGTGTTTTATTGCTACGCTAAATTTCCACGTCAAGCGGTTTCCGACAAAAACGATAATGACAGAAAGACACACGTTTTTCCCTTTGAGGTACAGGATACTAAAATAACCTCACCGTATACTTGATACACATGCACGGAATTTTTCAAATTCGATATTATCGATCAGTACATTTAGTTGCATACTTTTTCTCAAAAAAATTAATTAAGGGACAATAAGACACGACTACTTTTTAAATAATTATACATATATATATATATATATGTATATATATATATATATATATATATATATATATATATATATATATATATATATATACGAGGGCTGTTAAAAAAAAAGGTGACTTTTTATTTTTCTCAAATAATATTTATTGATGAATAACATCAATATCTATTTTATCCCCTTCAAAATTATCCCATTCAGATACAATACATTTGTGCCAGCGCTTTTTCCAATCCTCAAAGGACTTCTGATATGCGCTTTTTGGTATGGCGCCAAGCTCGATGCGATCTTAATCTCCCCAATCGTGACAAAACGTCGTCATTTCATGGGCCTATTCAGTTTTGGAAACAGAAAGAAGTCGCAGGGGCCAAATCTGGTGAATACGGTGACTAAGGCATGATTAGGGTGGGGTTTTTGGTAAAAAAATGCGAATCAGCAATGACGAGTGAGATGGCGCATTATCGTGGTGCAATATCCATGCCCGGTTTTTCCACAATTCCGGGTGTTTTCTTCGTATTGCTTTACGCAAACGACGCATGACTTGAAGATAATATTCCTTATTGACCGTACAACGTTTTGGCAAGAACTTACGATGCACCACACCATTGTAATCGAAAAAAAACAGTGAGCAAAACGAAAAGCGTTTTTCGGCCTTGGGTCTTCTGGTCTCGTCCATTGGGATCATTGAGCTTTGGTTTCGACGTCATAACCATATACCTATATTTCGTCACCAGTTATGACCCTTTTGAGTAAATCTGGATCGTCATCGATTTCATTCAACAGCTCCTGAGAGATGCTCATGCGACGACTCTTTTGGTCAACATTTAGCAATTTCGGAACAAATTTCGCTGTCACACGCTTCATGCCCAAAACATCTGAAAAATTGCATAGCATGAGCCAACCGACATACCAACTTCCTCAGCAACTTCTCTAATAGTGATGCGAAGATCTCCATAATAATTTTCTTCACCGCTTTAACGTTTTCGTCGGTCGTTGACGTGCTGGGGCGTCCAGGGCGGGCATCGTAATTAACATCTTCTCGGTCTTCGTGTGAAGATCTGATGCCACTTATAAACATTTTTTTTGCTCAAAGTAGACTCGTCAAATGTCATAGTTAACATTTTAATTGCGTCGGAGCACTTAATTTTATATTTCACGCAAAATTTAATACAGATTATTTACTAACAATACACGTCTAATCTTTATATCTTTCAAAGACAAACTACCAATGCAAAATGGCTGATAATATCAACATATGTTGGGGACATGTGTATATAACAAAAAGAAGATTCGAGAATCCAATGTACGTAGCCCACGAAATTTGAAGTCACTTTTTTTTTAACAGACCTCTTTTATATATATTTATATGATTTTAAAGAGATATAGTTCATCGAAAACATTTCCTTTTTTAAAATGTTATGGAATTTAGTTACCGTTCAGGTGTGGTACCATATTTGTGTGGTTGTATCAGCACTCACTAAGGTGTATATATTTCATTTTACATGTATATGGTAATATGCATTTCACATTAACGTGTCTCAGTGTTTCATATTAATTTGTCCCCACTATATACTTTGTCGTCACTGTCAATTCCACTTCGGTACGAGATGGCGTGAAGTATAGATAGATTTATTCTCAGTTAAAACAAATATTGATTTAAATTAATTATCATTAATTCCTCGTTCACAAATAAAAACCAACGAAAAACTTTAATAGATATTTGATAAAGTTTCATTAACATTCACTGCTAATGTTGTAGGTTTGATTTGTGAGTAACAAAAAAGTTGCTCAATTATTGTGTATCCGAGCAACAAATCGCTACCATATGCATACAGTTCTGATGGCAGGGTAACACATCACCTGCAGTTTTACATGCGCGCTATACTAATGCTACAGTGTATATGAAATATTTATTACACAATCGGCACGATAGATTTTTATGAAACTTTTACAGAACGAAGAATAGCCGAGAAATAGTGCAATTCGTCTAATAGGACAAAATTAATGTTTATATTCAATAATAAACATTCCGTTTTGCGACTTATTATACATTTTATATTATTTACAGATAGGTGTTGCGATAGTTTCATTAGTTCAAAGAAAACTTCGCTGCCTTAATTAAATACCTACTATGCGGGAAAAGCGGACAAAAAAACTAGTGGAAAATAAAGTTTTAAGTAATTGCTTTGTGACTAAAAATATTAGGTTGCTCTTAATGAATAAACAATATACCCAGAAACGTAAACTGTTTTTTTTAAGAAAAACAACACTTAGGGTTTAGTTCTTTTCCTGCTTTTAGCAAGGCCTTTAATACAATGTAATAGAATCGCGCCGACAGTGCATATAAGTACGTGAAAGGGCAGCTGGGGTTCGTTTTTCAAAAGCTAATACCGCTTAGGGCCTGACCGCACACATAAATCGCACTGCTCCCACAGCCACACGCACGCGAGCTTATAGGGTCAGGGGCATTCGGTCCACGACACGCGGTGATAAAAAAAATCTCACGATGAATTAGTCTTTTCATTAAGTAACGCCGTAGTCAAGTGTTTTCAGCGCTTAAATAGTGACGGCATTAATGTACAAGTTTAAATCTTAAACAGAAGTTCGGGTTTCAAAGAAAATTCATATTCAAAACACAAACAGTCGTAAACTTTGGAATTTTGTTAATTATTAAATATATGAAATGATTAAACGTGCATATTTTTATCAAAATATTTCCTATTCTCGCAAATCTTATGTTAAATTTGTGAACAAGCAACGCTGTGCCAATTTCCACAGTTTTCTGTTTGGAACCGAATGAAAACTTATCTTTGTATGGAATATTTGTTTCTTTAAAGTTATTACCCATTGTTCAGATCGTAAATGTTATTGTGCATTTTTTTCAAGATTTTCAATAACCCTATTTTATCCTATAATGATTGCATGTAAAATATGAAAAAAATATATTTAAACTCTCTCCGCAGAGCTCTTGACGATATCCGCGTGTATCCGTAAACAAACAAATTTTTTCTCGAATTTTCAATTTCGCAATGTCTACAACAGCGACAAGATTCAAGTCGCAACTTTAAATAGTGTCATAATTACGGTTGCAGAGTTCAGATCTTGGTTATAAGATGGCTCCGTCTATGCTTAGACGAACGGATGAACGACCTCACTCACGGCCGAAATAGGGTTTTGAGGATCATCTGAAAAGCATATGTATAATTAACCTGATTTTATGAGCTGTACAAACAGGACAGGGTCTAACGTCATTGTAATAATTCCTGAAACATTTTTAAGACGATCACAATTGGTCGGTTCCACTGAGCCCTATCCTGACGACACATACGGTACCGCGAAGCTGCGGTTCATGGCACTATCTATATACGAAACGTCTTGACTTATAGAATATATTTATTTCATTGCCAAGAGTCTGTCTGTAAGTCATATTAAAACAATATTTCTTCCGTTGTTGTCATTTTCAATTATATTGAATAACAGCATATTTTACATAATTTTGCTAATTTATTTATGAAATAATAAACGTAGTTTCAATATTTCCTGTATAATCATTAAAAAAATTATATAGCTGCAGACGTTTTTCTTTTGGTTAAAATTCTTTCCTTTTCTCGAAATCGGCATATTTAAACTAAATATGTTAATGTCAGTTTTATGTTTATTTGGCCCTATTTTATGTCTTTGCATATTTTCTAAATGTTATAACGTTTCATTAGCATAAAGTTGTTGAGAATTATCTGAATTTAAAATTACATAGACCTCGGGAAGTATTACAAAAATTATGATTCGGTGAGAGGCCGTCGAACATACAGAGTTATTAAATGAACAAGACGAGTGCATTTTTTATCTAAGAGTGGGAGTCCTTGAAATAACACGTTTATTTTACGCTCACCAGATTTCATGCAACCAGAAATATACGAACACCGTTAATTTTGCACACGTAACTAAGCATCGATAGAAGGGGTTGGGTTTTTAAGATCAAACGGATCAGATCCGGAAAAGTCCTCCCCCGTGTAAGTAGCTAAGGAAGTTTAGAGCCAGGATTCGCGCTTTTAAACGTCCCTCCAGCGCAATATTTGCGGCATTAAATAGCTTTTTGCAATTTCTATTCGTTACTGAAGACTTGCAAGAGGATTAGGGCGCCACCCGTTTTGCTAACGCTCGCCATTTTCTGAAGATCTATTACCGGAAATTGGAAAAAATATCTATTTTTATGTTTTTATTAATCTCGTCCAAATGAATATTAGCTATTGAGATGTGGTCTAGTTAAATTGTTTTATTATTATGCTAAATTTCAAGTTTCTTATTCAAGCAAGTTCTCAGAAAAACAGCTATTTACATATTATCGATTTAATAATATACACGTTGCGCCATCTATTAATATGTCGCAATACGAAATGTTTATTATTGAATTCAAACATTGAGTTTCGTCGAATCTAATTGTTAAGTTTTCAAAGAAAATTCATATACAAAACACAAAGTCTCGTGAACTTTGTAAATTTGTTTATAATGATTAAATATATGAAATTATTAAACATGCATATTTTTATCAAAATATTTCCAATCCTCGCAATCTTGTGTTAAATTCGTGAACAAGTACCTAATGCTACGCCAATCTTCACAGTTTTCTGTTTCAAAGCGAATGAAAGCTTAACTGTGTAAAAAATATTTGTTTCTTTAAACTTATTAACCATTCTACCCCAACCCAACCCAATCCCAACCCCAACCCAACTAACCACGACGACTGATATCGTTTAGCGAACTGAGTGGAGGTGTTTAGTGACCCTTGAAGGGAGAGTGGTGGAGAGGATAGCATAATTAAGATAATTCTACGCTAGTGAAACTACGATGCAAGGCTACTAGGCTACTCAATAATAAAATTAACTGTCCAGATACGTTGCATTTATTTTATCGCTAAATGCAATCAGTACATATAGAGGTCTTTTTTGATGTGGCAGTCAAATTTTCCTATCATATTTTATTATTTGTCTTATATAGTGATTGCATTGCTGTGCATTCAATAATTTTTTTTTCAGAGTGGATTGAGAATTCAGTTAAACGATTAAGGAGTATGTTGGCATGAACTAACAAACTAAATCTGACATTATCTCAAAACCTAGAACTTGTAATTGAACTAATGATCTTGACCCAGTTAGAAATATATTTTTAGGTTGTGACTTTTTAGTCAATAGTTTTGGTAGTAACGTGATTTTTTTAACGTCAATTTAATATGCTTGCTAAAGAAGACTTTATGCATACTTTATACTTATTATCTTTTCAAAATATATTAAACAAAATTTTGTAACTATCTATAAGACTATTTCAATTTTTCGGCCTATTTTGTTAAAAAAAACATTCATATTCTTTCTTAAATCCGCGTTAAAATGTTTCTTATGATTCTGAGAGATTTAATAAATGTAAAATTTTTCAAATATTTTTTTAATTTATATTCCTTTTCATAATTCTTTTTAATTTCTGTTATTCTTGGTTAATATTTTGCATTTTATATTTTAATTTTAAATTTTAAATTTTAATTGCACACAAAGTGGTGCTGCATTCAAAATCACAATATAAAAATGGTTTCACAGTACATTTTTGAACATTGTACGATTAATAACAGTGACATGGAATGAGACACTGCATTTTTTTACTATCGTATGATTTAAAGTTTACTAAATTATATGAAATATTACTTTGCTATCATCATCATTAATCATCACAATAGCCGTGTTTTAATAGATTTATTTAATAAATTCCTAGCACCTTTATCGACTCTTAGCTGTAGCCCGATGTTATCAACAGGCTCTTTGAATCTAAACTCAAACGTATAATAAGCATTAACATTTATTCTCTTGTCTACTCCTTCCGGAATATAAAATAGTGTCTTTAAAACACACATTGCCCTTAGAAAATCCAACGGGGCTGCCATGCCCTACCTATGCTTTTGCAAATTTGTTGTGAAATATTTCAAGAATGATGCAGTTTTATACGTCTTTGAGCGGTAAGTCCCAATAAATAGTAGCGCTAACTCACACGAAACACGACTGAACCGCACCTCGCGGCCGGGTAGAGTAATTGCATCAGACAACTTCGAATGATAATCAAATATGGCGCCACATGCAGTCACCATGGCAACTGAGTGGGTGTAACCGCTATGCCCCTAGATATACGATACAAATGCCGCACTACGGCGGGAAAAAGATTTGTTATTGTTTCCGTCCTTGTTCATTCTATGGATTGTGTCTTACTTGCACACATGCAATATCGTGGTGGGTGGAGTTAGAACTGGCGGCCATTGCTTGCGTAGTGAAGTGACCGGCCGCCTAAAGTCGCTGTTGTCGCGGTGATGAAGAGTGAAAACACGAAAAGTTTTTACCTGCAGATTTAAGTTACGCTACTAAACGTTAGATGGCGCCTTGATCGTTATAGTTCGAAATTTAAATTATTAATCTTAGTTTTAAAGAATTTATTATTCAAATTATCTTTATCATTATTTACTTCTAAATTGCTCATACTTGGCAAAACAGGATATACATTTGTGAATTATTGTATAGAAATAAGAATATTGAGTTTAAATTATATCTTTCTTCATTAGGTTAAGAATAACTTCCGGACTATAATATAGACAATAATCTTTCTTAAAAGTTTTGTAATTTACTATTTGCATTTGTTTCTTTCAAATACAATTTATTCCAAAGGCGAAATGCAATTACAATCAGAAGCAGTCAAGAGATATCGTTAGATGGCGTTAGTTCGCCTAAATTCTCTTGTGTTTCGTTTTTATAGGTGGAATATCTTTACCAACCAGACTTGAGTGTTTATACTCGTATAATTTATAAAACTAATTGATTTCTTGTGAATAACAATATTATTTATTTTTCTAAATGATTTCTTTATAACTTAACTGTTTTATTGGTTTCGTAGCATTGCATAATTATTCATTTACACCATATTAAACATATGCATTGATTCCGTTTTATATTCATTGTTATCATGTAATTGGTCTTATTGTTAGATAAATTATTCCTTGTTATGAATTTTTTATTGTTTTAGCGATAAATTTTTAACTACCACTTATTTTTATACAAATATGAACGATTTTAAATTATATTATTTATTTCGTGTTGTATTTTGATTAACTTTAAAATATCACGTCTACCATAATGGTACTACAATTAAGTTTCATTTTACGACTCGGTCTTGTCGGTTATGTAGATTTTAGTCGACAATAGATATGTAATTATATTCCAATTTAAGGTAGCTAGCCTGTAATTAAGAAAGGAGTATCTATAAAACATATCCGAGGCACCAGCGACAAGGCAGGTGGCTATTTTATAAATATTTTATTAGTTAGCGATAATTATTTATACTTATATATATACTCGTTTAACAAGAAGGATACTTATAATTACAAGGAAGGAAGTGTATAAAAAACTAATTAAACAACCATTTTTTTAAATATTGAATATATTTGGCGTTAATTTTATAGAAATTCATTATTCACAATTAAATGAAACTACGTGATGTAGTATTATTTCTACTTTATTTAAGTTCTTTACCACGACCTAGGTCTTTGGACCCAGAATATTTGCTTACAGCCCACCTGAAGATGTAATACAACGAAACCTAGGTCGTGGTAAAGAACTAAAAGAAAGTAGAAATAATACTACACCACGTAGTTTCGTTTAATTGCGAACCATTTTTTTGGTAATTATTCGATTTTGGTAGACAGTCCGCTTTAATATTTTTCCGCTGGCACTGATAACTAAAAAAAGTATGGGTTAGCGAAATATTTTCTCACAGTCCAAAAATAATAGAATCCAACGAATTTATCATAAAAGCGTTAAACAAAAATGATACTTGCAACTAATTTTCACAGTTATTTTTATAAAAAGAAGAATCGGATAGGCTGTATCAGGGACGCAGCCGCATTGGAGAACGTGGAACGTCTTGAGCGTACTTGTGGGTTTGCACCATGTTGTTTACGTCAACCGGAATATTAATTACTTGTCGTCCCACAATGTCGTATTGTCCTGCATATCGTAACCGTCGCATCTGCATGTACGGCAACCTTGGGGAAACAGGCCTCTCCTGGATCG
Source organism: Druceiella hillmani (assembly GCA_039881145.1). NCBI lineage: Eukaryota > Metazoa > Arthropoda > Insecta > Lepidoptera > Hepialidae > Druceiella > Druceiella hillmani. Next base: position 5,038,879 of record JAYKKI010000037.1, on the reverse strand, counting down.
GCCCTAGCCTGGCGCACGCGTAATCTGCTATAACTGTGGCCTTGTACTGTTACTGTCGGGTGTAGCCTGGCTCCTTCTTGTGCTTGGTGTTCTTGTTCAGGTATACACAATGAAATCAAATAATGATTCTCGAGACTGCCTTACGCGTCTTGAACTCGCCGTCGACGGCCAGAATCGCTTTCTCTTGCTACTCGAGCTCTCGCAGTTACGTACCGCACGCGTTAACACTATAATAGAGCAGTCGTAAAATTTCTACAAAAAACAACAATTTTTTCAATTTCTTCTAATGGTAACAAATATGAGTTTAAGTATCACACTTATTATAACGTCGTGATCTCTGTCAAACGCGACCACTACCGTTCGAATCGATCAATGTGCCGCTGAGAAACCACCAATTAAACACTGCGCGTGATTGTAAATTTAGTTCCGAATGAGTCGTGCTGCACGCGACTGCAGAGCCATTTACGCCAGCGACATATGGACTACAAAGTAATGGCTTCTATCCTCTAAATTATGGTACTAAAATAATGCCTGTAGGTGCTATACTTCCAAAGTAATAAGCGATCTTGCCATAACATATTTCGTTACATGTGGTTTTTGCATTTGACTCCCCTCTGACCGAAATGAAAGACGTTTCAGGTCAAAAGCCCTAGCTAAAGTGATCACTAGATCATACTCTCACCCGTACGCTAAGATATCACAATGTAAATTACTCGCACATAAATAAGTCACTTGAGGTGTATAATGTAGTGAACATTAAAAAAAGAGAGTAAGTGTTCTGTACCAAAAAGGAAGTCTCGAAATATTGATAACTATGAACAATATCGTTCTCAAAAATCGATTAAACTCTAAAAAAAATTATAAATTTTTTGATTCTACGTCGCGTGGTCTTCGATAGTGAAAGAAATTTTGTCTTGTGATGAGTAACTAATTTTTCGAACTAAATTACCTATCAGAAATAAACTATCAATTTTTCTAACGGCGTTATCATATACGTCGTATGATTTATAGAAATTTTACTTGGGATTAATTTTTTTTTGAGATCACTTCAAATAAAATGCAATATCAAAATTAGTTTAATTCAAAACAAAATAAATTGAATCATGAAATCACATTATTTTAATCCTTCAAGCGACTTTTTTCAGGCATTACAATATTTATTGTCATGTAAAAATATATATCGTATCTTTCGTTTTATACAAAATTACAATTTATGGTGTAATTTATGATAATTGATACTTAAAACTAAATACAAAGTAAATTAATTTCTTAGTTTAATAAATTAATAATGTTGATTTTGACGCTGTTGTCGCCTTCTAAATAACCGACTAGTCGGTAGTTGATTAATCAGCCCAAGATCGAAGAATATACCTGGAGGCGTGTGCTACGTAGAACGCAAGGTTTGTTCTACGTAGCACACAAACATATAACGTAGCACACAAAGAATTATTAATGATAATAACTGTATACACCGCACTTATTTACAGAACCATATACAGCCGTCACACTGTCGATCACATTATTCGAAACTATAGGCATCTGCCAGAATAGAAGTCGTTTTCATATGTAAAGATTTAATAATTATTACAATAGTATATATTGCACTTTTATACAAAAACATGTAAAGTACTTACATAATATAATCTTCCTTTCATTTACATATTATAAACTTCCATCAGGCTTCACTGATAAATGCTATTGTAATTAACTCGCTCTCTACTAGGTAAATTCAAATATAATGATATTATTTAAACTCGAAATTCAATATTCATCATTAATAATACGATATCGTACCTTCTTTTACCTAACAATACTCGCCGAAAATGGGAGCAACCAATGTGCCGTGTTAAAATATGATGTGAAATAAATACAATGTATCGAGGAGTTAAAGGCAATCAATTTCTCTTTCCTTTGAAAGTGAAGTACGTGCAGAATTTCGACTGAATCTAAAAATAAATCTCTTTTTTAGAACGCCTACAACTCGAAAAAGAAAACGTACAAATTATTGGTGAAAATTCCACGTGTCGCGCCTTTCATATATTTGTATCATTCAATATAAATATAGAACGTCGTCAACAAAACTATAGACAAATAATGAAACTCTAGTTGCCGCTTATTATTTCTTACCTTATTTCTTTAATTTGACGCGTGTTCGTTCGTTTGCGAGCAATAGCTGAAAGAACCAAACTGTTTGGCCACTTTCCGCAATTTCTTTTCACGACGGAAACTGTATAATAAACTAATATTTTTTATATTTCATTAGAACAGTGCAGGTATGGTTATGAACCTACCCGAATTGTAGTCATGCTTTGAAATAAAAGCAATAGTAAAAATAATAAAATTGCCATTTATTAGAGGCATTCTACAATAAACAATGTTAACACGGTAGCCATTCTCTTCATATTGATGGTTGTTGCTCGAAATTATGTGGTAATTAATTGTGGCATGTTACGTAATATGTTTGCCCTCCGTATAACTATTTCGCAGCACTGCACACCGCCGTCTTCATGTAGATATATGTGTGTCTGGTTTGTGTATGTGCGTGTGCTGCTCCTCAATGAGGAAAACTCCCCGACAACAGTGCGCTTAGACCTTGACATCGTTTCATTCGGTTTAGAGTGTGGGCCCGCCCGCGCCGACGCGGCTGGCATATTAATCGTACGACGGGCACGCCGGGACGACGGTGACGGAAGAAAGTCGACGCTAAATTGTGTTCTAACGTCCTTAATTGACCCTTAGGACGCGCTCTATATTATCAAATTAACATATTAGACATTTCGCCCTTTTAAAGAGCCAAAGTTAGGCGATATTTCTCTCGTTTCTTGATGCCTAATTTTAAACGTTAATTTTTTATATTGTTAGCCGAACGTACATAGTTTTGTACAGATACCGATAATAAGGCTCCACAATAATCAAATAAGTCATCCCAAATTACTTTAAAAATATCTGTTTTCTGTACACATCTATTATATCCTTCGATATTTATTTATGTTAGGTGCTTAGTTTAACACTGAAACTCGAACGCATTTATTTCTATTATTTGAGAGTTCATTGACGTGTATTTGTGTTTTTATTGCAATCAATCTAATATGTATAATGACAAATGTACTGCCAGATTCGTTCTAGATGTTTCTGGATGATCAGCTTTTGCGTGACTGAATCTAGCTTGGAGTTCAAATTATAAACTTGAAAATCTCTCTTTTTCTCTCTCTCTATATATACATATATATATATATATATACATATATGGTGTAAAAAACAACACTTCTACAAAAATATTTCTCTCTTGACGTCATCATCAGAGGTGAAAACATGGATCGTGGCGTCAACGAAATGCTCAATCAAATGATGGTAAGGAAAATGGATTAAAATGTTGTATAAAAAAGGTTTAAAGTAAAAAAAAGTAAAAAAGGTTCGTGGAGATCTACAAAGTATATTTACCCATAGAATCCCTGACACTTATCACATTTTTTAATTGGCATTCCGAATGAATGAGTTCTATCTGGAGCTTGCTCGACTGGACAATAGATTGAAAGACCTTAAATCCCCAAATCTAAATTTTTGAAATGTAATTTTACGCTACTCAACTTTTATGTTACGAGTAATAACTGTTTACTTACAATTACTTAACAAATCTACGAGAGAACTAAGAGATTCTCTCTTCAAATATCCCACCTGAAGATGTTGTCATACAACGGAAACTAGATCGTGGTTAATAATTTAAATAAAGTAGATATAATACTACATCACGTAGTTTTATTTAGTTGTGAATAAAAATGAAGTGATAATGAATTTCTTAAAAAATAACTAATGAATTTCTCAGAAAGTAATGAAAATATCAAAGAAACGCATACACATACCTTTACAAATATTTTTTTCATTAATATGCTATAATTATTCCATTGTTAATCCAAAATTCCACATAAAAGTAGACAAAGTAGATACATTCAGAAAGAAAGTTTGGGGGAACAACTTACATTTGTTTATAATAAATGTAATATGAATATTCGAAGATTTTTTTATAGTGTAACATTTGTTGCAAGGATTTAACCGAATAAATGATTTCTTAATGAAAATTTAATTAACGTATCAGGGGATCTTAAACAAATTATTCTCTTTTCATTACAAGCTTTCTAGAAAAATATGTTTTGAATTGTCTTAAATTACAGTCGAGTCTATTTATTTCGTTTTTACTAAAAACCCTTCTTTGGCTTCAGTTAGCTTGTTGGTACAAATTGGCATAAAGCAAAATTTTATAACTATTCCCAAGTCTACTGCACTATGGCGTCCAGCTATTTTTTAACAAAAGCTAGAAGGAACCGACGCAAGTTAGAGCATGTTATTTCTTAAAAAAAGTTATTTTTAAGGTAGTGCATATAAAAAGACACTTTTCAATTATGCATATCTATATATATTATCCCGCAACTAACTAAAGATTCTAATTTTGTAAAGAAAATTCCACTAAAATTGCTAATTCTACATTTCGCAAGTTCCAATTACTCTTGTGACGTGGAAGGACTGTGTAAATATGTCGGAAATTTGTATTTACACCCTTTCCCATGATGTCATTTGGTTCTAGAATGATTATTTAAACGAGAAAATACATTTTGTCACAAGTATACAAGCAAGAATCTAATTAATGAAAGACCGTGAAAACGGGTCTAAAAAAATTCTTAATTCGAGTACTTTGATGTTTACCTTGTCACAGCGTTCACGCAGTAAAAAGCTACGTTTTTTGTATCGGCGTCACGGAAGAATCGAAGTATTTTCAGACGTGTAACCAGTTGGCCGTAAACTGCCTTAAAAAGCCATAGAAGGCTCACAGCAGTTTGGCAATCTTTTAAGTGTTCATTTTTTATTGTTGATAATACCGATTTGAATAGCAGTTCTCATTACCATAGACTTAATGTATTCTCTTTTTACCTTCGAATGGTTAAAGTATGGTGTTGGTGTTGGTTCAAAACGTATGTTTATGTTGGTAATTGTTTTTTTGAAAATTTTAGGAAAGCATGGACAATATTTTTAACAGCTCGGTTCCTGTAGTTAGACTACAAGGAATATGAATCCTATTCAACTTTGTTCAGCTTCGAGGGGACACAAATTCACTGAGATAAATTCTATCGCCTAAAAAAGTTCGCGTATTTGTATTTTGTATTCACTCCTATTATCTAAAGATTATAAGTTTTATTTGAATACATAAAATGATAAACTCTCAAACGTAGATATAATCTGAGAAGAGATTTTAGCAATCAACGTAAAAAGGATACAGATCTATAATTATATTAAGAATAAATAGTATAATTGCAGGATGAATTAAAAACTACATAATTTGTGTGAGAAATTATTTTTTGACCTCGTCAAAAATATTGGTGTATTTGCTAAATTCAAATAAGTTTTCAGTTAGTATTTACGTTACCCTTTTAACGTATACCCAATAGTACAATAACTTTCTAGGATGTTAAAGCTTTGTTTATCACACGACACGAATGTGCGAAATAATTCGTCAACACGTTACATTTTGTTGACGTAATACATTTTTTTAAAATCGACAATAAAATCTTTGTATTAGTAGAAATAATCCTAACAACTACTAACTAAAAAATAATCCTAACATTTTCGAAATAAATATGCGTTATTTTTAGATAAATCAATGAAACATTTAAAACTTTTCGTCCGTAGCTGAACAGATGGGTCTTCACGGGAAATAACATTAAAATGAGTACTAGAGTGGTGCAGCGGTTCAGCATAGAACAGTGATGTGAGTGTGTTTGCTCGCCCTCAGGTGTTGGTGGAGTACGACGGTGTGGAGTGGCGGCGACGCGAGTGGGTGGCGGTGCACGCGCGCCGCGCCTTCCGCGCTTTCCTCGTTGAGCGCGCGCTCGTGTGGGCGCCGCACGGAAGCTGCAGCGACGCCGCACTGGTAACTATTACTTCGATACAATAAGCGTATTCTTGGCAACTACCACATCTCTGTTATCCCATATATGCTTTCCCTTTACCCCTCTCTACGCCCGTTTATTTTTCATCTCAATCCTCTGATTCAAACGTTTTATACTTTAACATTGTTCTTATAATTTTAGCTATCTCCCCATAACTAAATGCTCGAGTCGATAATCATACCCTTAAGTATAACAAATTATTTGCATTTAGCGAATTATAGAACATATAGAAATAAGATATATTAATATACGTTGGTACCGCAGCGCTTTGTCATCATTTAACAGGATTACTATTTCTATACTAAAAACTACAACAAAAACGATGATAACTTTATACAAACTTGTTCTCCTCGACAGAACCGTGGACCTTTTCATCGTCGTTTTGAGGCAATTCGATTTTTTTGTGGCATTTGGTACAAGTCCAAAATTCAGGACCTCAAACGCGCAATACAACTACAACGTTTGACTTAACAAATTAGACAATTTTTTGACAGTTTTTAAGTGCTTCATTTCTTGTTATTTGCTTTTTTCGAGGCTTTATCCGCTTGGATTTTCGATTAAGACATCGAGATTTGACTGAATTCGATAAGATCATCGAACACCTCTCTATAAATTATGTTAAATATTTTATCGTTTTCGTACATTGCGCCACTTATAAATACTATGACATATTGTATATATAACTGTATGTATGCAAAGAAGGCTGATAAAAAACCATATAATATTAGGCCCAGGTGTTACAAGAAAAGACAGATGTACTAGTCAATGAAACTTGCAGGTTCTACAGGCTTACCGAAAAAAGCTATGAAAACTCGGAAAAGAGCGAAGAGACACTCATTTTGACAATATAAAATAAATGTATTGACACTCGTTCTGTCAATGATATTCATTGTCTTTTCTTAAGTGTCTATGCACATTTACGAAGATATTATTTGTATTATGGTTACAAATTCTATTTTTTTTTTACTTTTTCTTGATTGCCAGTTGCCGAATACTATTCTAAAAAATTAATTCTAAAATGATATTGTATTTCTGTAACGCGTGGCCCATTTTCGGTGGTCTCCTGTAGTAATGTTCGATGATGGACTCTTATCAAGTAACAGACAAACATAGAAATACACTTTTGCCTTTATGGAATTAGTTAGGATTTTAGAATCGTCATCTTTGCTAACGAAACTCCTGCTCTAAATAGGGTATATAGTCTAAATAATCGAATACTCTTTCACTCCGTCTTCTTTCCTTCATTCTTTAAGTACGGGTGGGACTCGCACTACGAAGGTTCCGTATACAATTAGTATAAATCAAAATTCAAATATGGATGTACCCAAGGTTTCTAGTGAACCATTTGAAAATAGTAATGTTATTTTTAACTATGAAAATATATTGCTTAACATGTCTTGTAGGTGTAGAAATATTGCGTATTACACGAAATACTAATAATACAATTGTTATTATTATTCATAGCTCTTTTAATATTTTATATTTAGCATTCTTTTTATTTTAATACAGAATATGGTTATTAGGGCTGACTTATTACTTTTTTGCGTTTTCGTGACAGACCTGGCAACACAGTGAGTGTAAAATGTCTTGATGGACCACCGAATGGTTTTTTTAGTGAAAAAAATTAAATACTGATTTGCGCTTTACAGTTCAAACAGGCCCTCTTCTCGATGACGCTGTAACTCAATTTTTTTCAGTTCTCCCTTACGTCTTTGGGAATCCTGCGAAATAATAATGAGAAAAACATAAAAATCTGTATTTTTGGGCCAAGGAATTATACACAGAGTTTTATCTTACAAGAGTAGCACCACTTCTCTATTCTCTATATATATTATAGTATTTTTTATGTGTATTCTATGTGAATTTCAAGTACGTATCTTATTTTATTTGGAAGTTCGAAACCTCAGACAGATGGATGAACGGACAAAGTTGCCACAACAATAGAGTTCCGCTCGAATCCTTTGAGTACGGAACCTTATAAAACCCATCCAGAAGTACATTAACGATCTTGGCTTTCATCTCTTATTTTTATAGATAGTTTTAATGTAAGATTTTGTAGGAACTTTACATAGATACGTATCACCAGCGAAGTGTTAGTTCCTTTTAATTTTACATATTTTTACATGAAGTATTGGCTACACATAAACCTGTTATATAAGCAGTACTTGTTTGATGTAAAAGTATAATAAAAATAAATTTAATGCTGTGGCAGTGAGATTAACACTGGTTGTTTCTGGAATGATAGCAGTGAGTAACAAGTAGAAAAAAGTGTATGGTCTAAGGGATATCTAGACAAAAGTTTCAAATTTGTAAGTTATTGGCGGAATATTTACCATGGAATAAAAATAGAAGATCGTGAATGAAATTATAGTTGTTAGTATGAAGTTAGTTTAATTCGGGATAGCTGTTTATAGAGTTTTATCAATACAACGCAGGAGGAAAACGCTGTATTTAAATAAAAGACTACTTGAAAAAACAGAAAACTTTGAAAATCCATCTGCCTCGCAGAATTTTACGGAACTCTGTTTCCATTATTTATAATCATATGTATTAACATGAAGTAATCAATGTGTGAAGATAGTGTAACAATTAAGTTCCAATACGTACCGGTGACCTCAATTATATGTGAATGACAAGTCAGGATTCCATGTTTCCGATTGAAGACAGTGACATCACATATACTCTTTAATAGGTCCAAAAATGTATTACCATTTTCTCAGTTCGTCCAGTCAATATCAGCGACTGCGACATAAATATTTTATTATTGCTCGCACGACGTATTAAAGAGTAAACTGACGCTGTTTGCCGTCTTTACGATCACTGTTTTATCACGTTCAATTTAAGAAGACACGTTATCTGGAGACAATGTATTACATTGAGCCTTATAAACAAAGTTTTTTTTTAAAATTGGTCTTCAGATAAGATTAATAACATCAAACAGCATACGTGCAAGATTGTATATGGTGCAATGGCGTAGAACTCTGCTGAAATATTTGTGTAAATATTATTGATAGTGTAAAAGTCGTTTTTTTTTGTTAAAGCCAAGGTACATACGCAATACCCGTTATTAATATGAAGTTTTTCATTGATTGATATTGACATTATATGTATCTATTAGCCTTTATATTGTCCATATATAAAACGTTCAAAATATACATATAGTTTATTGGTCTCAGAGATAATAAAAGAGAAATAAATTCTCGTAGGAAAATCAATATAATTTTGTCTACAATAATGCAAACGATTTATTGAAGATGGATCGTAGCTGTAATAATAACAATTATATAAAACGGTAGTTTCCTTTACAAGCTCTCGTTAAATTCTCGCCCACCATTGTGGGATTACGTACAATAGAGCAGATGATGTTCACATTTCGTCCGACCTCTGGAAATTGTACATCAAAGCTGGGCGGTGCTGAATATATTTATTCTAAGAAATAAATTTATTACAATTTGATCTTGTAGCAATAGAAATAATAATATTCTTACAAATTGGAAATCATAATTCTGTTGCAAGTGAAGCTATTGCCAATTATGTAAACTAAATCGTGAAAGGAAGTAAAATAGTATACACTTAATTTAAAAATAGTCAGCAAATAATATAATACACAATATTTTACATTATTATAGTTTACATTCCCTAAACTATAATAATCAATAAATCATGGAACTAAGGCCATCAATTCGAATGAATAATAAACCGTGTGCTGACAGAAACGAATACGGTCCGCCTTTATGTACTAGCCGCTGAAGGGTAAAAGAGTAAATGAAGTAATACAAATAAATATAGCGGACGCAATAAGTAATACAAATAAATACAGCGGACGCAATAAGCTACCGCACGGTAACAATACCCCTAATTACGTCGGCTCCCGCATTTTTTTGTTTAACCGTCGAATAATGAAACGCTAGATAAGATCGGTATCGGAGCTGAATCTATACGTTGGCGCGCGACCTTGCCACGCTACTCAGCTGTTCCGTCTGGCGATTTTATTCGACTGTTTTAACATTAGCATCGCTAAACACTCTGTTTACACATCGCTATATCACGTATTTTGTGGGCTCTGTCCGCTGCTATGGGAACCGATTGCGTGTTAAAAATTATCTGGAAATATGATACATCCACGTTTTTTTTATATACCTGTATCACAGAAGATAACCAGTATAACCGGTCTACCGAATGTAAACCGGACGTTACAGATCTTTGTGCCCAAAATTAAAATCCAATTTCAACCCCTACCAGGAACTTTCCCCAACCCCTAGCAGGAAGTTGCAAACTTTCGTCGGTAACAGCAAACCGAATCACAGCGGTTGACTACTTGACCAAACAGAAGTAGCAATTACATTCTAGTGGAGCACATCTAAAATTGTTAAAAGGGAGATTTCATCAGATAGAAAGAAATTTATGGTCGGTATGGGATCTCTTTACCACAGTTCGAAAGATTTTATCGACGATACATTTTCGCTATATGCACTTAAACAATTCCATTGCTCTAAAGTATAAATCAATGTTATCGATATTTTTGGGCGTATTTTTATGGAATTTTTTTTAGAAAACAAGAGTGTAAAATATGAAATATGTGCGTAATACTTTCGGAGGTTTTGTCGGTACTATTATCTTCCATAAAAAGAAATATTGTCACATTGCACTGATTTAAATCTACACCTTATACATATTTGAACACAAAAAATACACACATTAAAAGCTTAGAAGTACACACAAAATTATTAAACCTTCTTATTCGAATTGCTTTAAATATATATATGAAATCGCAGCTGAAAAACAATTACTTTTAAATTATTTTCGTCTGTGTTTTCAAGCCACGATTATATTTCACAGGTAGATAATGAAAATGTTTAAAAATTGAATCTTCATGAAAGATGAATGCAGAAATCGTGAGCGTTTAGTATGAAACGTGAAAGTTTGTTGCATTCCGATATTACGTTAGTTCCAATGTTAAAGTTCCGGGTCCGATGTTCAAGTTCGATTTCCGAAAAATACAATCGTGAACCAAAATTCCGATTAGACAAGATATTTCCAAAGTTTTAAATAAAAAATGACATGGTATTTTAGATGTAATTATGTTTATTGTTTTTACGATTGTCATGGAGCGTAGTTAACAAATAGTTCCTTTTAAATAAATTCCGGTATTGACACGGGAAGAAGTAGCCTTGCTTGCTGAATCACTTTTTATTGCAACAAGTGAAGGTCAAAACAGAAACTAGTTGCTACGTAATATATTGTCATGCTTATATTTTTTAAAAAGGTATTGTCTATCTTATTGCCACAATATTTGTCACCTACTAACTATGAGTAACGAATATTACATTACGAATAACAATAATACATTTCACTCGTAGCCTACTAAGAGATTCTTATCTGTCTCGGCTATGTAATACGTTTACAAGATTAAAAGAAAAAGGAAATGATGTAATGTATATTTAGTCATTGCGAAGTGCGGGCAACTAGTGTGTCGCAGTTAACTAGTTACACGTAATTTCGTAGACGCATCTTGCATAACGGACTTAAAATAATGACATACCGTCATTTGTCAGCCACAAATGGCTAGTAAGGCGTAAATAGTGTAAACATCGGTACACCTCATTTGTGAATTCTTCTGTACGCGATAACGATATCTACGTAAATTAGATACTTTGGCTACTTTATCACGTTTAACTGATTGTACATAATTCGTTTAGTACAATCAGTTAAATGCGATAAAGTAGCCAGAGTAAACTTGCTCTTTTCGCTATATTTCCATTATATTTTGTAAAATATGTATTATTCGGGTTACGCAGTTATTACTTATACATTTTACGTTTATTTATATTATAATCTAATTAATAAATTTAACGTTAAAATGAAACCTTTCATAAGATATACTATGTGTGTGTGCGTATGTATATATATATATATATATATATGTGTGTGTGTGTGTGTGTATATATGTATATATATATGTATGTGTATATATATATATATATATATATATATATATATATATATATATATATATATATATATATATATTATAAATAATTGAGGGCCCTCTACTCCAATACTTATTGGAGTCATTCGTTCATCTTGTCACACATTATTTTTGTAATTAATAGGTATTGTTCAACTGGTTACTAATAAACTTATAAAGTGTGTAAATATCGTTGCATCACGCGAACAATACCCATTAAATATACTTTAACGAACGTACAATGACATTATAGTTAAAGAGTTCTTTTCGGTTCAATGACAATCCAATTTATATTTACTTTAAATATTGCAGACGTTCACGGTGTTGGTAGGCGAGCAAGAATTACCGCAAGAGCAGCAACCGGTCGAGTTTCTCGAGAATAATGAATTGGCCTTCCTCGACTATAGCACCGTTCAGCCCTTTAAGGTAAGATTCCATCTTTATCGTGAACCTGAACCATGCGAATGTCTCTTCGTGTAAAAACGAGTAAATTACTATTAATGCTATATACTTATATTTATCCCTATGTTTATGACCTTCTTTTTATTCGGTAGGTTTTCAAGGTTAGATTGGTGAAATACACAAACTACTTTTACTTTCGCTATTACGTATTTGCGAAAAGTATTTAAAAAAACACATGACTTTTAACTAGGAGGAGTGAATGTAATCACATAGTTTCTATTTCGAAAAAATATTTATAGAAATGGAATATATTTGTGTAAACATTTTTTCGAAATTGATTAAAATTAAAAAGATAGATCAAAAATTTCACGGAATGAAGGGGATGACGAGAGATGGGGGTTGCTCACATACATAGTCGCTAGTGAGAGACTCATTACGAGTATGTGTATATATATATATATATATATATACATATATATGTATATATATATATATATATATATATATATATATATATATATATATGTATCAAATTTCAGCTTAATTATGTCATTAACCTCTGAACTATCATCGATCAAGCAACTCACATTCTGGAAGAAATAATCGACTATGGAGAAAATCGAAGTTAGAGCTTTCATCAAGTTCCTGATAAAACAAGAAAAAACACCACAAGTTATAGTGAATAAGATGTCATCGGTTTACAGGGATTCTTGCTGTAGTAAAACCGTGATTTATAAGTGGCATAATCTCTTAACATAAAGCAGAGATTCGATAGAAGACGACACGCGCTCAGGATGCATTTTGAATGTTCTTCATGACCATTTTGGTATGTCAAAAATCAGCACAAGATGAGTGCAGAGAATTCTCACGCCGCCGCAAGAGCAACAACGTGTCGAATGTTCACGCGACTTTTTGGACCTTTGTAGACAGTATAAGGATGAAATGTTGAGCAGAATTGTTACGGTTTACAAAATTTGGATTTATAATTACGAGCCCGAATCAAACTAAGAGTGCATGCAGTGGCATAAAAAGGGTACCCTATCTCCTAAGAAGTTTAAGGTGTCGCAATCAGCTGGAAAAGTAATGACGACGGAATTCTGGGCACGAAGGGTAATCTGCTCATTGGCTTCAAAGATAAGGGTGTTTCTATAATGGGAGAGTACAACGCTGGTCTACTAGAGCAGCTTGAAGAAGCATTGAAGGAGAAAAGACGAAGAAAATTAGTGAAAGGTTCATGTATACAAGTTATTTTTATATGTATACAAGAGTCATGTTACGATAGATGCCTTTCAGATGTGCGGCTATCAATTATTGAAATACCCATCTTACATCTCAGACTCAGCCCGCTGCGACTATTATTTGTTCCAAAAAAATCGTTCGCTTCGATAAAAAAATTCAGCGAAGATGAAGGGGTCAAATGTGAAATTTCAGCTTATGTTCAAGATAAAGAGAAAGTATTTTTTGAGAGTAAAAATAGATTAATCGACAGATATGAGAAATATATTAGGATTAAGGGAGAATATATTGAAAAGGAAAAATAGCACCACGTTTTTTTGACCTTACTTCCGCCCCATTCCGGGACCTTTTTTCCTCCCCTCCTTCCATCAACTTATTAATAAGACTGAGCGGTTAGAGGCCGAGGCGACCTACCAATTTATGTAACAACAAAAAGAAAGTTAAACTTTACTTCTGACAGATAATTATCAAAATGGGCTATTTCTTAATTTCTAAACTAAACCGTTCAGCTCGCGTTCAACGGCCGCGCATCTGTCTTTATCAAAACAATATTAAACGATCTCTCCCAAAACAAATAAGTAATTAACCGCTAACTTACTTCGCCAATAAACTCTGTCATACTCGGGCGGCGACCAGGCGAAGCAGCTTTATTATAAGTTGCCTATATTCATTTATCAAAACTCTGCCGGGAAATTAAGTAACTTTTGTCGACAACTTCATCTAACAAGTTCGAGGGCAAATTTGCTTTATCGTCGGACGGATTTAGCGATATAGAAAGAACTATGTCGCTCTGAGTAGTTGGAGAGCCATTAGCGGCGCGGCTCCGAGTCGCTATTTGCGGTTATTGCTATTGATATCTAGAAATTGGAAGCAGTAAGTGGTCGATAGTGTTTATTGATTTTAATAATATGGAGATAAAATTTATAGCAAAAACTTGCATATGTTTTAGTTTTCAATTGTACTTTTGGTTTCTGGGTGATAACGTTTTTAAAGGTAAATATATACCTAAACGTAGAAGTTTGATAGCGATAGAAGAACGTAGAAACTTGATAGAGATAGATTAAGAGTTATTTATGGTACAGTTCCCATTTCGTTTTATGGTTATCATTATCGATCTTTTCATCAGTTTTAATTCTTCAACAAAACACAAAACACACTACAAAATGTAACTTTGAATAGTGATGAATAATAACACAATTAATTGGTGATTTATGGCTGTTAAATTGTTATTCATTTATGTTATTTTTAAACGTTTTTGCAGTAAGAACTGAAATGTAATAAATTTTGTTATAATATATATAAACATTCAAACGCACATAGTATTTGCATTAAACTATTTACAAATATTGTATCTCGATAGGTGAGTATTTAAATACATTGCCTAGTACATCTTTCATAAACATGATATGTAAATATACCTTTTAAAATACAAAGTTATTTTTGCGGTCGATTAAGTCATTTACTTCTAGTTTCTTTATGATTTTTTTTATAAACCCAACCGCATAATTTGGTGAACTATTACTTGTAATCTAGTAGACCATATTTAGCTGTGATAATTTCTTTTAATTGTGTTATATATATATATATATATATATATATATATATATATATATATATGTATATATATATATATATATATATATATATATAATTTTATTATATAAAAAAATTATTGTGATTACTTTTAAATATTCAAAAACAGCGGTTTAGCTGGGGTGGGAATATGTATCTCTCACAAAAATTACCATTTTAAAGCTTAAATTTCGCAAACCGATTCCTATACAAAGGAGTATGCGAATAAAAACAATCACCCCCACTTTACATCTAGGGGAGGTACCCTAAAAAAGAAATAAATTTAAAATATTTTGTTTCAGAACTTTGCAGGCGTTGTAAATATGTACGAGTATAACCATTTCAGCTTTACAAAACTAACATTCTGCAAGTAAAATGGCTGTGACATACAGACTGGCATGGCAAAACTATAATTGTTCCAGATTTGGTAACAAAGTATTGTTACGTAGAAAATTGCATTTATGTGTAACACAAAAATTGCACTTTAGTGACACTAAAATTGCACTTACGATAGTGTTAACTAACTTGAATATGACGAAGCTGTATCCCAAAAATATTCAAATTTCAGCTTCATTAGTTAACACCAAATTGACAGAAATGGCGGCATTTTATTCTCTGTCAGCGCAACTGTGCTGGGTAAAAGCCTTGCAAAGTGAGAAAAAGTATGATTTTAGCTATTGAATCCTGATTTGTGTAAGAGTCGAAAACACGCATCGTTTTCGGGTTCAAGTCAATTTTTCACTAGGTTATAACGATTATACTTATATTTTCAATTTATTATAATGCTGTATTCTAAACATAATATAATATAAAAGAATTTAATACAATTTTTGATTGTCTATTGTAATATGCTTATTGATCTTTTTAACAATAAATTACTAATCCCGTTACACGAGATCGTGTCATCAGTGCGACCGAAGCTCCCTCCCGCCGTTCTACCGAACGGGCGGCACGCCGACAGGTTTCATTCAATAAAATTGTGTTTACGAATATCGACCCAATTTATGATAGCGTCCTGTTTACCGCGGAGGCAGAGCAGCTATAGGGGAACTCTCTCGGCGAGATCGAGGGCGGCGTGGGCGGCGCTTGTTTTGATGCTCGCCGCCCGGCGATATTGATTTTCTCGTCCCACTCCGCGCGCACTTTCCTCACTTTCCCTCCGCCCGACCTCGCTTCGAGACTTTTCTCCTCACTGAGCCGCCTTTGTCGCGCGTCGCTCCGCGGATAGACAGCGGGCGGAGGCCGTGCGGTCGTACAGTCATGTGGGCTATCGATTTACGTATTTGATCTTAAAACGATATATTGCTTGTTCAGTTATTAAGGTTTACTTTTTATTACCATTATATTTTAAGTTCAATCAGCTTCAGCTAGCTTTTTAGCAGAATGCATATTTATAAATGTGTTTCGATTCCTATTGAGATTATTATTATGTTTTATTATATTTTTTACAGAGAATAAAATGTTTTGTATAAATTATACTACAATAATGAAAATAAACGTAAAATTTGCATTTTTCTCTATGGTTTATAAGAAATAATATATGTGTTGAAAAAAGAAAACCGATTACAAATGTCACTAGAAAAGATACATTTCGTAGAATTTTTGATTACATATAGTATTTGTGTTGTTATGGAAAAATAATAACAGAAATAGTGTCGCGGGACTTTTATTATTTTATGATTGAATTGTTTTATAATTCAAACCACATTATTATTACATTAATTTTGTCCATATAGGAACTTAACCTAGATTTAAATCTGAACTATTTTATGTAAAACTTATTGAAAAATATCAAGGGGAAAGATCCAGATGATTCATAAATTTCCTTATATCACATGTTCAGAATTCGGAATCTCCGCAACAAGTATATTTCTGAGTAATGCATCTAGAAGTTCGTTCTCAGCTATATTAAATATCGTTAATCATGAATACATCAAGTCCTTTGAAGAGTTTTAAATCTAACATATGATTATAATTGTAAATTTTAATTTTCTTTTCACCTCATCGCTCACAGGATAAATGTTCTAAAAATGTTAAGGAACAAGATCACTTTAACGTTAATGGAAATTTCAGAGAAATTTAAACAGTAAAATATTGGAATTATAGAATTATTCAGTGTAGGCTGGTGAGTAAGGGTAAGGCAGATAGTGTGGGTTTGAATTAGAGTCTTGAGGGTACCAAAAATATTTCAAGTGCTCTATAATTTCGTTACTACAAAAATGCTAATATTAAAATTAAGAATATTTGTCACTGGACTACAACTGCAACCGCTACGGGATGGGTATATTTTACAAGGAAGGATAAGCTACTCAAGCCGCCCGCCCTACCTGCAAAAGGAGCCTCCATACAGCGATGGCGTGCGGTATCGGTACCGATGTACACTGCGACATTCCGCCGCTTTGGTCCTATCATTTGTGTGGGAAATGACATAAAAAACATTGAGATAAGTGTAAAACAAATTGTAACCGTTCTATGTGGGCTAAATTGTAATAATTGAGTGTTTTCTTACTATTTAATCTACTAATTTTCAAAGTAAGTTTAAATAAAGAACCATTTTTGTATAGAACTTCGTGAGACTTATTATTATTTCAGCATATTATCAGCTTTTAAGTTGGACGTTAAACTACAAGTAGCGAAGAATCCGTTGAAATCGATTCCGGAACAAAGAGATATCTCCAACCACTTTTTCCAACGTATATTCAAAAGGAACACCCCCAGCTAAATTTTGTAATAAATATAAAATAGAAATCAATTTTATAAATCTTCATTATCTACAGATGCAGAATTTTTCATACTTATAGCGAGTGAATTTGCAGTGCAACACAATTAAATATACAACTTATTGGTACAGATTCATATTTGTTATTAAAATGGATTATATTTTCGTGGCTGCTTAGGCTATTGCAGTCAGATTACAGTCTCAGAATTTGCATAATCCCGCTATGACCGTTGTAAGGAGTTATTTTGAAAATTTATTTCGCGTTATTATCTCATTTTAATTAAACAGAAAATTTATAAAACTTTAATCAAACTTATTTGTCGACAAAATTTCACGGTTTCATTGTTCGGAAAAATTTCATTCGGCATAAATTCTAAAAATAACCTCGAGAAATTTTTAAAAACCAAAATTCTGAGTTGTTTGAAGAAATATTAATTACGTAAATGACATAGAGAAAAACAAAGTTTTTTTATTTCGATTTAAAACAAACAATAATTAAGGCAAAATAAAATTTATTATTAATTCTGTATCTTACGCTTTTAACGGTTTTAATAAACTACATATTAAACTTTATGGAAACTTTTGTACTAATGCTGTAAATCGATTGAACCGTACGTCTGTACTTGTTCAGCTGATAATAACTGATGAAATTGAGTTTGTGTTTGTTCACATTCCATTAATAGCCATGGTATAGTAAAATAGATGACTTGTTCGTCGCTATTTTGATACCCTTGAAAGCAATTAACGTTTATTTCCAAAATTAAAAGCAAAAGAAAAATCATTATTATAATTAAATAATTATAGCAATTGAAATAATCAAGTAGGTTAAATTACTCAGCACATTAATACTTTCTTTAAAATATGCACTAATCTATGCTGTCCGAGGAAAACAAAGGAATAAATATAGTTTGGATTTCAATAAAATTAACTTAATTTCCACATTATTAAACATTATCAGACTTTCATTCACTTGTGCTAGTGTCATCCTTCACACAGTGACCCTGACGCAAGTTCAGAGTATCCGGACCTAGGTTCGATTCAACTCGCTTCCGGTCACCTGTCAACACCTGTTCACTCCCGTACTTCACTGCCCTGTACAAACGCAGTGTTAAAGGTCATTGCGTAACTACCTTCGGGGCTTTGCTTGTTGATTTTTTGGTCATCGGAGTCTAGTCCATCTTTGATGTTGTGAGACCTGTTCTCATTTGTCGTTCGAAGCGCTCATTGTGAAGATGTGCGATTATTTTTCATATGTGAAATTTAATATTTATTGTGATAAAAAATATTCAATCGCTATCGGCTGTGACTGTTGAAGTTTTTATAATAAGTGTATTTTTTTTATATTGGAATATTTTTTGAGATCATTGCGTATTTCCGTTGATCTGAATAGATGTTTAAATTAACATAATTGGTATAATATTCTTCGATATACATACAGTATCAAAAATAGTGTCATTATTATTGTTAAAAACCTGCTTTGCAAAATTAAATGTTTGATTGATCGTACAATGAATGAAAATCTTATAAAATTATTATTAAAAAGGGACGAAATGTTCTACGCTAACATTTAATTATCAGATAAAAGAATACGAATTTCGGGCTCAGGTTCTTGAAACAAATCTGCCCACGAGACCATTGTTTTGGTTTTTAACGCGCGTCGAGCGCAGACATCTGCCGACGGAGCTGTGCGGAAGGGGAAAACCCTACAAACAAACTTTTCTCGTTTAAAACTTTCCGGTCTTTCCCAAGTACTATCTCTCTCTCTCTCCATTCCCCTCCTTCCACATCACGCTCCGAGCACCTTAAAGGCAATTAAATATAAATAGTCTGTCTGAAGTTGTATAAGAGCAATATTATAGTTGCAAGTTTGAGACTCATAACATTATTCAATGCAGGCTTCCGGAAACTTTGCAGGAGTTCTCGTTTAATATAAAGCGGTCTCATTACAGACAAATTGCATTAGTTTAATACGAGTATCTTAGAAAACTAATGCGTTCAATATAATAAACAGTGGCTTCTTTTGAATTTGTAAACAGTATAGCTATTGTAGGGCAGTACCTAAATATTTGTATATTCGCTTTATAAAAAGACGGGTCACAGTTATTAGCATTTCTATGAAAATATTGATGAATGTGAAAACGTAAGATTTCCGCTCCTTATTATTTGCCGCTCTTGCATTTTTATTGACTTTACCTTTGCTTCAGCGAGTAATGTTGAAATGTAGGGCTTCCATGCCTATTTAGCTCGGGATTCAAAATACACACAATTGCTTAGTTCTGATATTCGAAAATAGAAAAAGCATTCGCTACCATTTTCGCCAAGTCAATACTTTACATTATTTTATAGGTCATGAAGTAATTAACAACTATAAAAATTAAATAGAAAATTATATTATTCAATATGTCTAAAGTCACACCGTTGTAGATGAAAAAATATCGTTGAAATGTTTTGTTTAACCCTCTAAATCGCGTCGCGGTGACAAACGATTTGGTGCCCCATTCTCTGATATTGAGTATCGTTATCATATATAGAATATAATTTCCGAGAGTATGCGATTATTGTGAAATTCATCAAAGGACCTTACGGTGCAGCTCTATAATGAAAAGGAAAGCCTTTAAACTTTGTGTAAGAGCTAGTCGCAGCCTTTGTGATCCGTTCTGCCGAAAGCCAGCCTAACATCGTTGACGGTTTGTTAATTGAATTCTAGCCCAGTGTAATGCCGATAATTAAACTTTGTATTAAGTGCGGCATCTTTACGGTTTATTGAACCGTCGAAGAGCGCACGAGAGCCGCTCTTTAAATTTACATCGCTCAGGCGGTCGCCCTTATCGTCCACGAGATCTCTTTAAAGTGGCCCCACTTGGGGCAAGCGGCCAATTCGTATCGACCGGCGTCGACACTGACTCGCTAATTGTCCACTTTATTGGCAATATTTTATAAACATTCACGCCGTAACAGGTTACTGATGGCGCTGATAATTCGAATACTGCAATAAAATTTGTTCAGTGACAATATTTATTTATAAGTAACATTTGTTATTCAAATTTGATGTTTTTTGAAAGATAAAATCGAGGATATATTTATAAAATCTTAGTGAATCTTCGGTGAGTCGAGTATGACAACTATATCATTTAGAGAGAAAAGAAGATATTTTGTTCATTTTCAGCACCGTGTGTGAATTAAAAACCGGCCAAGAGTATGTCGGAACACGCGTAAAGTAGGGTCCCGTAGTTATCTTTGTCTCCTGAAATTGCTGATGTACGAGTAGTTTAAGCGAATTATTTTAATTGAAAATTTTAATCAAATGCCTGGCATTTACAATTTTTCCAGATTTTTAAAATTTGTAATTGGAAAATTAGAGAGGAAGAGGCACTATGTACTTTAAATATCGGACACCCCGCTTGGCAAAGAAATGTCCGGGCCCGATTTACAGAGTAGCGCTTCATATTATAATTGTTCTTTTAATATTTAGCTACATATTAACTGGGCTCACCATATGAAGAATCTACCCATAAAATTTCATACACATAGATCTAAAACTGTAGAAAGAGTGAGGCGGTCACAGACGGACGGCCATGACGATGCGACGGAACCCTAACAATGTAGGTTCAAAAGGAGAAATATCCGACACCCAATTCCTAACATCCTTTAACAGCAGTTGAAATTTTCTCTATTGTACACTCTTCTTGGTATCATCCCGACCGAAGAAATTATTATCTTTATTAGTTAAAAAAAATTACTTATTTGTCTTTTAATATTCCGCTAGGCACGACTTAACTTAATAGAATTTCTGTGTCTTTAATACTATAGTATAAGCTAATACCGTAATGTCTATGAATGTGCTATGATAGTATGCAAGACTACAATTTATAAATAGAGCCAACTATCAAAGAATGACCCTAAAAACAGGGATTTTCATCCCTTTAGGAAGTCCAAAAGTTTTTAATTCAATTTTGGTGTAAATATTCTTTTAATGGGACATTAACCCAAAAAAACTTGTATGATCCGTGAACAGTTTTTGAGATATAACTTGTCAAAGTGGTCGATAATATTATGCTTCATATTACTTCTATTTTTAGGTCAGCTAATGATCTGTGTCATACTAACCTCGAACGGTTATGTTAGAAGCATTACATTGAATTTTGAAAGTTGGTCAAAATTGTTTAAACTTAAAATTCACAATTAAATGAAACTACGTGATGTAGTATTTTTCTACTTTCTTTAAGACAATTTGTGTGCACGAATCATAATCTAGGCCGGTTTAACAGGTCATAATCTCTGAAACGATTCCTCAGCTCTATTTCATTTTTTTAATTAATGTGTCGTCATAAGATAATGTTGAAATCTGTAAAAGAAATTTGGTCCCACAAACAAAATTTGGTCCCACAAAATGTGGTCCCACAAAGAAGTGATTTTAGGGCTAATTTTTGATAATAATTAACCAGATACAAACAAAGCGCCGTACAATCCTGTACATCTCGGTACATCCAACAATAATAAAATCAAGATTAAAAGTTATTATTAAATCGTGAAACGCAGTCGAAATAATTAAAAGTTAACCGCTAAATATTTAATTTGAGAAAAGCAAGCCCGAGTTCGCGTACAAAAATGTTATCGAAATTATAAACACGGAACAAACACGACTTAACAAATGTTTGTGTTAAAGTGAAACTCGTGCAGATCTCTGAAAATTTTGCAACAGGCATGCGAATAGCTGCCTAGCACGTTTCTATATGTGCATATGCGTCTCGCCTCAGGCCAAATCGCGCCGCTCCAAGCCCCGTACATGCGAAACACGTACAAAGCGACACAACGTAACTTCGCCGCACCGACGGCTCCGACTACACATGCACGTAGCCGCTACGTGTCCGTTGTACCTAGTTATGTGTTGTAGTGGCAGAGTGTCTGTGGAGGTCTGCATTAGATATATCCGGTGCAACGAACTCGGCGCCGTTGTCGTGGTGAGAGGCGTCCACTCAATATTTATATGCTACAAATACTCCAGTAGGCGCACACATGGATGTGCCTCACCGTCGTAACCCTGAACGGTGTAGGGCCGAGTCATACTGCAATGACTTGGTTAATAAAATTGTACCATGTTTATATGTGACTGTTTAAAGAAAATTACTGCTTTAAATAGTTTTTCGTGGATTACTCGCCACTGATTTAAGGATACAGTTCCATTTCGAAGAACACGTGTCTCTTTTTAGCTAGTAATATAACTACTCAAATCGATTACAAATAGGGAACCGGTTTAAATCGGCTCCGATTCAACAGTTCTTTTTTTTATTTATTTATAAAAACGTTTAATTTAAATCTAGATTGAGATTTATTAGCTCTAAGACATTATCGTAAAAATATTAATTTTGCAAAATAAATCTTTGCAAAACAACAAATTGTATCTTGGTTATTAAAAAAAGAAGATTGAAACCAAATGAAATAGAACAAATCCAATAAAATAGAAAAAAAAACAGTTGTTTATAAATAAAACAATTATCGATTAAAATAACAAAACATTGCTGCCCGAACACTCTCTGAAAACGATGGTGACATCACTGACAAAATTATATTCTATATGAGAATGACGTGTTAAACGAGTTAAATTAAACGTTTATTTTTTGTCTCCTCGACCTTTTTAAACGCCGGAACTCATTTGCCGCAAATACATTATTCAAAAATAGGTTTTTTTTTACTTGAATTATTACTTGAACTAACTATTTACTTGAACGTGTTTATTAATATATTTCTGTAACTAGGTTTAGATGATTTTTTCAAAGTGCTCGGACCCAAAGAACTCGATAGTATTAGCTTTCCTCGCTTCATTTGAGTTTAACAAACACGCTCTTCTATAGTATTACTTTCGCGGAGTATATTGATTATGAAGTGTAATCAGGCTGCGAAAATAATGAAATTGGTAATATAGAGTGTAATAATTATATACGTAAGGGAATAAAAGATGAAAGCTACATGAAATGTAGCTTTCATCTCATCTTTCATTTTATGTAATGAAAGATGAAAGCTACATGACTATTTTTAGGAAAGTGAGGATCCTCGAGGAGCATAATTTCTTCGAGAATTGATAGGAAAAATTAAAGCATGTTAAAGTGGATTTTAAAAATTCGGAAAGTAGTTTAACAGAATTCAGTCACTTAAAATAAATGACTGAAAAATGATACACAACTAAAAAACCATACAATATGCGGTACACGAGATAAAGTGCGTTCAATATGCGGTACACGAGATAAAGTGCGTATAGCGTAGCTGAAATACATTGAGAATCGTATTTTATTATAAACATTCGGTATGTCACCCCGTAATTGCTGCGATGAGAAATTACATATTAATGTAGTAATTATATTCATTGTTTACGTTGTCACGTGGTTTTTACGCAATTATTTTATAAGCCGTCTTATTTCCATTTTACAGTACACAAAAGGATTATAAATAAAATTCATAATCCTTTTGTGGCATCGCTCGACGTTCCCGTAAACTAAATTTATTATTCGAAAACTCGTTTCGCGACTGGTTCGATCAAGAAATGAACCATGGTCGAGTAGACTGTATCTGCGACACGCTACAAGTTTCAAACTCACGGCCTTACCCTAATTAATCTGTAGACACTATGCAACTAAGCCTTTACTCGCCGACGCGATCCGGTGAGAGCAAGACGGGCGAGATATAGCTAAAAGCTGTTAGCTACAAGGAGCTAGGTAGACATACACGTGTAGTAGTAGCGCTCGCATTGTACGTATGCCAGTCGCGTTTGTGAGAAACGCCGGCGTCGGTGTGCGTGCGTGCCAGGGTCACTAGATTAAGCCGTCTACACATTAGTCATATCATTTATTATTGTTATTTATGGTGATTCATTGTGGATAATGGCGTTCGTGTGGAGGAGTGTGCGAGTGCTTGTCTGCCCTGAGCTCTAGCTGTTATGTAGTGTAACATGTCGATTGTTGTTTGCCTGCGTGAGCCAATTTATTTGGGTTGCTCAAAGTGAAGCGTTGGCGTGATCGGTGTGTCGGACCGTGACGTTCGCGGCGCGGCGTGATTATTAAAAAGGTATGTAGATGTGCAATATGACGGATGACAGATGTGTTTTTGTTCAAGGTCTGAACATGTGAGACGTTACTTTCGCCAATTTATTTATGGAATAATTATAAGTTAATATGTATTCTGTAAACCACTGAATACCGTTCATCACAAATAGTCGAAACGTAACCAATCAAATGAGCAAGGATTTGAATTGGGACCCCCATTCGGAGTAGAGAAATATTTTCTGTGTACGACATAATTTGTAATTCAAGGCCGTTTACTCCTCTCCAATTGCTGTAAACCGATAAAATTGAGGTTTACGTAAATTTATAGATAAGCCGAGTACGTCAAACTTGGTTGAGTCTTACGTTACGTTGATACATAACAAAATGGTATGGTTATAACGATTTCCGTCGTACAATAATAAATGTAGTTTATCGGTACACCAAAAATATTTCATTTACGAGTACAGTCTTTTAAAAAAATGCAATTACTTGAATATTATACATATAACAATTAATTTCGGATGTTATATTCTCAATTCACTTCTTATACTATATATTTAAAGTATTCGCGATAACGGCAAGAACATTTGTGTTAAAAGTAATATTATTCTGAGATACGGATCACCTTAATGCGAAAATTATTTAGGGTGCTTCTTCAGGTATGTGGAAAATGGCATAAGACATGTTTCAATAATCGAACAAGTTGTTGAAAGATGATAATGTCAACAGTTTTTAACCCGGAATTGTCTTTCATCGAATGAAAGAAAATCTTTCATAGAAGAAAATCCTAGAACTTTTTCTACTCAGACGCAGAAGATTATCAAAGAAGTTGTAAATCAAATTTAGGGCGTGCACTCGCGAGCATTCCACAAATATCAGCCTTATTGCTTCACAGACGCGCCATTCGCAACCAGACGTAAATGTTTATAACGCCTCGCTGGCGGGATTTAATTTATTCGTCTTTCTGTAAAGTCGGTTTACGTGCCACTGTACGGTTTTATTACTAGAAGAAATCATTGGTTGTGTCGACTTCCAGCCGAAAACACCGACTTCGTAATAAAAAGACGAAAATAGATGAAATGATCTATTAGCGGTAAGTATTGCCGTTTTGAATGCCTTATATAGATTTAATTTCCATAACTTTTGGTATCGTGTGCACTTTTTCGTTAATGAATGACTAATTTTTTAAAATTCTTCTTTAGATTATTGAAACGCAAGTATTGCATTTGTCCCATAATTTGCGGCCTTTCCTTCTGTGATCATTGTTACCTGCTGTAGAAAGTACATAGTCTGTGAATTATTCACTACTCTTCCTTTTTCTATTACGTTTTACGGTGGCTATTGGGTTAAGTTTCGAAACCAATGAATTAATCTAGAATTTTTCACGCGTATTCCATATTTTATTAATAATTCAATAGATTATAGACACAGTAGTCTTAGTTCATACGTAGCTTGGCGAAAAAATGCGTAAATATGAAACTGACAAATAACTAACCTGCAACATGGAATTGAACCATGTTTCAGGTTGAACTATTGACATTTTGCGAAGAACCGATGGTAAAATGACTACAAATAATTCTTTGACATTAATTAAGTCGTGAAAACTACGGCGGTTGTGAAAATTATTCTATACGGAGATCTTCAATCAAAACTGCAACATAAAGAACTGTAGGGTCGCATCACATGTACTAATTGTAAACAAATTGTAATTTAAAGGCTTAATTAAAAATAATATTATTAGTTTACCCGACAAGTTATCTTCATTTACAAGAGGCTCGGTCCGCAAAAGAAGGATGGTTATCCCATCCTTCTTTTGCGGACTGAGCGCTGACGTGGCACGCAACTTTGAGTGTATTTACTTCGTGGTGTACGTACAACTCTCGTCGCACAGGATATAAAAATGTAGAAGAATACGTCAACAGAATAGTGTCTACAGCGCATGCACTACGAAATATAGAATATAAGTCAACGACAATTCAACGGTAAGTCAACGGCAAGTGGCTTGGAATAATGCGTCTTTGCGGACTACCTGAAACGTACAAACCGACTATTATTGCAACTGAGAATTCCACAATGAAAAGAAGCGCTGATTCGGTCAAAAAAAATCTTACACGATATCAGGATGGACAAAACAGACTCAACAGAATTTGCAACAAGAGAAATTAATATAGAAAACAATTTCAAAAGAAACCTCATTATTGTCACAAGTGAAAGTCAACATCGAAGCATAAAATTAAGAAGGATGTAATTGTATATTAAATAGAATTGTATATTCAATCATGAATAACGCTTGGTATGCAGACTCCAGCGCTTCCATGCATATTGCCAAATACAAAAGTTAAGTTATTGCAAGAAGAAACGAATAGCTCCGGCAACTATATATAATAAAATGTCAGTGTAAAAACAAAATGTTAGCATTACACAACAAAATTCAATGTTTTGAAGTGAATAGAAAATTGGCAACTCTACACTAGATATAATACCATCAAAACAATTAAGCTTGCAAATGACAAATATTTATTAATAAATGGTTTCGATCAATTAAGTCTCCATTGTTTGCAACGATAAAGTACACTAAAATTTTGGTGAAAAATATTATGTATGGTATGTGCGGAGGTGGCAAAAGAGTCACTGTTGATCAGACTATTAAAACTGGTCGTCAAGTGAAGTTTAATCGTTTAATCATGAAAATAATTGTCAATTGAAACAGCAAACTTAGTCACTAAATATGTACCGGACGAATATATGTAACGTTCAGGCAGTGACATCAGCGGAACAGATGACACAGTAAGCTCAGTCAACAATATGTACCGGATGTATATGTATAATGTTTTGTGTAATGTTTACATCTGATGTTGATGAGCAAATATTTACCTGTGGTGACAATGTACAGTTGAAATAGCAAGTTTGGTCAACAATACCATATGCATCGGTTGCATATGTGTAATATTCATGCATACATATCTGATGTTGATGAACAAGATATTTATTTGTGGCACCAGCGGAACAGATGAAACAGAAAGTTTAGTCAATAATATATACCGGCTAAATATGTCTAGTGTTCATACATTCGCGATATTTACTTTATAAAAATTTAGAAAATATCGATTAATAAAGAATTATTATGACATCACATTTAACTAATTCATTCGTTAGCAACTTATAGCTCCTAAATGGAATAAGCATTAAATTTTAATTATATTATGTAATCATTTAATGTAAAAGCGAAAATCATACTTAAAAATAAAAGTAAATACAAAATATGGCAATTATATAAAGACGCTGCAAGCGCTAATTGTAAAGGCGAATTTCGTAGTCTTTGATTTTTTCTACTGTAAAGAAAAAAAACATTTTAAACGTCAGCTCCGACGCGCCACTGGAGTTTACTCCTTAAATACGATTGTCTTGGAATATATAAAATAGGAAAACTGTATATGAATATAAATATCATCTATCATTATATCTCTGACCCTTAACCTCTCAGCCTTCGACCTTTGACCTCTCAGCCTTCGTAAGAACCTTGTCGCTATTTTTTCGTTGAGTTATGTTGCAAAACTGGTCTCAATGACAATTTTTTTAATGGGATAATATACAACCTATGCCCATCCTGAAGGTCATTCGGATGAGTAGTTTCAGATTTCAAACTTACAAACTGTTACACTTTTCTAACGCTCTGAACTTTTGATTTTACTCCTCATAAAACTTCATACTAGAGGCTATATATGAAAATCGATTCTTAAGGAGTGAACTCCAAAAATAATAATTAGGAACTATACAAGTAACATATATTTTGGACGTGAATTGTCAAAAATCCACTTTGGGATTGGCCCAAAATTTTTTTTTACTGTCACCATTTTAAAAGTTGTGTACGAATTTCATTCATCTATGAACTTTACCTATATTTTGATGTAAGCTATTTTTGGGTCCGGTGTTGTCCAGGGCATCACAATTTTCGCTATACTGTTTCTTTATCGCTGAAAATGTCACCCAGTATTATATATATGTGTATATATATATATATATATATATATATATATATATATATATATATATATATATATATATATGCGGGCGTGCGTGTATATATAATGTAAGACTGAAGACAAGATGTTTCTTTGTGACATAAGTAAATGTGATAGAAACCATTTTTTTGTCGACTGGTTGACTAAGTGGCGCGATACATTTGCAAATTTACTTACCTACCTGTTTTTAGTTAAACCTAATATTGATTTAAAGGGTTCGAGAAATCGTTTGCAATGTATTTAATCTTTATATTTATAAAACGAACAGAAAATTGATTTTATAAAAAAATAACAGTCTTCATTTTCTAGATTTCTTTTATGGCGTACTTTGAATATAAGCATACACTATTTCGGGATGACAATAGCATGTGAAATACCTGTCTACCTGTCTATTTAAAGCAGGTTAGTAAAAAAGTAATTTATTTGTTTGACATTCTTTTCAATATTTATGATTGTATTTGTTTTCGATTCGGCGCGCTCACCCCACGCGTCGCCATAAAGAAGGGGCACGGCGCAGACGTTCGCGACAGAGAACATAATGTATTTTTTGGGTCAGCAAATCCTCAAACCAACGTGTAGCAGTTTGCTTTAAAGAAATACATACGTGAACTACTTATAGACTAGCGCCTTTATTAAATTTGCTGTTTATTGTGATACACCATCATCACAACATCAATTGATCAAAGATTCGTTTACTCGGAAGTGTACTACATAGAATCTTTCTCAGAAAAGCATTCAACTGCAACGAAAGTTGGACAAATAGCTGATGAAGATGGTACATAATATACTTCTATACATATTGTGATGGGGTCATTTGGCGGCAACTAATAAGAGATAGCAGCCGATAATAATGCAGATTTGTTTCGGTTTCCGATTTACATGCTCTGTAAATATTCAGTGAGCGAAGTAATATTGCGCTCGCACATTGCAGGAGTGGTCCAGCTTGGAGAAGGCACGCGCTTGGGCGCGGGCGCAGGACGCACAGCGGCTGCTGACGGCGACGCCGAGCGTGCTGGCCGGGTGCCGCGTGCAGGTCTACCGCGCCGCCGGCACCACGCAGTGGTATACGGCCGTCATCGTCGGCTACAACGACTCCACCGGGGTAATATTATGTATATATATACCGTGACACATTTGGAACTAAATCTACAGCGATTAATATCCTCATTGTTTACGTTGATAAAGTGTTAGATCGACGTTTTTCTTCTACCAGTAGTGTCCCATTTACTTATTTTTTTATAACGTTCTAGGGAATTATGTTCTTAAATTTCTTTTATAACTATTTCTACGAAGTCTATATTATATCAAATCTCTTAGATATAATATAAGGTAAATACAATTTTATATACCTTATCTAACATAACTTTATGAAATAAACCTAAGTTTTACTGAACTTAAACTTATTGAATTATAGAATGTTATTTATATTTTTAAATAGGGAAAATATACTGGAAAACAACAAAATATTTTTAATTTTGGATCTGTCTGGTGCTGTTAAATCGTATAGAATCCACGATAACGGACATATTGAACTCTACTGTCCATAGTCGCAACGCTCGTGTTCGCTCATGCTGACCGCCTGTGATATCAACATTATACAAACCAAATACGAATATATTTATTGTTAACACACTTTATCTTACCGAGACTGTTTGGCGTCAACGGGGTATGTCTGTTGTCATATTATATTATATGAATCTTGCTAGATGCCATATTACTACGATATACGTAAGCTCGGCTAGATATATCTGCAGACATACCTAAGTATGTCATATACATACACACATACGTGTATTATATATATATATATATATATATGTGTATATATATATATATATATATATGTATATATATATATATATATATATATATATATATATATATATATATATTTATTTATTTAAATATGTAATAACGAAACGAATTTTGATAGATTCGGAGTTATAATATTTCCCGTTTTTAACACTTATTTTAGTAAAACTTTACTTTTCATTTAAAAAAAATTATGTCTGAAAAAGTACAAAAAAACTTTACACTCTGCCTGACTTGCATTGGCCACCAAAAGTCAGACCGGGGGGAGAAGGGGTGACGGGGTGGCGATAGATTTCAAGTATACAATATTTTAAAAACGACCTTTTATTTATCTGCCAAGCCTACAAAGTTCATCAAGCTTTTCTCAAAACTTCACACAAAAATGGGTTCAAAATCAGATACCAACAAATATTCGTTTTGTTGTTTACAGTTAGTTACATCCCGATTTCCTAACAAATTCAATTAATTTTTCCTCCTCTAAATTCAATTTATTTTTCGATAATCATTTGCAAACTGGGTAGAGCTTATTTTATTATAACATTCTAGTGGGAACCACAATAGGGCTTACTAATATCTTTTTCCACGAAGCATTGATTACCTTCTTTTTAGCTAATTTTGCTGCTTTGCTTATGAACCAGTAGAGTAAGACAGAATGTTTACACTTGTATTGTTATCCCTTTTTAACGTGGCACCAAGAAACAAAAGGTTATAAAGTTATTTAATTAGTTTAGTCGCTAACTAATCAGTCTCGTGTCAATCTGATTGCATTTTATTTACCAACGCCTTCAGTTTATTTCAACGAACTTTGAATTGCTTAACTATTCGATATAAGTGTAAATTATTTTGGAAAGATATATATTTCAAGAATTTATTAGTCGGTGATTGTTACTATTCAACATGTAAGTGCCGGCTACAAGATTATTCAGCAAAACCATTCAACCAGCAACCCAACCAACAGCCAAACCATACTTTTACGGTTTCGCCACAAGGTAATACTAGGAAAGCTGCGAAGATTGTTTTAAGAACATTTACAACGTCGAGGAGAATCATAACTTAAAAGATAACCCGATTATCGCTAAGAATGCATTATGCTTACTTGGGAATATATGCGGTGTATACATACTTAATGCGGTACCAGTGACTGATCCTGATCAAATAGATGTCGTGCCAGAAAAAATGGCGAGGAAAGAGTGACTAGTATAAGAATGATAGCACCTTAGAACGGCATACCGAAATTAACGGTGCACTGAATACGGCAACAGCAAAGTATAATCTTTATCACATAAGGAGACGCAATCATTGTTAGCAATCGTGAAATATCTCAATTTTGCGATTGCTGACAATTTCTGGCATCAACTCCGCGTTCTCTTATGATCGGAGATCTTAAAGGGCGAACTCATAGGGTTTCTGTAGTTACCGAAACGTTTAATCAGAGCTGCCTATTCATTTTTTTCCAAAATAATACTGATATTGATTGAAAATATAAATTTGCCCTCATGTCGTTATTTTTCACAATTTTGGCTGGACTTTACAGTATTATTTAGATGCCACGTAGCCTGAAAGGTGGAGTTAGTCCCGGCAACCCGATAAAGAGGCCACCTTAACGCCATTGATTTCTTTATTTTGAACTTCTAGATTTAGTTTACCCGAAGGAGGATAATACGAATGTACGTAATTCTTATTATTTAAAAGAAAAACTTGAAGAAAGTGCACGTGATATCAGGGACAAAAAACCTGTTAATTACGTGTAGAACTCACACTACGGAGATTCTATAAGCCTTTAGCCACTCATAATCATTTAAGGCTACACAGTGTATCTATTAATCCATTTACAAATATTAATTTTTTATGACTTAATTATATTTCCTACTATATCTTTCACAGACAATAAATTTAAAAAGTTATTTTATCATTTGTGTGGAGTAACTATGAATTTTTATAGCCCCTATTTAGCTGTGACTATTATGAATACTTTCAGACATTCAAAAATTTCAATTTAGTTGATGGGGATGGAGAAACGTAGCTCTAATAAAAATTGCCTTTTTAAAGCATAATATTTCGTAAATGAAGCCCTGTATCGGAAAAGCGTTCATGGAATACCTCCAATATTTTTGAAAGTCCTTTTTAGCGATACTATACCCACGGGTTACGCGAACAAAAAAAAATCAGCTCCACTTTACATGTAGTGGAGGTACCCTAAAAACTTTCTTTTTTTAATTTGATTTCATACCTTTACAGGCGTTACAAATATTTATGATATTGCCATGTCCAATTTCATGTTTATAGAACTAATAGTCGGCGAGTGAAAAGGCTATACAGTTGGATAAACAGACGGACATGACGAATCCATAAGTTTCCTCGTTTGGTTACGGAACCATAAAAAGGAGAGCATTCGGGAATTGAAAAGAACAATTGTTGTCGTTTAATGGTAATTTATCTATTTATTGTAAATAATATTAAAACTTGATTCTACTTGTGTTTATGGCTTTAATTGCTCCACCTAAAAATTCAAATTAATGGAATTCTTTCTCTTTTCTGACTTTGAATTATATTTTTGTGTAGTTTGATAATAATTCTTTGAAATACGTCTTATGGCGTCAAAGAGTATTATACTTTTTCAAACATCACATTTTTGGGCCGCGACTTTATGTTTTCAATCAATATCAGCATTATTTCGAAAAAATTTATTAATTTCAGCTCTGACTAAAAGTTTCGGTAAATAAAGAGGCCCTATGGGTTCGCCCTTTAAATGTTATGTGGCTGTCGAGTAACGTTAGATAGGAAAGAGCATGATCTATATAACTATTAGTTAAGACAGAAAAAACAACGAAATAAAATCGCAGCATGAAGGTTCGGTACACTTAGGCACATGTAAAATCGAAACGTTAAACGTATAAGTAGTAGTAATTCTATTAAAACATGCACAGATGTTAATACCGTACTTTTCGCCATAGAAATATATTCTAATATATTTTTCACAGACGTAAAACGATTATGAATTTCTTCAAAATCTATAAATTGTAAGTAAGCTTCTAGAACCGCTGTTATATTCATAATTTTACATTTAATATTTTTTTAATTGGATGGTAGCGGGGTTGTATTATTTTTATTTTCCTGTTTTCCAGTATATCTCTGAAGATATGTTATGACTTTCTATTTTCTTTTAAATTTTAGTTATGACTTTCTTTTTTCTTTCTATTTTCTTTTCAAAAATCTGCCACACGACGAATTTAACAAAAATAAATTTAGTACCAAATTTGAGTACATTTCCATTTTTTTCTTTAAAATCTATATAAATTATTTTGAGTGATAACTATTAAGATATTTTGATTCTGAAAAAAATGACAGACAGACAGGTAAATGCTTGAGTGATCTCTTAAGTTTTTCTGTTAAGGTACGGATGGAATTTTAAAAACCGAAAAAAATATATATCGTACATAACGTGACTTTGGCAGCCCACTTCGGTACACTTATGCTTATCTGAGACATATACGCATAAAACCATATATTACGCATAATGGGACGCTACATATAACAATCGTATTAATTTGGTGATTTCTGGCGAAATATATATCCAGACCCCAAAATTGTCAATAAATCGACGAAGTTAACTAAACTCACTCACCTAATAGGAACAAGATACGTATTACAAATGATGTTGTCCAATTTTTGACCTTTTGGTAATATGCCTACTGATATGTAAATACAACTGAATCGTCATTTAATGTTTTAAACAAATTAAATTTCTCTTGAATATCAACTTTAACAATATTTTTCGATGTTTGTACACTAACTTGAACAATACTTTTTCGACGTAGCGTGGGTAAAATAAACATTATTCATGCACTTTCATTTGCAAAATGTCTTTGAATGATTTGAAATATGCGAAAAATTATATCAAAGAAATGCAATTAGAAGTCTTTTTGCAGCTCAAGAAAAACGAAATTACCGACATTATCCCGTTTCAGCGAACGAAAGTCATTCGTGACTTTCGTTAGTGACCGGTTAGTGACCGGCGCCACGCCTCATAAAGAACCAGTTCTGGGTTGCCGGCGGCGATGCATGATCACACTCGGAGTGCGGAGCCGTTGTGTGACCTGGTACGGCGCATCGCATTACACTTTTAAACGGCTCCTAATCGAGACTTATAGACATGATACTCATAGCCATTGTATAATAACATGTCGTCATTTGGTATACATATATTAAAACATTTCACTCGGATAGTCAAATTAAACCACCATTGCCCTATAAAATGCAAGCCCGTGTTGCCCTAACGTAACGTGTAACACTAACGTGAGCCTGTGTCGTAATATAAAGCGTTTACATTGATTACAGCAGGTATTTTCGCTACAATATTTTTATTTGTAATGTCTGTTGTGGCAAATCATGTAGGTACTCAGTTTTTGTAGTATATTTCGATGACTGTTCCATTGATATACTGCAAATAATTATTTTAATTTGATTGTCTTTCCATGTTTATATTTTTAAATGTTAAATCTCACTATTCAGTCTATTATATTTATTGAAGAATTTTACATTTCTATTTACAATTTTGTACTTAATTGAAACATACTAATAAATCTAAAGTGATAGGCTAGACTTATTGCCGTTACCATAAATTGAAAATAATGCTAAATTATTTTTTTTTATCTTTTTAAATCTCAATTAAATCAAATGACGTTCATGAGATAATGACCTTAATGAAACGAATGGAGCAACAGTTGACCACTCTGACAAACTTAATACTAGCCCTCACGACGAAACTATCAAATAGTATTGCTTAAAAATAGCTTTATGGAATGCCAACGGGTTGACACAAGACACACTAGATGTGAAAAAATATCTATAGACACAAAAAATTATATTTTGTTAGTCACTGAAACTCACTTCACAGAAAATATCTATTTACAAGTACAAACCTACAAAACTCATGCTCATGCAGGAATCGCTCATGCAGGAAGTGCGCTAATTTTAAGGAATAATATCAAGTATCACGAAAACAAATATAGTTACCGAGGATTACGCGGGGATATTCATAATATCTGCTGTTTACAGTCCACATAAACATAAGTTTGACCTGAGTGACTATGAAAAGATTTTCTCTACGCCTGTGGCCGCGCTGGGTCACAGATTCATCGCAGGAGGTGACTATATCAACGCACCACCATAACAACGAAAGGTCGTTAACTGCTTATGACGATAGATAAGTTGAAGCTCAATTTTGTTTCTCCTGGGCAACTGACTTATTGGCCTACGGACAGGAGAAGAATACCAAATGTGCCCGACTTCTTTATAAGGGCATTCCTAGTAATTCCTTTAGAAGATAAGAAAAGTTAGCCTTGAATTATCCTCACACAGTTTACCAGTTGAAGTAATATTAACAAGGAAAATCACATTAATCCCAGAACCGTGTAAGCTTGTATACACGCAAGTCTGACTGACTGTCAATTCTTCAGTTGACTACTAGCCCAATGCTTAGATGTAAACATACAATTAAAGGCTAATAACGATATTTCAAAGACTCTCGAACACCTAAATCATTGTGTTCAACAATCAGCTTAGTCTACTACTCCAACTGCTAGGGATCTAAAGCATGAACCGGAGTGCCCTCAATATATTAGAGAACTATTGGTTGAAAAACGTAGAGCTAGAAAACAATGGCATGAAACACGTCATAACGCCGATAAAAAGTATTTGAATTACCTACAATAAAATTCAGATTACTCCCTATGGAAAGCCACTAAAAAACTTAAATGTCCCGTTTTAAACTAACCCCCATTCACAAAGTAAACAACGAATAATCAGCTAGTGACGCGGACAATACTTCAACATTCGCTTAGTACCTGAAAAACGTCTTCACACCAAACCCTGACCTGGGATACTTCAAAAGTTAAGAAGGAGGTAAAAACGCAATCAAGGCGTATCAAATAAAGCTTCTGGATACAATCTGATAACAGCTAAAATTTTAAGAGATGCCAGAGGAAGACATTAAATTTTTTACAATATTATATAACGCTATTCTACGAAAATGTTCGGTTCCACCCCAGTGGCAGGTGGCACTAATAATAATCAAATCTCAAACTTGACAAGAGTGCTGTTGAAGTCTATTCCATCTAAGGTAATGGAAATATTAATTTGCGAAGACTTCACTAGTTATTTCTAAAAAAAAAACTGCTGCCTAACCACTAATTTGGTTTCTGAAAAAAAAATACGTTATCGTAAAATAAATTAATAGGTTGGTTGAAAATATCAAAAACGCTTTTGAAATAAAACATTATTGTACTGCAGTTTTCTTGGATCTATCTCAGGCGTTTGACTGAGTTTGGCATGACGGATTCCTGTAAAAAATAAAAAAAGATCTACCTATAAACTTGTACAACAAGACATGCCTGGAAAAAAAATACTTTTTTGAAAAAAAAAGGGAATGCTATTGGCATTCCATATCTATTTAAAATCCATGCAGGAGTCCCTCAGGGCAGTGTAATGAACCCCACGCTTACCTGCTCTACACATGAGATTTTTCAACTACAGAAGAAGTTGTTATGGGCACCTTCGGTGATGACACTACAGTCATCTAAGCGGACCCTATGACTAACCCTGTTGCTTAGAAACTTTAAACTAGCCTTGACCGAATATCCCAACTGCTCAAAGAATGGAAAATTAGAGCAAATGAGAATAAGTCTGTTCAAGTAACCTTCACGACTAGAAGATATACATACCCCTCTCTTACCCTCAGTGGTGCCTAACTACAGCAAGCTGATAACGCCACGTGTCCAGGAATTTATAGGGACAGACGGTTAATTTGGACGAAACCCATTTTTCCGGTTCTATGTATCAAAAATTTAGAAAAATGTCCTGACTGCAAAATATAAAGTCACAACTATCGCTCCAAAACAAATTGCTGCTCTATGAATGTATAATCAAATTTGGGCATAGGGCATAAACTGAGGAATTGCGACAAAGTCAAACATAGAAATATTGCAAAGATTCTACTCCAAAATCCTAAGAATTATAACAGACGCACCGTCGTACGTCCCAAATGACAGGCTTCATCATGACCTAAACATCAACACCGTAAAGGAATAGTTTTAGAAAAAAAACAAAAAACTACAAGGAAAGAATCATAAAACATTCATTATAGCAGATAACCTAATGAACCTCCAGACAGCGAAAGAAGGATTCCCAAGGACCTAATATAAGAAGAGATCATAGTTATGCGGAATTATTTATAGACGAAATCCGTGCACACTTTATCAACATACACACCTATTATTGAATATGTCTAATGACAGATTACAATCATTAAAAAAACTTATGTTTATGGGTAATGAAACTGCTGTAATGTTTTTAATTTTTAGGGTACGAGGAAATTCGATGTACATTTAAAGCTCGCTGTACACCCTAACTAATGTCATAAATGTGGAAGTGTTTTTGTTTGTTTGTTACTTAATAACTCTGCAACCGAGGACTAAATAGCTACCAAATTTTACACTGAAAGTTTCTAGGACTCCAAAAATTAATCAGTTAGTAAGTTTGTCATTTAATTATAGTTTTTCAAAATCTATCTGTGCATTGTTTTATTCGGCGGACCACTGAGAAAAAACCAGGTCCCTCTTTCTTGAATGTCTCTTTACTTTGAAATCGCATGGTGCTACGTTAGGGCTGTATGGCGAATATAGTTTTAATAACGGACCTAGTCAAATATTCGGTCTTTCGTCTGGCTGAGGGTGCAGAGGCGTTGTCGAGATGAAAGAGGTTTCTACTGCGCGGGCATTATTGTCGAACTTTTTCCAAGACACAAGGTAAACTATTCCAGAACAATAGTTTCCGGTAATTATTGTTTTATTTTCCAGAACTTGTCCGTCCAAAGAACGAGGCGACAATCTTTTTTCCAGCACTTCGTCCTTTTTTCATCTTTATAGACAAGTCTTCGGAAGTCTTTAAAAAAACACCAATTGCGCAGACTGTCTCTTTGTCTCGAGTTTGTAATAGTTTATCCATTTTGGCACATGTGATGGTGTCAAATACAGTATTCAAGTGACCTACATCGAATTTTCTTAACATTTCACGACACAAATCTTAATAGATTTTCTGTAAACTTGGTAGTCATAATTCATGGTTCGAATAAACATATAATTTTTTATGTATGTTAATTCGAACCACGAACTAAGAACATATTCCTCTTAACTCAACAAATAGCATAATATATATAATGAAAATCGGTGTCATTTACCCAATAATAATCACTTAGTACTAAAAAATGTCAACACATGGCACAGCGTGCGACCACAGTGAAAGGTTAACATCATTTGGGTGAATGTTTACAATAGTCACATCAAGCTAGGAACAAAATTCGCCGATTTAATAGACAATCCACGCGGACAGAACCGCTGACAAAATCTAATAATTTACTAGCAAAGCATAAATAACTTTTTATGATATAATGATAAGTATGTTCTTTTATGAGTAATTGCCCATTTATAATCTAAAAATACTAAATCTTCTATTAGTTTTTTGGTATTTAGAGAGAACGAAAACAAAAAAGGAAATTATATATTATAAATAAAACAAAAAGAGCAAGAGATTATCACAAAATAAAAATTACAACGCACGTTCGTAACATACAAGCCCACACGAATAAAAGTACAAAAAAATTACATCGCACGTTCGTAACATACAAGCCCACACGAATAAAAGTACAAAAAAATTACATCGCACGTTCGTAACATACAAGTCCACACGAATAAAAGTACAAAAAAATTACATCGCACGTTCGTAACATACAAGCCCACACGAGTAAAAGTACAAAAAAATTACATCGCACGTTCGTAACATACAAGCCCACACGAATAAAAGTCGTATAACTGTAAAGAGACGGTTGTAAAATAATTATTAAATATATTATTGTATATATATTGCATGCTACCGCCGACGAAGTAGACCTTTATGCATAGGAGTCGTTTCATGTTTATTCATAACCCTATTTGCTCCAGTTGAACAAGGTTTGATCTGTCTATAGCATAAACATTATGTTTTCAAACAACGCCATCCGTATCAAAACATCTGATGGAATGCTTCGTCTTTCGTTGGTGCTGGAATTCATCGCAAATGACCGATTTAAATTTTCAAAAGTTTGCTCGTAAATCTCCAAGCAAATTTTATTTTATTTTTGCTTGGCCCCATTTATTCATTCTATTATGAATGTTCCGTAATTTATTGCTTATTTGTCACGAAGGCGGTTAAACAAGTTAGCGGAGTTGGGGAATGCGATGTGAGTTCGGCCGTTGCACGAAACTTTTCTTGGAAAGAGTGGTGCGAGATGGGGGATAGGGGGAAAAAGTTTGTTTTCCACGAGTTTCTATCTTGAGGAAAAGCGTCATGTTTTTGTTAGTTTAGACTTCGGAACTTCTCTGTGAAGGAAATAGGTATAAAGGCGACACAATTTAAATCTAACTTTTGTTACACTTTATTATGATTTTGAAATTTACTGTCAACTTAAATGGCTGAAGGTACATAACATATATATCTGAGTATATACAATATTGACATTTTATTAAATTAGAACATTTATTTATTATATTATTTTTTCATTAAACTTACAATCTGGTCAAGGTTGACCAATGAGCAGTTCCTCTCTAATCCTAAATTAATACGTTTCTTAAAACTAAGAGCGTTACACCACGGCATCTCTTACTTTATTCTAACAGAAAATGCACTATACTAATATGCACACTCACTGCTTTTATACTAACTACATGTAGCATTCGCAATCACTCTGCCCTGCTTTTGCACTTAGCACATTACATTAACTCAAAGGGTTTCATTCTCTTGAGTCTTCTTACTAGTTCAGTTTTATCATGGAACTGGATAGCTACAACGTGGTTATGGAGTTGCTGTTCACAACTTTCTGTTACCTTTATAATAATTGTATCCACAGTTTCTATATCCAGGTCCCAATGGAGGTCATTATTTCTCCCGTATCAAGGATATTCCGCAGTATTTTTCTCTGGAATTTCTGAAACAGCCCCAGACTTGACTGTTACAGGCCCATAAAGGTATCAATATTTGCTTGTAAAGTAAAAAAAAAAGCTTGTTATAGACAGAGTGGAGTTTTTTTTTCAATTATTCAATACATTTGTTTGTATCTTGTAAAAAGTTCTTCTCTTTTTTTGACATTTGTTTCTAGCGTAGTTTGGTGTTTAGTGTAATACTCAAGCATTTTCCAGTATCTGGATATGGTATTTAAGTATTCTTAATTTTAACTGAAATACTTTGTATTATTTTATAGGTAAAGTCGATATTAACGGATCTAGTCTCATTCGGCTTGATTTTCCATTTAGTGGCCCATTAATGTATTTGGTTAACTACTACATGGAGTTGAATGCCTGTGCAACATCCACATGGCACAACGTACTTTCCTTTCTTCTCATCTAATGATTTCCAATTAAATTAGTTATTCTGTGTATTTGATTTCTTGTTTTTTAAGCCCAAATTGATGTGTTGGAGCTATAGTTTTGGCTTAAATAATTGATTTAATCCATTTGAGTAGAAGTTTCTTAAACAGGTTCGACATTACGAGTAGTAACGATATCGGTCTATATGAAGCTATTTTATAAAACGGTTTTCCCGATTTCTGGCACTCACAATAACTTCTGCTACTTTCTGAAGTCTGGGCACATACTTCAACCTGAAGATGGCATTGATTGATGAAATTTTCCAGGGAGTTTTTTCGGTATAAATTACCTGTAATTAAGATTTGATGATGTTTTTTTTGATTTCGTTCGTTACTTCTTTAGGGGAAATTATAATTAGATTTTGTCTTCTCTTTGAATTGGTTCATTCCATTTCGGTTCATTTTCTTGATTAATATTTGGTTTGAAATTATTTCCCAGTGTTCTACACATCTGTTAGCTTTTGGTATGTTGCTAGGTCCAGTTGTCATTTTCTAGTGCAACCCTATCAATTCATTTTTAATCTCTTTAATGGAACTTTTCAAACGAAATACTAAGCTATTGAAATTAGTATTGTCTCTTGGCTATTTTTAATATCTTCTAGTTTTGTCTCTTGTCATTTTTCTTCAATTTGCACATTTCATTAATTAAATCCTTAATTTCTCTGAGATAATTATATACTTCAGTTACATGAGTCGTTTCAGGGATGTGGTATTCTAGACTGCTTGCTCTATTACTTCATAAAATAATTGAAGTATATAATGAACTATCAGAAATATTTGGCATCGGGTTTAAAAGAAAACAAAAGGGAATAAAAAGTGAAATGCCAGATATCATAATATTGTATTCTGTTTTACTTTTTGAAACTTCACAGCTGACAATGAAAATTCTGCTACTTTCATATTTTATTTATTTTATAATGCCAGTGACATTTTGAGCATTATAAATGTACTCGATAGAGCCAAAGTTAAATGAGTCGACAATTGTGCGAGCTATTCAAAGCATATGAGAGTTCTATTACCCAATCACCACATTATAAGAATTAATGAGCTATAGGGCTGGGATTGCAAGCTTAAAAACCATTTTCATTAGATATCAATGATAATGAGCCAGGCGGTAATTTCCCCAACTTGGCGATGAATAAAATAATTATATTATGTTTTCGTTTGTTCCAGGAGTTAACATTAACCGACGATACCGTCCTAGAAGAACACAGCGAGGATCCAGCCCTCGTGCACATGCGCTTGCTAGGGGACGGAGGTGACATTTCGTTAGATTACTCTATCTCTTTCCACTCATAAGATGATGATCTATTACTTTTAAACCCAGGTTACGACACTTTAAATTAAGTGCTTCTGATTCTTCACCCTTGTTTTTGTACCTATTTTTTGTTTGAGCAGAGTTTAATACCAATATAAAGTCATTAAAGGGTTCCACTTTCCCATATTATTAATTAGCAAAGGAAATCAAAATCTGTAACTGAATTATATTTGAAAGTAACTAAGTCTATCATTCTCACGAACATAGGAGTGGAATTAGGGTCTATTAAAACGACTATATCCATTATTTTTATATCGCTGAAAATTTCTTTATAACCATTTTCCATCTGGCTATATATTATTTCTTTTGTTTAATGACTTTCATTCTATTTTAGCGAGAGAACCTTTACCAAGATCAAGTTGAAGAGGCTGAGCAATACTAATTAATTTCCTGGATATCTGTAATCAAACATATCTGATAGAGAAGAAAACAAAAATGAACTAACTGTATGCATATAAAGTGGTTGAGGTTGAGCACAATTGAAGATTACA
Organism: Druceiella hillmani; assembly: GCA_039881145.1. NCBI lineage: Eukaryota > Metazoa > Arthropoda > Insecta > Lepidoptera > Hepialidae > Druceiella > Druceiella hillmani. The sequence continues at coordinate 4,995,907 of JAYKKI010000037.1, read as the reverse complement.
GAATCTCTGATATGTAGTCTGACCAAATATGTAGGAATATAAAAATGACTCAAACGCATGCGAGATAGTCCGAGGTTTCCCTTCAGGAAAATATATATTTCAAGAATCAAGGGTTATATATATATTTCAAGAATCAACATAATAGTCGGTCGTATTTGGAAGAAACCTGTCCCGTAAATTGAGATGGCCGTTTCCAATAAGAGACCATCCAAGATTGGGGTTAGAATTGTACTTCCCTGATCGAGTAATTACATATAAGTATTTATTTAATCAGCCCAACATCAAAACCGCCATTCATAGAAGTTATTACGTTAATATAGTGAAATAATTTTTCATGAAATGATGAATAAAAACTTCAAGTAACAATAAACGCTATTAGATTTTGACGACATTCTCATATTTTCAAATGTTGAAATAGGAATTTCATTTTCAGACATAAGAAAATAAATATACTCTATATCATAACGTTTTATGTAACAAGAAAAAAAAACTTTTTTCCTGTAATACCGTGCGTTTTTTCTGCGGTGATTTTTTTTGTATAAAAATGTATTTCATATAAACTTATCAAAACTTTGTGAAACATAAGTAAAGCAAGCTAAATTACAATTATGCTGTTCCATTTTTCTTCTTAAGTTATATTTAATATAGGAATCTACTGTAAAGACCTAAAAGTGTGTAATTTATAGTATATTCTCTGGCTCGGCCAGAAACCTACATATTCTTAAATTTCGACATCCTCATATGCTACTTTAATGGCCGGCCTCGATATGGGCAATGCATTGCGTGCTTCAAATTTGATTGCGAGTGTTTTTTTCGTATAAATAATCTAAACTTGTTAATATGAATATACGTCATCATTTATATTTTACGAGTAGCTTTACTCATACATACTTTGAACTAAGTACATTTATGTAGACAGCATAATGGATTTATGGCACTAATGATATCTGACGGAGATTAGTTATATTTTTTGAACTCAGGGGTGACTTTTACAAGTAAAATAAATTGTTCCAGTTGTGGAGGCCATTATGCGCGGGGAGGCAGTTGGCGTCACACCGCGCCGATCGCGTTCCAGCCTACTGTTGGCGCAGGGTGTCGATGCGTTGGTATGTATCTCCTTCCTTTTTTATTTTATTCATTTTGCAGCGCTTCCAGAACTGAATTAATACTATCTTTTATTGTCACCTTATGTCCGATGAAAATATACAGACGAATTACACATGTCAGTTAGGCAAAATAATCATGTCGAGGGTAGACAATACGCAATAAAATTGATGCATTCGCAACGAGAAAGTTGCGGCATCTACTTCACACTGTTTTGGGACGGATAACTATGTCCTTAACTTCTACTTGGACACCTAGCATGACATGGTCTCTACAGCTTGGTAATATGATGGAAAATTTATCATGGAAAATTTGTTAGACGCTCAATAAAGCCATCTCCCATCCAATAAAGTGAATTAATTAAAGGAACTTCATAGTCGAGTTGCAAGTAGCTTTGCATAGTGTACGCAACAAATATTGTCGTAAATTTAGAGTATTTAATCACGATTCTTTGTACTGAAAGATAAATTTCAAAGATATTTTAAACAATTTTAACATTATTTTCCAAATGTTACATTAACCATAACCAATATCTATAAATATTACTTCGTTGTTGGTTATAAATTATATAAGAGAACCTAATTTTTAGTTAATTTGATTGACAATAACTTTGGAACGTTACGTTAAATTTTATTTTTCCAACAGGCACTCTCTATTCGTTCCGTAATACTTTTAACTTGCGGCACTATTCGTAATCTACATTAATCAACAAATTAACCAACCTGCGGTAAGTGACATGACGCTCATCCTTGCCCTCAACCGTCATAACGCCGCCATAATTTGTGAGTCAAATGAAGACCTCTGTTCGATTTACGAGCGATCCGCCGTGGCCGCGCATAAATTTCCCCCACGTCACGTAACACGACTAGCCTTCCCTTCTACTATACCCCCCTAATTTATGGCGGAAACGTATAGTTCGATCGTAGACAATTATCGGCCGGGGAAAGTAATCGCAGTGTTTCTTGTATAACATATTTTCAGTAATATTCCGCATATACATAACCCAAAAGAATTAGACATTGACTTCGTCCATCAGAAGAATGGCTAACCAATTGCATGTGGTACACGCAGTCGGATATTCCCATTCATTACTTATCAAGCTTTAACGTTTTCTTATGCATGCTTTCAGTGATCTGTTAAACTGTGGATCTTATTTCTTACTTAATTCATCGAGAAAAAGGTTAACAAAATTCTGTTCCAGAAATATTCATTCATGGTCGCAGGTTTTGTTGCTTTCTAGTATTTGCAATTGCTATCAAGTTGCAGTTACATTAAGATTGTAAGTGTGTGAGGAAATGTGGAATATTCAAGTGCTCACTAACGAGTTGTGTGCCTAAAAAGTATCTTGTCTTCTAAGCATGTGAATTAAATTATTCGGAAATATTACCCATTTGTAATTAATTTTGTTTTCAATATACGTAGTGCTAAGTAACTTCTAGACTAGCTGTCAAAAACCTTATGTCGGGGCTTTTTCAATCTAACGAGAAACTTATTAATTGTACCTGTCAATAAATTGGGATTGTTCAGGAAAGAAACTTTGATTTTTGATATTCTATCCTTCGGTTCAATAATATTTGTATTCCTATTTTATTAACAAAATTAAGTTTTTAAATATTTTCTCATTTATCAATATGCTGACTTTGGGCTAGTTGTAATGAATTAAAACTTAACAAGTCCTTTGACCGTGGTAAGTGTCCGCACCACGGTAAAAGGACTCGTTACGTACCGTTTAATCACTTCAACAGCGGAATAATAATTAATGAAGGATGAAACAACTTAGTAGCTCAAGAACTCCACGCACACGGTCGCCGCCCACTGTCTCCCGGTACAATAAGTCGCCGTAACTTCGACTGTAACTAGCTCTGTGGAAAGTTCGATTGGTTTAAGACCTGACTTCGAGAGTTTATTATAGTCCATTGTTTAACACAGTTTCGCTGTGTCTTTGAATTAAGTGAACTGTGCCTACGGGGCTTTACCTAATTAAAACTTAAAACTATCAGCTAATATTATACTAGGTTTAGTTCGTAATATTATGTTACGTGAATATTGAGGTCAGTTAGTGTCCAAGATATTTAGTTTGACACTGTAATCATACTGATATTATAAAAAAGGAAAGTTTTGTTAGATCGTGAGTTTTTATGGTTTGGATTAAAAGTGTTTGATCCCATAGACATGAAGCTTTCACTATCGTATAGTTTATAGCATCCCGATGGACATAGGGACGCTATAAACTATAACTAACAAACTTTTAGCACATATGGGTGACGAGAAATAACTATTTAAGCGGCGGGGTTCAAAGTGGACCAAGTGCATTTTTGAGTTAAACTTTTAAACAATATTTATAACTTATGCATTATTGTAATATACAATAATGCATGTAGTTAAAAGAAGCATGCTTAATTGAATATTGTTCTGATTATTAAATATAATTTATTATGGCCCATTTTCTGTTGCAAACTCAGACCATAGAAATATTTTTGAGCTAAAGAAACTACATCCTTACGGTTATATTAAATTAATTTTTGAAAAAATTGTATATGACAGTGAAACCCACAAAAAAGTTCTAGGATGTGCATGATCGATATACACTCTGGAACCAGCGCTGTATATGATTTCTATAACCGGATTTTTCTATTACAAGATTGGGTCGTACACTTCTGTACCCTAATAAACCACAGAATAAATATAATTTAAACAATTTACTGTCAGGTGCCCTTTTTACCTGCGCAAAGCTGCGAGGACAGCTAGTATATTCGCCTGCTATACTTAGCTGTTTCTGGTCTGGTACTATGTTTGAAATAACATATATCATTTGTACAATACCGTAAAGTGAATGTTGTATAATGTGAGTGTGATAATAACCATGGAGTTTGAATATGAAATTTTAAGTGAAATCAACCAAAAATCCTATCGTTTACCGCATTTTTAGTTATATTGTGAAGGGTCTATGTTTAATATTTGATTCATTTTACTTTGATATCAAAAGTTAACTCGTTCAGTTACGTATGCTTTAATACTTGCGTCCTTTCTTTATTATGAATCTATGAAATAACTTTTACATAAAAACAAATTAAACGTATAAATTAGGAAATATGCTTACTATTAGCCTTCGATCGTTGTAGCGGCTGAAAATACGTTCAAAATGAAAGATGAAAAGAGATAAACTCAGCCTAATATCGAGTTCATATCGCATTGTGCCATAGATAAACAAAGGGATTATTTTCGAGGAAAAGTTAAACGTAAACTTGATCCTTACACGTTAGTGCCTAAGTAGATATATTGTTACTTTTATTTGTTAAAAGCTTAAATATATAACTCAGTTTATATAACATTTATTTAGATAGCGAATCAAAGTATACGAAAAAATATGATTAAAAAAAATATTTTATGACAATAGACGATTTGAATACATCTGTGTTGAAGTCACTTGTACATTAATCATATACATATAATAAAATGTACTCGCGAGTCACTACTTGAACCTCAATGTAACTATTCTGTGAAACGTAAAAACCAGACGAGCACGTGCCAGCGTATCAATTATTGATTGAGCAGAGCACGTGTACGAACACGAAGGCCGCCCGTCCTGCGTCCTTGACATTCTCCGCAAGGATTCTAGGAGCGCGCCGATATTGCCATCTCCGCTGCTCTCGCATAAACAAAGGATCCGCAGCCGCGATAAGGTGTTCGAGAAACGGATTTACTCCGTTAGTAATTACGCTACGATAATGAAGGTTGATTTGGGACCTTATAACTATAGGTATTTATTTAGCGTTTTTACTGTAGGAGGAGAATGCGTCTTGTCTGAACCAGTCTAAAAAGTCTCATTTATCATACTCTTTATTATTACTAATCTAATAATATTAACCCCCCACAAACATTTACAATTTCAAACATATTATTTTCAAACAATTTTGAGATATATTATGAAGACATGTAAACGTAATCGATTATTGTATTAATCTGATTAGTTTTAGTAATAATTTGTGAAATAATCAACCTTGGTATAGAAAAAAACCTCCGATATTGAGAAAAAATTCAGGGCACCCTACTGAATTTTACCGAGCAAGTGTCCCACACAGTCGCCGCCCCTGAGCTGTTTCCACATTTTTCTTTTTATTTTACTTATGATACAAAGTAAATGGCGACCTTCGTGATATTGTTACTGTAATGCGACCTCGACCTTCTGCCGCCGCGAGGTATCAACATCATTTTATGCTCCGCGTTTCTCTTTTACCGCTATCTACGTGCTGATGATATTACGTAAAGAGGACATGCTCTGCTGTTCGGGAACCACGCTGCGATAGTTACGTATTTTACACTTCTGTTATTGGATCGGGTTCCTTTGATATACTATCTAATGAGTTGGGGACGACCTGGAGGAAAATAGGTTTCATTTGAAAGTCTAATCTAGAATTAAATAACAAGTTTCACAAGGTTTCACTGTAACTTTGAAGCAATTAAGCAGAATATTAATATATATTTACAATATTATACATATATATATTATATTATTATACAATTAAATGAAACTACGTGATTAGTATGATTTCTACTTTCTTTAAGTTCTTTACCACGACCTAGGTTTCGTTGTATTGCAACATCTTCAGGTGGGCTATTAGCAAAGATTGCTAATAGCAATTCATTTAATTGTGAATAATGAATTTCTACAAAATTAACGCTAAATATATTCAATATTACACATTATTACCATAGTATAGACATATGTTTAAATTTGTGATAAAGTTTCAAAGAAAATATATTTTTTATTTACTTACTACTTGTACAAACTATTAATATGAAAAAACTTACTATACATTAATTATAATTATTGAAAAACAATTTTATGCAGTTACGACGCTAGTCAATACGGTAACACTAATTGGACTTTAATATAAATGTGTTATTACTTGACATTAAATTTTCAACTTGAGGGAACAATTCAGTTAAGTTTATATTAAAAGGAACTTGAAAAGAGAAATGAATAACTTTTTTACTAAATCTTACTTTTAACACGATAATAAATATCGGTTCGAATTAAGGTGTTGCTAAATTATTACGTAATTTAAACAATGTATTGCTTACCCAAAATTTTAATGCAACTAAAAAATTTATTAAACTACGGACAGCTTGATTTTAAAAACCATTAACAAAGAAGCTTTACGCTCGAACTATGAGGGTTCCATTCATATTTAGGCACTTATAAACAGTTAAAAGCACATTATATTATTTACAAATATTAGTTGTTTACAATTTAAGTATTATATATATATATATATATAGATATATACATGTATATATACGTACATATATATATATATATATATATATATATATATATATATATATATATATATATATATATATATATATATATATAGTTTCTCTGAAAATCGGCCGTAATCAATACATGAAAAAATAATGGTATAAGGGTTCCGTTTTTTTAGATCCGGAACCCTAAAAATCTGCTCCATTCAACAATAACACACAAAATTATAAAAAGGAATAGTCAATGACTTAATTTATTTCTACGTTTCATTTTTTTTCAAATATCCAAACAAGAAATGAATACAGGGGATCGGGTCATTTTAATAATTATGTCTGATAAACGTGTCAATATGCAATTTATTATGTTTTTATGTAATTTAAGAAAAATTATGATTCAGTTTTGTGTCGATCTATTCGTTATATTATCGGTACACGAGTTGTAGTAACATTTAAAACATGCAGAGTCACACTCACTTCACTTAACAAGAAGTAAGCGTCTATTGCTAATAAAACGTTTAATGGAGATATATTATGTCCATAGCGATCGATGTCGGTGCGAAACTCAGTAATGAAATGTTTTATGCGCCAATAAATGGACCTACATGAAAGAACCTGTCAAGTATAAGTAGAACTCGCATTACTAGAGTTCTGTACACATTTAGGCTCTTATAAACATTTTAATATATACCTGCTGTACACTTTTAGGCACTTAAACATTTAAATATATATCTACTATAACTTTCATCGACGTAACCAATAGTGTAATATTTTAATATGTACACACATCAATAACATTATTTCTTACGATATAAGTATATTGCTTAGTATATTTTTCACAGACAAAAATTTTTTAGAAAATACAAAGTTACTTCTGTGGTTGATTTAAGTCACTTTTTACAGATCCATGCACTACATATCATAAGTTGGCCGACTGTTACTCGTAAACTAATAGAACCAACTTATTTGTGACAATTTTTCCTTTGAGTTATATTTAATGCTATTACGAATGCTGTTCAGATTTTCAAATATATCTGTCTAGCTATTAGAGGGTTGGGACACGTAACTCTAATAAAAATGATCACTTGATGCTTTTTCCTAAACATATTCCTGTATCGAAAATTATTCCAAACATACCCCCAATATTTTTGAAGATCTTGTACAACGATATCCTACATAATGGGGTATGCGAAAAAAAATCACTCCCAATTTACATGTAGGGGAAATACCCTAAAACCTTTTTTTAAAAGGTTTTATTTCACAACTTTGTTGCCCTTGTATGTTGTATAACCATGACAAATTTCAAGTTTATAGCAATAGTTTGCGAATAAAACGGCTGTGACATACAGATGTACAGACAGACAGACGGACATGGCGATATTGTATGGGTTCCTAGATTCTCTACAGAACCGTAAAAGTAGAGGTAAGTATGAAGTGATTATTGTTTTAATTATTGAATTAAATGCAAAAGCAGCTTTGCTTTCTTTTGACACAAAGTGAACTTAAATTAATTAAGGACCGGTCTCAGGTTTTATTTTATTATTTTACTCTAAAACAAATAACCGATCAATTAGAGCACGCTTCAGTTATTGTTGTATTTTAGCGAGTGTGTAAATAAATAAAGAAACTAAATGGCAGTACCGAGTGTTTGAAGAAGGTATACTTTTACAACAGTTCCCCGCACACTTGAATTATTGTTTCACGGAAGCTACAATGCAATTTAAATATAAAAAATACTTTACATAAAAGATCATAGTTATTAATATTAAACACAAATACGTGAGTTTCTTTATTTCTTCCCTTCGATATTTTCTCGCTTTCATAGCCCAACTATACCACAGATCTCTGTGAAATTTTGGATTAGAGTAGAATTATCTGTAAATAAAAAATATCCCTTTAGGAACATAAGCGTAAACATTGATAAATACATATAATATATTTAACTATTTTCGAATGATAAGTCTAGTATTTCACAAGAACACTGGTTTTAAATGACATCGCTATTTTTTCTCTTGTCCACGTGAGCGAAGATTCAATTTGAATCTAGCACGTACGGATATGCTATACTCTAACAGAATTATTATTTTCCTTAATTTAAATGAAGTAAAATGTCTTGGTTACTCGGAACGTACAGGCTTATATAAACACTTGAACAATACAAAGAGTGAAATATACTATGACAGTTTCTTTGTACGATGAGAATTACATTAATTATATTATAAGGATGAATATATGACTCTTAGCCAATAAAATTTGGCCCATCGTTAACATCTTATTTTATACAACACTGTGACTTTAAATCTCGGATAAAAATAAAATCGTTAGTCGTACAAATATACGTGGGTCGATGACACGCTTCTGTGATTTGTTCAGAGACGTCGGATCACGCGTGTGTGCCCGTGTGTAAGAAGCGACGCCATGAAGTTTCCACCTCCTTCACGTTCTCCAAAACCTGCCGCGCGGAAGTCACGGCCCTTCGACTTACCTCTTTTTCATGTAAGAAAGCAACGTTTATGCTTAAGCGAAGAAAATAATTTTATAAATTTATATAGTATGAATATATTAAATTATATACGTCCATTTACGTCAGTTCTCATTGTCATAAGTCCAAAAGCCGTTAATGAATTTAGAAAATAATAAAAACCGGCATACACAAGTTTTAAATTTATTCTGCAAGTTCGGTATAAATTTAACAAAATACGTTTTTCGAATTAGCATTATACATTGTATTTCAAGAAGTGTTTGATGAATTGATACTTTATAAAATCGTCGAATCGAAAAAGAACAAAATTAAAGATAGACCTTTGTAAAATATAACCTCGATGTCACTAACTAAAAATTTTAAGCACCTTCCATAATGGTAAAACATTAAATTTCATAAAAGTAATTAAATGCAATTATGTTGTTTTCACATAAAACTACGTAATATGCGAATAAATCAATACGCTATCTAAATTTCAAACGAGGGAAAGCTCGTCGCATATACAGATACGGTCCGGATGCAAATGCACCCTATGCAGAAATGTAGGCCTGTATACTCGAGCAGCGTTGCATTCAGCCCGGGCATATCGATCACGTGACTAGTCTACAACCGTCTCCCTCTCGCGGCAGTCGTTTCGCTTCAGCTTCGCGTATGATACCGGTAACTGCAGTGTGTTATACCTATGTCCTACCGAGATACGTGCGGATTGCCTATCCAATGAAGAAAGTGTTTTCACGCAGAGTGTTCTATGTAGGTTGTGTGCTGATATAAATCACTGTGTTTATGTGCCTTTGAGTACTGGATAATTCCGTGGATTTCATACTCTAGGTAGGTAACTATAATGTAGACTGAAGTGATTGCTTTTTTACATTAAATTTTTGTAAAGTCCTTATTTTGCATGATTTTTTATTTCTAAATAAAATTCCTAAAAATACCAACTTCGATTTATGTTTTAAAACTTGTTTACACTATGTCACCATATGTCCTATTCCTTTCGAAGTTTTAACGGAATTTAAAAATGTTTGGTTTGAATATATATTAAACGCTCCTACTTCCGTGTCGCGTTTAAGTAAAAAATACCGGTGTCCTCTAATTGATTTAATTAATGGAGTTTATTTTAATTATATTCGAGCTTGCTATCGGTACGGAGCGGTGCGGTAATGGAGATAGATTAAATTAGAATAATTTATTCCAAAGTGGAGAAAATAACGTTATGTAATAAAATTTTATTAACCAAATTAAAAATTACTTAAAGAAAAAAATATCGTTTCAATTCTAGTGCTAAATACAAAGCGCGGAAAAATAAAGCGTCGGAAAATAAAAGCAAAACCCGTGAATCGTATTATAGAAACTAACATATTTATTTAAATAAACTCGTGATTCTAAAAATAGAGTTAATGCCAGTTAACCAGAGAAAATAGTGCAATTTCCCTACACCTGGTTAAAATTACTAAATTTGTTCTCGCATAGCTGCTCTCATAAACAGTTTAACAATATTCAGCCAAGTTAGACGGGCAAAAGAGGCCGTGGGTGGACCTAGAGAGTAGTACAGCGGTCTACAAAGCCCGCCCACGACCCCGGGCCGACCGGGCGAGCTCTCTACGGCATCTACATTCGAACTGTTCAGGGTGAAAGAGATTCGGTCGCGTTTGTGACGTAAGTTTGATGAGCTCGTTTATTTTTATAGTTCCGCAGTCGGCAGAAGGAATATCGTTCTGTCTACCCGTTCCTTGCAAAGTGTTTGCTATCAAATTTTTAACTTACGCTATTGACATTTTTAAGCAAATTTTATCTGTATAATTCTATACAGATTACGTTTGCTTTAAAATCTGTACAAAAAACATTGATTTCTAAGAAGTTAATAATATAATAAGAATTTTAATCACTTAACTTCCTAGTCGTGTGCTATTACAAATTATAGCATACAAGTCGTAGCTTTGAAAAATATATTGATTTTAATCTGTTTATAATGTTTAGAAAAAAAATATAATAATTATTTTAATAATAATTAAATATTTACATTTTAGAAAATGCAAGTTATACCATTATTTGTTTATATTTTGATACGGTTCTCATTGCTTTAAGTGAAAGAAAAAGTTCCACCATAAAATTCATCCTCCCTCTAATTAAGGTTTTAGTAAAAGTTATAACTTTATAAATATGGAAATGCTAAAAACAAATGTTAACATATTGTCTTGCTAAATGCGTCTTTACAAATAGTCGTATAAATAAGCGTACAAACCAGATAATAATTTCAATTTAAATTAATCTGAGATACAAAAACAATAAGCCATACAAACAAATCCTCACTAATATTATTATGAATTTTAAGAGTAAACAGTAATATAAATTATTGCTTACTCTTAAAATTCGCTTCATTCTTAAATATACAACATCAATATCTGTTGCAAAATCTTTTTATATAAATTAAAACTCAAATAATCTATTATAATTATAACGCACGAAAACGATGTAAGTGTAACGCGCATGTGCGTACATTGAAATCTTCTGCAGCCGACGTAAATCATCCAACACAAACAAAAACTAATGCTATAAACCGATTCATTTTTTGTGTACTATAGGTATACTTATCTTTCTGCCCGCGGCTTACCTCGCATGAACTTCTTTGTTGACCCAATTGTTAACGCAGTCAGTGGTTAACCGTGTCGCATCAATTTTGGAAGTTAACATTTTTTAATATTCAATCTTTAAAGTTATATTAATATTTGATAAATCTCACTTTCTGTCTTAGGCTCTAAATAATACTGAAACAAAAATCATATGTAAATTAATTTACTAGTTTTTATGTGACAAGCTAAGCAATATTAAAAGTCTTAGCAAATTATGTTCAATATTTATTGCATGATGCGAGTACAAACAGGCAGACAGATACAAATTTCCAAAAGGATCTATTTAAATTATAATCTATAAATAGATTACAATTGACCCCGATTTTATTGGAAACGTTTCGTTTTCGAAAATATTTTTAATGTACATTTCTTAATTTTATCTGCACTCTTGACAGATGTAGGTAGGCCTTACTTGTAACGCTATAACGCTTCTTTTCTCAGAACGAAACTAACTTTTAACGCAACAATTTTCCCCATTTATTTCTTCATTTATACAATGAATACTTTATTATGTATTAGTTTTTGCCCGCAGCTTCGAAGCCTATTTTTTTGACTTTTAAAAGTAAACATTTCATACGTCGTTGAAAAGATTAAAATATTTAATACAACTTTTTTCTAACAAGAATTTGAAACAATATGCCATAAACCGATATAAACATTTTGGAATTTTTTCACGTTCCCGTATGTATTCATGAAATTACTAATGCTATTTAGTATCATTAGCAATTATCTTATATTTCCCTTTCATAGTTAATGGTATTGGGTATAATTTAAAAATATGTACAACTTTTTTCATCAGGAACTGGAAAAAAATATGCCAAAAACCGATATAAATATTTTGAAGTTTTTGCAAACATCCCAATATTCCTTTCCCATAGGTATTCTGTAAAATACTTTCTAGTGCATGTCTCTGACTTAAAAGAGGACCTGTACCAGTCAGTCACTTACTCTTAAATTTGTAATAGTGGGGTATAAAAACACTACTCGCGAATATGAATACGAAAACGAATATTATCTAACCACTTGTATTTTTTTCCGAGTGCAAAGCTTTGAGTAATCTAATCTATGGCCCTTTACGAGTAAGACTGCAAGGCGGAAAGACAATTTAATTGTTCATAAAATATACTTTGTCTCTTCTGAAGTTTAAGAACAAAATGTTCTAATTATATTTAATAATAGTGCGCTTATCACTGTAATTGGAATTTTAAATATGAATGAGGCTGGTCGCGCAGGACTCTCCTATTTTTTATCGTAATTTTGTACATACTGAAAAACTTCCACATTCTCTTTTTTGTACTAAATATTTTGAAAATGATATTGTTTTGCAATACATGGTAAATTACTTTTAGTTCAATTTAAAGTTAGGTATGATTACGTATCCGTATTATCCCTATGCAAAATTACATTGAAATTCGTTAAGCTGTTTAAGCGTGAAAGAGAGACAAACAAACGTATATTCGTGGCGTAGTCGTATAGATAGTAGAACGTCTAGGAGGTATTATACCAAGTTATTTGTAGTATAACCTGGGCATCGGAAGAAAATTAATCGAAATGGTTTTGGAAAACATTACTAATATAAAAACAAGGCAATAGCCAAACCCAAGAAATCAATGTATACGCCTTACCATAAATATCAATTCGACACATGCCAGGCTATGAACTCATACGTTCGTAAGCAAGTGCCGCCCATATGTGTGTATATGTACAGACAGACGTAAACAGGGTAACACTGTTAAAACAACCGATAACAAGAATTCACCGTGGGTCGGGCGCGCCGCGCGTCATCCCACGCGCGACCTAGATAAATTCATTTAATCTTCATTGTTCCCAACGTAAGGGTCCCTTGTGATATGTAAATCTCGTTAAAATCCTACGGGTTAGGGCCGTAAATTAGCCGCCGTCCTGCAGGAGGCCCGCCTCGCCTCGCGACCTTCATACTTTTATCTTTTCCTATTCGTACGGCGTGCGCTTCGTGTAGCCTACAAAAACGAAGAGAGCGTACACGATTTTGGGTTACGTAATTTTTGCATGGAAGTAAATCTGATATAAAAGTAAGATGTATGATGTATACAAAAGGACAACAGGATGTAATATGCTTAATTATTTTCATTCTGTACTGAAAATATATAGGTTTATTCACGGAACAAGAAACGAGGATTCATTGAATAACTATTGTTTTTCTACAATTATGCATTTAATTTACCCTTAATTTATTAAACATCCATTACGATTAACATAATAATAAATAAGGCATCTTTACATAAATTTTGAGGTTTATAAAAGTGGTTAAATGTAAAAGCGTAAAAAGCATTAATTCACATAAGAATAAAAATTTCTTAAGTCAATCATTTTTGTGTTTATGTAATTACAATATAAACATTATTAGCAAGTTTTTTTATGGTGAACTCTTTAATGTTACTCTTCGGAACTATAAGAATAGTTCTGAAGAGTAACCTTAAAGAGTCACGCAAGTAAAACGTTCATAATAATGCTAAAATGATGAAAGTAGATTGATTTTATTTTCAGTTGTTCTTAAAAGTAACATATTTTCGCACTTAAAATTGAAAATTGAGTAAACTATTTGCCACCATGTTTTCTGTTTAATCACCTGTTTTCCGTTTAATCACCTGTCCATTTTATACCAACAACACAATAATGATAAAAAATTAAGTTTGAGATAAACATTGAACTTCTTTGATAAATTGTTCCTGCTTTACATTTAAACTGAATTTATAAAAAAAAACATTATTTTTACGGGTCCGTCGTTAAAAAGTAAAAACTTAAACCCTTATGAGGTCATACACGCGTATGTGACAGCCGTTTGAAACTTGAAAGTTGACATAGTGCTTAGGCATATTCTACATATAAGTATCCGTAATAAGTAACAACATTATGACAATTTTAGGGAGGCAAATTAATTTTTCTTTTAATTTTATGTATTGTGGAAATATCAAGTGAAAGCCGAAATTTTCTAAGTTGGGAAGGATTAAAAAACTATTTATTTTAACATTTTATGTAAGATACTTTTACATACATTGCTGAACACAAAATATATTTTCCTGCACTCCATCTTCGAAACTGCAGAAGTCATAATTATTAAAATTTATCGTTACTAGTCATTTGCCGGAAAATTGTACCGATAACTTCAAATTTTACTGTTTTTGATATATTGAAGATATTCTTACGCCTTTGAAAAATATAACTAGACTACATAATTACAATATTAATTAATGTTATTATGAGTAAACAGTTTAAAATAAATTCTATATAGCCTTAAATGTTTATTATTTATTCCTGAGTGTCTACAGAATGCTCCTGGCGTGATCTCCGCTCTGATATACAATAATTGTTTTTTGCTCTACACTTATAGAAAATATTTGACTATAAAATTATTGCAATAGTCATGTTCAGAAGTATATGTGTTAATTGACTCTAAATATCTTGACGGATGGAACATTATGTAAAGTAGAAATTGAGGAACACTAGAAATAGTAAATAAACTTATTTGAATTTCATAAGATGAGACAGAGTAATGCTTATAAATGGTTCACTGCTTCGTTTTAATATGACTCCAGGGCAATAAAATAAAACAAATTGTTCAAAATAAAAATGTTTGGGGTGTCTCTTAAGTATATCCAATAACAAATAGAGCAGGCAAAAACTCGCAGCGATAAAAATAATAAGAGAATAGCTGCGCATACATAAAACATGCGTTTCTTTTATAGCTTCGTACATAGTCTCCGTTGATGTTTTCTAATGGACTTTTGAAAGATATCAATTTATTTCTCATACATTTTAAACAATTCATACGGATCGTGTACGGTACGCGACATGCATTATTCAGAAACATAACACAAATATTTTCCCGATGCGACTGTTTATCTTCCGCGTGGCTTGAAGGATTTTATATATGGCTATACTGCATGAATTCAAATTTTATACATGTTTTTTGTAATGTAACTTTCAAACAATACAACTCTGCGATTATTGCAATTCGGCAGAATTTCGGTTACACTCTGTCAAATTTTATTTAAAACTTGTACATCATCAGACATCCAATTGCTTTTAAAAACTGCAAATTTGGCTAACGAGACACGAGGATATCGGGTTTAATTTGGATTGATAACTATCGGTCCTTCGTTTAGATATCAAACAGTCTCAATAATACTCATTAGCTACTCTTGGTAGTATCTGTATTATTCAATAATACTTACTAGTTACTATTGATAGAGCTTTTGATGATATTAATTCGACTGTTAATTGAATTACTGAAAATGTACCATTCGATAAAACCCTACTATTTTCAGACGATTATTTTATGGAATACCCCTTCGTCTAGTCCCTACAATATTATGAAGTTTTTTTTGGAATTCAATGTCGATAAAGAAAATTTTAATCGATGTGAAGGATCACGATACATCATTAATAATTCTCTTGATACTCGGTAAATTCTGAATTTAATTGTTCCATGTTTTAAAGAGTTAATGCCGCATGAATTTCCTAGCCACTTCCAGTCACAACCTAACCTTTGTACTGATTTCACCATATTTTTATGACATTATTACAATATTTATTTTGGTATGACTGTCACTATTAAACAGGTAGAATAAACCTATCTTTATATTTATTACAAATAGATAAGTTTATCCAAAACCTTCATAAAAATAACTCGTGATACTGAAATTTATTTTCACTAAAGCCTTCTAATAGCATTTTTCAGGAACAGGAAAGATGGAAAATATTTCTTTGGATATCGCGCAATAATTAACGTCACACTTGTATTACCGATACAAATATATGAATACTTAAAAAATGTTAATTATATGCTTACTTAAAAATGTTAATATCACATATCGTTATGTTATTGCAGTGACACGACAAAACATTTTCTTAAAAATGTTAATATCACATATCGTTATGTTATTGCAGTGACACGACAAAACATTTTCTTAAAAATGTTAATATCACATATCGTTATGTTATTGCAGTGACCCGACAAAACTTTTTCTTAAAAATGTTAATATCACATATCGTTATGTTATTGCAGTGACACGACAAAACATTTTCTTAAAAATGTTAATATCACATATCGTTATGTTATTGCAGTGACACGACAAAACATTTTCTTTAAAATGTTAATATCACATATCGTTATGTTATTGCAGTGACACGACAAAACATTTTCTTAAAAATGTTAATATCACATATCGTTATGTTATTGCAGTGACACGACAAAACATTTTCTTAAAAATGTTAATATCACATATCGTTATGTTATTGCAGTGACACGACAAAACATTTTCTTAAAAATGTTAATATCACATATCGTTATGTTATTGCAGTGACACGACAAAACATTTTCTTAAAAACTCTAAGCTGTCTCAAAAATTACTGTACACATTCCAACTGTGGCCTAACTATAGTTAGTTGCAATGCGCCCAGTAATTTGTATTTTAAGTTTTTTTTTATTATGGGGCATTGTACTCAAGAGCTTATCAAACTACCGCTTCTTTCGTCTTTCATGTGTTAAGTACTTTTGCATAACTTTAACCGTCTATAATTCTTCTACTTCTTTATACTCCATGAAATCATCCTTAGATGTTCATTTTGGAAATCAAAATTCTTTACTTTAAAGTACTCCCTATCGACAAGCACACGGTTGCATGGCACCTTGTACTCTTTGATTACGTATATCTCCTCTGCATATACACTGAAATTTAAATTTTTGTTATCCAACTGTACAACGTGCAGTCCAGAAAAAGAATCAATTGATGTAATTGCCGAATAATATTCCTATATTCGTATTATATATATATATATATATATATATATATATATATATATATATATATATATATATATATATACTTCTTCCGATATTTCCAACAATTTTTAAGAACTATGTATACTGTACCTAACCTACACGGTTTGATTAACTCAAAGCGTCTCTTTGGATAAAGTCATATGAGCATTAAATATGATATTATTATAGATGATATATTAAGTGTCACTGTTTTCGGATGAAGAATGGTGCTAAATTGTTTTCCAATCCTCAATCTCAGTTCTTAAGCTCTTAGCTTATAAGTTCCACTGTTGCGAAGTGTGCGTTAAAAAAAATTGTGCGTGTCAGCTCCGATGCGGGACTGGAGTTCCCTCCTTAAGTATAATTGTGTTGAAATGTATAAAATAGATAAACACTGTATAGCAATATAAATATCATTAAATGTAAACAAGATAATAACAAGAATAATAAACGATAATAACAAGAATAATAATAAATAAGGTCAAATTTATACAACAAAATTACAAACAATTAGTAAAGTCAGACTAAGAAGTTAAAATTAGAAGAGACTTTAATTTTGTAGGATAGAAGACACAAAATATTCACACATAATGATATTTAATGATTACATCTTGATATAAGCGAACGATAGTAAACTATGTCTGTCACACTCCGTCATTTCCGAATTAGGCCATAAGAAAATACCAAATAAATATATTGATATCTCACTCTAGAGATCTGCAGAGATGTTGCGCGGAGAGGTCATCTAACGGTTACACTTTTTTAGGTCACGCTTTGATTTTACTCCTCATAAAAATTCATACCGGACCTATATATGAAAATCGATTCTTAAGAAGTAAACTCCAGAAACTTATTTTGCTAGTCCTCTTCAAAGTTTTGCCAGTTGTATTTATTCTGAAGTATAGTTAAGCATTAACAACGTGTACTACATAATGTTGCGAGACATGAGAGGGTACATAGAAATGTCAAAAAATAAATTTACTACAATTAAACGAATAAAACTTTTCGTAAACAGTGAAAAGAATAAAGTACAACGTAATAATAAGTGACGAGAGAATAATCGGGGCACTCGCTGAATTGTTGAAGCGTACTTGAATAAATTAAACAAACTTTATAATGTTGGCGGAGGTAAAATTTTGTTCCAAACTTTGTCATTTCTAAATTTATATTTAGGAATATACATACAAAGCTTTTTCGTTTATTAGCTTTTGATACCGCATATTATGTTATGTCTCTAGATAAACGGGGCTATTTAAAATATATTGTATGCAAATCTAATAATAGTCATGACATATGTTTACAAAAACTCAATTTTAAACTTCAGCTCATAATGAGTGGAAAGCGGAAAATTTTTTAAAAACATTTCAATTGAAAATAACATATTCAGGCTGCCTTACCCATGGGGTTCGACTGGAACTCTATTTTTCTGACAATGCCCGTCTGCCTTCTGTAGGCCTCTAGCTCGCAAATGAAATTAGCTAGAAACTAAAAATTTAAACAGAATACCAAATATCTTATTTAAAATTACATGCGATATAATTTTGAGTAGGCTATATATTTTGCTAACTATTATATTAACATTCGTTAATAGTTTCATAGAAATGTTTAATAGAAACACAATGTATCCTTAAATGTTGAAAACTTGTATATGTACAGGAGTGTGTACGAACATGTCCCAGCCTAAGTTCTACTTTTACAGAATTAATTTAACTATAGCTATTCGATAGGACATTATGTTCGAATGATTAAGCATTATTTAGCAAAATTAAATTAGAAATCGAGTGAGAAGAACATCGTCTGATCTCACGTCTACCTTCCTAACTTCGTCACCACTAAAAATGAAGGTAAGCGGTCACAGTACCACTGCTCTTGGGTTTAAAACGGTTGTAAATTGTTTCCCAGATATCAATTTCTGAAATTTAGGTGTATGTAGTTAAGAACCTCTATATGGTGACAGAGTATACTAAAATAATTTCCTAAATTTATTCCCTATACTTTACTACATCAAACTTTGTTGTTGAGTCAACATCGCTTATCGAACGGTATTCCATTGAAATACGTGTCAACTATTTCTCGGGATTGTCGTAAACACACAGGAAAGAGGGGAAATTTCCTGTATTATTTCGTTTATTACATAAACACTGAAATGACCCAAATATGATTAATGTCGGAGCATCACACACCTTTTTGCGTTCTTTTATCTCTTTTTTTTTTACATATTCTCACTTTATTTTGGACTTTTTGAGCTGTTCAAATAATTTCAAAACATTTCTACTATCTTATTTGCGCTTTTAACGATCTTCAAAAAAAGTAGTTGAGTTTATTATTTTTTACCGCCCGTATTAAAATTTTACACATATTTTTGACATAACAAACACGAAACCATTCTAAACCCATTTTATTTTGTGGGAATCTAGAAGATTACATTGGCTAAACTTACTGCATCTAAGCGTTTGAAAAACAAAACAGACATTATACTCACTGACGTATTTGTCTGTTAATTAGCACACGGGTTCATTTCGAACACTATTTTAAATTGAACTCAAAGAAGCGCGTAAGGGATACATCAATTACTATTATAACTAACGTGAATTCCCATCAAAGGAACAGAGTATTCCCAGTCAATCCTTGTTACAAGATTATTGCTGGCTATGTTCCAGTTTTCACAACCGTATTTTTGTCACGTTTGCAATCAATAGTCGGTTATTTATTTATTTGCTGTGCACGAAAAACCCGACAAGTGATCAATTCAACCCTATTTACGTTCCTTATGTCCAATATACGTTCCGGATAATCACATTTCTGTATATGCTAAGACCATTAATGCGTAATCACATGATGAATTAGTGCCGAGTCGATGTAAAAAATATAAATTGGATACAAAAGTAAAGCCTTGAATATAATCTCACTGATTCCAAACGCGGTTTTTGAGTGCGTGGGAATTGATGATATTTTAACATCCACTTTGTTGTTAGTAATACATTAAGATTAAGGTTTATTTCTAAATTTGTGACATCAATTGTCAGCTTGATATATCGGAGATAAGTTAAACCGATATTATCGTTAAACTCTGACCTCTTTGGGTGCTCGGCTCTGAGTGAAACGTGATACGAAAGCTAAGTGCTTAAATTGCCGAAGTGAATTATTAAGTTTTATATTTGATAGCTTCTATCCATCTCGGTGTACGAATTTATTGGAGGGCCTCCCCATGAGTCAATGTCAAGAGATTTACGTAATAGGACCGTCGGGTTTACCAGTGGGTCACTCGGATGCGGCCGTCGAAATAGACGCCCGCGGCTGCCGTTTGTCGTGCAGCGCATACAGTTATTACGTGTGCCCCGGCTGTCTCGCAGCATCAACCTAGAGATAAAAAACTATGTTTCGACTACAAGTCCTCTGTTTACTTTTAACGTAAATTCCGATTTATAAAATGTTTTATTTATAATTCTATCGGCAATTTTTAGCAAACATAATGCATATTTATAATTCGATTAATGAATGTAAGTATTTAAACGCATATTATGAATGTTGATATATTCAGTCACGTACTAAACTAGCTATTTCAAACTTTGCTAGAATCTGCTGGAGTCCTTTAAGTTTTTAAATATAATTAAACGTATAAATTAATAAAACTATGAGCTTATGAACAATGAGACATCTCGAATAGCGAAATAAGCTGAAGTTTCTAACATACGCATTGACTAACTTTCTGTAAATATAATTTTTCGACTTGTCCCGATCTGCTAAACCATAAATATATACACACATCTATAAATCTTTAGAGTTTTCTTATTTATAAATAACAAAGTTTATAAAAACAATAAAGAGTAAAATATAAAAGTTTCATCTGCACGGCGTGTGATACCAAAATTTGTTTCGCGTACACAAACCGTTAAAACTTATGCCTAATATTCTTTTCAATGTAGCGTCAGCTAGGACGGCGCTATGGACGCACTCTTAAGTCAGTGCAATTTGAATGGCTGCCAACAAAAATATTCACGCAATTACTTCAGTTTTAATTTTGAATGATGAGAATTCTTGCCATTCCGGTTCCACTTTACGTATTAAATTAATGTCATACTGTAACGTTAGCGCGACTGACTTGTGGATGTTTTCATTCGTGAAGCAGGAAATGCTGCGTACATTGATTAATTCATATATAACTGAGCATCACGACGTGTGGGTTTTTTTATGTTCTGTTTATAATATTTGTGTTCAAGTTACTGCTGGCATGAATCTGGGTCTAATTATAAACACGATGTCACTCTAGTCCGAATGTTTAATCGCAAATTGAGGTTATAAATTTAAGTAATTTAAATTTCGGCAGTAGAATGTGCTTAAATGAACTATTCACTAATGTGTGATCCAAATTGCATAGATCCTCGGCAAAAATTAATCGCACTAGTTTTATAAAAGACGGTTTTTTTGTTTTTTTTAGGATTTGGCAGAAAAACAATTTATCTGGTATAGTTGGTATAGCTTATTCGCTTTTTTGATATAATCAGATTATCGACTTAATGCTGCAACGGTACGTCCTGCAATCATGCCTAATTTAAAGATCTGGTGGGTTAAGTTGGTAAAGCAGGTCATAAGTGAAAAATTTGCATCTTTTGTAACTATCAATCCAACTTAGTATTTTTTTAAAGAACGCGATTAAATACTTATCATTTAACTGTATATGCGAATCCAAAGGCTGAGCAAATCAATCAAAAGAATCCAAAGGCAAAAGCTGAGCGTAATGTTTTAGAGAATTGGATAAGCGTAATAAAATCAAACTTAGCAAATGAAGCAAACGGTTTTATTATACAATCGGTGATATACTAAAAGCTCGAAAATAATTATATAATTATAGAGTATCAATTTGGGGCTTTGATCAGACTGAAATTAAATTGTGAGATGCATTTAATAGAATTTTTGTTGGAGCTTTGAAATCATACTGTTGTATTTTATACTGTTATGTTATATGTTTTATTCGATTAATAGAAAGGATTTGGCTACATTATAAAGAAGTCATATTTGATATATTGAGTTCCATATGGCTTTCTACTAAATGGTGTCCACAATTTTATTTATGATTTTATTTTATTTCTTTTCGCTGATGAAAATCCCAGTCTGGTGGTTAATTATAATCGAGCTTTTAGTACATCATCGGGTGTAAAATAAAACAGTTTTATTTAGTCATTTTACCTTTATTTTATTTAAGTAGGTATAATATTTCAACCGTATGGTATTTTTGCAGGCTATCGTAAGAATTCACCTATATAGTCTGATTACGTCTATAATTGAAGTAATACAGGTCTATAATTAGAACTAAGCGTACAGCACCAACACACGGCGCGATATTTATATCTTCCAGTAAACATTAACTCTCCAACTTCAGCGTTTTCCTACTGTTTAATGCACATTAAGCGGTAAACCCAACGGGGTAATATTCGTAATATAGTTCGTGTAACTTTGGCTCGCCCATTGTAAATATCGTGGAGTCACGAATGAGATGAAATTCGATAACAGCTTTAATGCGATCGTAAAGAGGACCCACGCACGCGCCAAATGTACTTAGCGTAATCACGCTTGGATGACGTAGTTAAGGCTACTTTTTTGAAGTTCCGTACGTGACCTTTACTTACCGCTTTAAGGTTTCGTAGAGCCGCAAGCGACTATCTCATCTAAGGGCCGTTCGTTTGAAGTCGATCGGATAAGTAAGTGACGCAACTATTCAGTTTATAATAATATTGTCATGTAAAGCGATAAAACTTGAGTTCATTAATATTGTTTGCAACCTGCGTCGGTCAATTGGTTTAGTCAAAATTTTATAAATATTTTATTAAAATACTACCGTTTTTAAAAACTAGATACATACAGTTTTATTAACAATATGTTTATATTGTCTTTTCCATTTATATAATTTTCCTTGCCCATTATTTTGTAAGGAAATTGATGTCAAGGGGTGATACCGTCGCAAAATTTACATTATATCTTGTGATAATTTTATTATATACATGGAGTACAAAAAACATCTCATCAAAATTTATCTTACAAATTTTTATTTTTTTTATATGTACCTATCAAAAACCACTTAAATTAATATTTAAGTTTTAATATTTTTGGGATAGCTTCTTCCGATAGAATGTGAGTAAGCAAACACAACCTCGAACTCTACATCCATCGACAAGCGATACCTGGTCAAGAGTGGTCGTGTCCTCTCTCTCTTTGACTGATTGACTTGACGTTACTGATACCACAGGTAGCAATTGACAGTTTTTACCTTCGCTACGAGGACAGGTTTGAGGCATCCGAACTATGTCGATTTAACAGCGGTCTTAGCAACTTCGGTTAGTGTAGAATGCTATCCAATAGCGAGTTAATTTATGTGTCTGAATTAAATTATTAGAGAAAATATTACTTTCTCTTAACGATACAAATTCTTATGTCACTAAAGCTATTTCTAAACACCTAAGATTTTTAACCAGACTTTTATTATATAATGATATGGAGTAAATGCCCATAGTAAAAGCCTTATTCCTTTCGGTACATCAGTCTTGTTAAAATTTTTGGTCAGTTTGGAATACGCGCGTGTCAAATTTTTGGACACGCGCGTATTCCAAACTGAGTTACTAGTAAATTGTTTGCTTATTTAATTATCCTAACATGTTGAGAAAACTGATTAGTGTGATAAAATTATTTTAAAGCCTGTAAATAAATATTATCATTGGAAGCTATTAATTAAAGCTCGGAGTATTATATCATTTGATTGTCCGTCCGTCGGTCCAATATATGTTAATTCGGTCGCTGTAAAACATATTACATACATACATTATTTTTAGGGTTTCGTCTCTCAAAATGAAGAAAAACGGAACCTTAGAGTATCATTTGATTGTCCGTCCGTCGGTCCGTATATCTGTATTTTATAGCCATTTTCCTCAGAAACGGCGTGGAATATTAAGTTGTAATCAATATCTTATACTAAGGCCTTATAGCCTTACATACCTGTAAAAATTCAGTTTTTTGGTTTACGCAACAAAAAAATTTATAGTATAGTTTTTATACATACAATAGTCTTACTCACTGATCAACAAAATCTATAGAGTACTTCCGGTCGACCTACAATCTTGAAAGTTGACATAATGGGAGGTCTTATAGCACAAAAAATCCAAATAGTCAATGATATTTAATTCTATGTGGAATTATACATTTTTATAATTGGTTCGTTTTTAGGTCTGTGAAAGATACAGTAGGAAATATATTCACGTTGTGAAAAACCAACATTTGTAAATAGTTTAATTAGAAATACTATGTATCCTTAAATATGTATGTGTCTAAATGAATATGGAACCCTCGTAATGCGAGCTTACTGGTGTTTGACAGGTTTTTTATTGTATGAATAGTGAAACCATTGCATACATATCGTGAATATTCATTCGCATTATATGAGTTATCTGAGACCACCTTCGCAACGTAATGATGTTTTTGTGACCGCTGTTATATCTGATGAATAAATAAAAAATAATAACCGAGACCGTTAAAGACAATAACGCTTTGGCGCGGCTCGTCAATCACTCTCGGGTCTATAATCCCTGAATGAGAGTACGAGGAGATTGAATGAAATCATTCGACCCTTGCAGCGATCAATCAGACGGCGGATTATGCGAGTGGAACGCCCGCGGAGATGATATCCCCATGCATTACGTTATCGCCGCGAGCAAAACTTTCATTTCTTAATCTTTTGTCTCGTTACCGCATTCAGCCTCAGCGTAAGGTGTCGTGTTATTGGATGACGTTAAGATTATTGTGGTGATACTTAGAGGAATTACGGCTTACTGATGCTATCAGTAGTTTGGATGTAAGTGGAACAGTTGTAATTGAATATAACGCTATATGTAATGTCTTTGCGAGGAGTAGTCTTGGGGCTTTTTGCTTGCAATATCAATTTTCCTACAATATTCAGTTCGGCGGTGAATTAAGAAGCCTTACAATTGTGTCACTTACTCTCTAAATTTTCTACAGTTTTAGACCCATGCACATCAAATCTTGCAGGTAGATGCTTGAGATTGTAGTCTCAGTTAATAAGCAAAATATTAAAAAAATAATTTTAATTTACCGCATCGTCCATTTAAAGTGAAGCGAACGTTTTTTGAAAAGGAAATGCACGACCATTTACCATTTTCCGTTTAAAATTGATTAATCTTCAAAATGACATGCTATGTGCCCCTCTCTTATAAGTACCCGAGTGAATTTGAAAAAAAAATTAACATTCTAGCGTTTAATTGGAAATTTCATTTTTATTTCTGTTACCTTACATCAACAATTCTAAGAGATATTCACAACTACGGACCCTGTTTTATGCGTAGTCCAACACACACTTGGATGGTTTTGTATTTTGACATATTTGGAACTGAATATATTTATTAACACATTACAGACAACCTATTCGCAACGATAAGCAATTAATGATTTTACAAATTAAAACAAATCAAGGGATACATTAAACATGAATATAAAATACACAGGAATTATGAAAGATGACAACGACACATTGAACAAATTTACTTTCACTCGTCATAACTCGTCTCTGGTTCGATCGCGATCAGATGTTTGAGCAGTTGAATACCGCGGGAAACTGTAGAGTTTCGATATAACTCGAGGATGCCATAGCAAACAGGTGATGATTGCGCAAGAACAGGAAATTGTGAGGTACGAAGGATTGAAGTTTACTCAATAAATATATGCGAGACCAAGAATGTTAGTAACAACTACAATTTTTCTCTGAATTATTCTTTCATATTTATATTCGCAGTGAACATAAAATAAGTAAAATATAAATACATAAAAATGTAAATTTTTACACATTTAAAGTGCTATCTAGAAATAAGCTTAAGGTGTTTCAGTGTTTCTCGATATTAACACTTCCGTACTGACTGGCAAAAATAATTACAATTCCTTATGCAGTAATCGGAAGTAGTCTCTTTTTCCCTAACGATTTACTATAATTTAATCTCGCGATGGATACAAATCCAACGACATATTCGGTATTCGTATAGGACACCGTGCGCCGACTGTTAGACAGAAGTTAGACTCGTCGAGCAGGCTCGCTTTCCCCATAACCCGGTGCCGGACGGCGGAAGTGAGCCGGTCCCGCAGCTTTCCTCCCTGTCCAGCCAGACGTCACCTAGAAGCCCGTTTGAAGTAACCGTGAGATACTAAACATATGTATATTTATCTTATAGAGTAGCTTTATTGACGATCAATATAGAGTGTATGCCGCCCTAATTTATGATACAACATACGTATACAGCAGACTATCTCGCAGCCCGTATGGAACTCGCGATATAGTACGCGTTCCATACGGCATATACGGATCGCGGTCGTGACGCTGATAGGTCGTAGCGAAGCTAAGAACATACGTTTTTAATTTTTACTTAATTCCTTACTTCCTTAAGTATCGTAATTTAGACTTATTTAGAATGGTAATACACGGAAGCGTAGGAAGTCTTCTCGAGACTTGCTCTCTGTTCACTTATAAACTGTTGTACCATCTTCCACTGAAGAGGATGTCGTAGCTCGCTACCCCTACTAGGGGTACACTTGCATATTTGCATGGCACGAAGGCCAGTCACCTTCTCCGCTAATGTTTAGAATCTAATTAGCCATATTAATCGAACTCTATCAATCCTCATAGTCACTAGCGACGAATATAGCTGTAATCAATAAAGTAAACCGACATTTAACAATACGAAACAGAGTTTTATAGTCACTGTAGCACAGTGCTTGTAATTAGACTTGAAAAATGTTTTTTATCTTATTTTATTAACTGTAACGCCACCGATATTCAGATTCAATTTCTTTTCTACTAACTGAATTGGAATATTTCCATCCGACTATCATGGCGTTTTTACCGTCAAGGTTAATTGAGTATTGAGTTTCTATCATTAAATTTCATATCATTAATTAAAACTTCATTAAACAAAAAAATTCATATCATTAAAAGACAATGCAATGCTTCTGCCATTTTTTGTATTAGTCATATTCGTTTCCAAGAACACCGACCGGATTGGTACTGTGGAATAAATGTGCACCTGGTTAGGTGGTGTTTCTGTTACTGTCTAGCTGATAATAACAGAAGAAAATGGAATTTGGATATTTTTTATTATTAAAATATTGGATTTTGACCATCCAATAATTGTCACCAGACCTGGTGATATTGAGTTATGAAACTATTTACAATTAATAAACACTATCAATTTATTAATGGGTATTAACTCTTTCTTTCGCTTCAATAGGTTAGAAAAATCTCACTTCAGAGCTCTACGCTCAACAACCTGTGGTCCTCGTGAATCATTATTCTGTAACCGAAACAGAACAACAAAAACATTGAAAATATCTGAATTAGAAACATCGGTTCCGCCATAGGCACAAAATTTACAAAACTTCAAAAGAAATTCGCGCGGTAACAAAAGAAGAGACGGACGCGCGACCCCAAAGTTCAGCGAAAAGTAATTGCATTGAAACAATTGCAGCAAACATCGAACTCATACATATTAATGATCGGCGCCGCGCGCCAATATAACTTTTCCCATTAGCCGCGTCGACTGCATGCAGATATCGAGCGGAAGGGGAAGGAATGTGGGGCGGGTAGGCGGAAATGGCTACTCGCAGACGGCCTTGGGCGGGAGCGTGCGCAGCGTGCTTGCGACACGTCTGTCCTTTGCATTAGTGTCGCTTAACTGGCAAAGTTCGTCGTTGATTCCCTTCGAGAGTAGCGACCTGGAGCGAGTTTTAAATTTCATATGGACCGAGATATTTTCCTGAGGTTTATGTTAGTGATGTAATATCATCTAATTGGTCATGATATTTATAATAACTGTATTTATTGAAGTAAAACTTTTTTATGCGCAACTTGAGAGTATTTTTCGGTCAGCAATTCAAATATTTTTTTCGGCCAGTAACGATAACGTGACCGTTACCGTAAAGTTTAATTTACTTACGAAGTTTCCGGTATTTAAAAGCATCGACTGACTAGAATTTCGTAAGTATCTACATATATGTGTTATATACACATTATATTTGAATTTATTTCTATTCTATTTTTATTAAGTTTAATAATAATAATTACTTCGTTTGAAAATGTATACTGGCTAGGTAGTTCCGTATAAATATGGTAATGGTCAGAAGTAGAGGTCCAAAAATTAACAATGGAACTCCTTAACGGATATTAGTAAATCGTGATTCAAGATTTCGCTGCTAGTAGTTGTTACTTCATAAAGTATCTTCACCATCGACCAAGTCAGATGACATTCCTTAACGGATGGTAATATATTAACCGTGATTCAAGATATTTGCTACTGGAAGTAGTTACTTTGCAAAATAACTACACCATCAATCAGGACATAATCCGTTTATGAGTTCTAGTACTGAACTATGTAACTCCCTAACAATCGTTAGCAATTCAACCGTGATTCAAGATATTTGCTACTGGAAGTAGTTACTTTGGAAAATAACTACACCATCAACCAGGTCAGAATCCGGTTATGAGTTCTAGTGCTGATCTATGTAACTCCTTAACGATCGTTTGCAATTCAACCGTGATTCAAGATATTTACTACTGGTAGTTGTTACTTTGCGAAGTAACTGCATCATCGACCAGATCAGAGTCTTGTAATGAATTCTGATAATGAATAATGTAACTCCTTAACGAGTGGTATCAAATCAACCGTTATTCAAGATAGTTGTTACTGGTAGTTCTTTTTTTTGCAAAATACCTACACCATCTATCAAGTCAGGGTCTGATAAGAGGTCTGGAGATGAACGATGTAATTCCTTAAGCGATGATAATACATAAAGCGTGATTCAAGATATTTGCTACGGGTAGTTATTACTTTACCAAATAACTACACCATCGACCCGGTCAGGGTCTGATGATGAGGTCAGGGTCTGATGTTGAACTCCTTAAGGGATGTTCGTAAATCAACCGTAATTAAAGATATTGGCTACTGGTAGTAGTAGAAATTTAGCAAATTTGCAGAGTAGAGATAATGTTTCTCATTTTAAGTATCATTAACCTCTAGTTTCATATGTAAATTACGATAATAATAAAATTAATTGATTGGTGATGCCCGATCTAAACGTGGCTCTTTTTGTTTCATGTTCCTAGTAAATAATGTTACATTTTGATATGACATATTTACTTTAATTTTAATCTTTTTAGTAATAATATCTGCCAACACCGTCAAATAAGTTTTACTTCAACTGCGCGTAATTGTTACTCGCACTCTTTTTTTTCTTATAAACGAGTTTTTTTATCATTACAAACACAAATTATATTATACGCTCGAAAAATATAAACACAAGAACCTCCAAAACCCAAATAATTGATAGCGCATATTCATTGTCATCTAATATATTTAATTTTTTTTTTATGTCGACAGACACGTTCCGAAAATTCTAACTCGTGCATGCAAATTACTCAATGTAAAAGTCATAAATCTCAACGATAGGCGTATATTAGGTATACATAGATTCACAATATCCAATAATAAATCACACACTAGTAGGTTTATGTCTCGACGCCGCACTACATCACCGGATCCCCATAAAAATAGCGCGAACGTGCGTAAAAATGTTTAATCTGACGATAACGACTAATGAGATACGCGTAACCCGGCGCATAATTCATACACTAGCATAATAAACTTCACAAACATGTTTTCCCATCGAGTTCAACCTAGTGCGAGACGTTCGGAGGCGACGCGTAGCGTAGCTAAGTGTAGCTGTATAGCGTCCGGTCGGGAGCGGCTCGGCGGCAAACATTCGAGAGATTTATAGAGACAAAACAAGCGCTGGGTGCGTGCGGCGACGGGCGGCGTCGCGACGCGCGAGCGGCGCCGGTCGCGTCAGTAGCGCTGCGACCGTCGGCCGCGACGCTGCGTCGCCGTCTCTCTCGTGCAACTCCGCCGCCCGCCGGTAAAAGTGCGCCCGGCGGCGAACGATCGCCCGCCCGCGACTAACCCCACCACTAAACCGTTCCAGTCCACTCCCCGCATGACTCCTACCGACGCCGACTCTGTACATGTTATGTTTCGATGAATTATTAATACCGCGTTGGTAAGACTGCTTTACGATATCGACGGCCGATAAGCACCTTTAATGACTGGACTGTGTTTTCTCTCGTAGTTCGCGCTTCGGCCGTCTGCGCGACTCGCTTCGCGGACTGTAATTGATTGTACTGCGAAGAAAAATTGGATTTCTTTGTCTCCGATGATTGTCGATGTATATTTTTAAATTTGTGTGGGTGTCACTTTGCTCGATGTGTGGCTTTATGGAGTGCTTCACGGTTATCGATTGATCTGATATAAGTCATTGCTGGTTTCGGAGTTGACCGTTATTTTAATTTACATAAGATTATTACAAGGAATAGGACCTAAGTGTGTAAGTTTGATAATACATTCGAGTTGACTGAATATTTTTTTCTGCCACTGGGTAATTACCTCAATTTTTTTTTCTATTTATATTTGAACTTTTTATTTTATTTTCATTACGTTCACAAGAAAACCAAACAAAATAATTGAAAATACCTAATTAAAAACAAATGAAAATACCTACTTAAAAACAAGCATAGCACAGGTAGAGTATTTATATATTGTCAAGCTTTACAGATAAGTACGTTTTATTTTTAGTAAAATACACTAAATACTATCGCATTTATAGTCAATTAGAGTACATAAATTATCCGCATGGAACACATCGCACGATTAGAAACAAAGAAAAGAAACAGTCTGCGTTAAGCTACGAAACCCGTTACAAAGTGTACATCCGTCGAGCTATTCTAACATGATTCTCACACACTACACTTCTCTCGTATACATTTCCGCCTGGCCTATAAGTACGAGCGAGACGAAAACACTGTGCGCATTACTCTACATGTTTTATGTAACATATATCGCACTATATGGATAAAGGTAGACTATTTCTATAGGTTTTGTTTTTTGTTAATAAATGGCTTTTCCAAGCTTGCGTGAAGATTTTACTAACTCAGCAAGCGGAATGCCGCGATTGTCGGCGGAGTGGTGGCGGAGTCGCGTGACTTCGAGATATATTCGCGCCATACGGCCGGACGAGGCGCCGAAACCGGTTTATTGTATTTACCGTTGCCGTGTTTGTAAACTCGCATCACGGTGAGTGTGTGCTGTTCGTTATGTAATGCCCCGACTTGTGCTTTTATTTACTTAAGATCACCCAATCGGAGTGCACTGTAGCACCGTGAAAGGAGGACACATGATTAACTTGATCAATAAATACATGTATATCACAATCGAATACTTTTTTTGTTCCAGACAATGTTAATTATCATCGATAACAATTAAATGAAACTACGTGATGTAGTATTATTTCTAATAACTCACCTTAAGATGTTGTAATACAACGAAACCTAGGTCGCGGTAAAGAACTTAAAGAAAGTAGAAATGATACTACATCACGTAGTTTCATTTAATTGTGAAGAATGAATTTCTACAAAATTAACGCCAAATATATTCAATATCATTAATAACTAAATAGTGTTTTTATTTCGATGTATTACCTTTTTTGTACCTCTCATATATTATGAGAAGTACAAAAAAGATAATAAATCGAAATAAACTCAAATATTTAAATACTAACTGAATAAAACAAATAAATAAAAGTGGCACATTCTATGAAACAACATGCGTTATTCCGTCCCAGTTGGCCAATATATTAACAGATGGCTAAAATAAATATTCTACCTATAGGTATATACGACAAAATTCAATGGAAAATGTAAGGAACTGAAGAGTGATAAAACAGTTTTCTCAATAATAGTTTTAGTAAGCAAGAGATAAGATAAACGTCGTGAATGCCTGTCCTATCCGCTGACCTACTATCATTGTTTAATCGAGATAGTTTATCTTTTTTTTCGGAAACGATCCGAATACAATTTTAAATTAACACAATAGAAATAATAATTGCTTTTCTGTTTGTTAAAGTTTGTCCACTTTCAAATTTCATCGTCAATTATTTTTAGCCATGATTTTTAAGTTAATATTTTTCTATTCAACATGATAAAGAGTCCGGAGTTTACCAGTGCATTCCTTTAATAATATAAAAGTTTAATATTTTATATAAAGTGACTTTCCAAGGTATTCTAAAGAGTTTACCTAGATCAAAGATTGATGCCTCGTACAGACAGAATCGTCGGTATGTGAGAGAACATTTATAGTGAATGCAATAAACTTGTCAAACATGTGAATAAATTCGACTTTAAATATCCGTAACTTTTTAGTTTATTGCGTCCTCTTAACCTCTTTGTCTCTATGCACCCTAATACCCATCCTTTGCTACTATTATTATACACTGGCATCGAAAATCTGACGGCCACACCCTGAAGTGAGATAAGTACAACTATTCATGTCTCTCTTGCACGAATTCATTTCCAGGGAGAGCAGCCAGAATAACGTTTGTAGTGCATTCCATCCACTCGATTCTCGATCGACCTGTGTACTGGCTGGTTTACTTGCTGTAATTATGTTGTTATTTGCAATTTACATATTTATTACAATTACGTTAGCATGTATACGTATAGATATTTTGTAATGGGGTTACAAGTTTATGCTGCTGCCTCGAAAAATCTCCAATTTTCAAATTTTATAAGTAATAGCTCAACTTTTATAAATAGCTAGTTATACTGAGTTTATTATTATTACGAAAAAACGTTACTTGATTCCTCTTTTGAGTAGGTAACAATAGCGTATCTGTCTAAAATTATC
The DNA here is from genome assembly GCA_039881145.1 of Druceiella hillmani. Lineage (NCBI taxonomy): Eukaryota > Metazoa > Arthropoda > Insecta > Lepidoptera > Hepialidae > Druceiella > Druceiella hillmani. The sequence goes on along the minus strand of JAYKKI010000037.1, from coordinate 4,962,847 downwards.
TTGGAGCTACGTTTTATTAGATTTCAAGCAAACCTATTAGTTATTAATTCAATTTATCTAGGTTTTTGGCTCTTCAACGTTTTTTCTATCACGTGGTGCATTACTTATATATGTGTGTGTTTGTGTGTGTATACAGTATTTCAATTCTGCACTATTTTGTGTATCTTTTCACTATGTTATAACTGATAATTTAACTGACTTTATTTACATAGTTCACATATAAAGTATCTATTTTGTAGCGTTCGAATGGCTTATTTGCTGCATAGATTGGAGTTATTGACAGTTTTGTAAGACAAAGAATAAATCTTTAGATGCTGAAATATAAATCTTTGTATAATACAATCTGCTGAATGTTAGACGTCCAGTTTTATTGAAATCGCACATAATTGCTGTTGTGTTAAACAATTGATAACCATACTCCTTTCGTTGCTCTAATCTGGTTGACGTTAAAAAGACATGATTTGTATTCAACTAATTAAATGTACGAATCGACATTCCATCTGATGATTTTTTCACTTCTAACTCAAGAATCAGTAAGTGAATTTTATTTTTGTGAGATAAAAATGTAAACATTTTTCGGAAATTATTTAAACCTTAATTTTAGAGTAACGGAAGGTATGATCAACATTTATGTCAGTATGTATTTGACACGGATATTCCTTAATTTCATTAATTCTATTAACGAGGTGTCTAGACTAAGAGAAATCCGTTATATAAATATTTTTACCCACTACTGGCAATTTTTGGTTCGCGTAATGAATCTTCCGTGTCTAGAAACATATACGTAGATACTTTAGGTAATACGCATATTGTACTAAAAATTCAAATAGTTTTCTTGGGGTCTTCTTATCGTTATGTGTATCCATATTATTTTGAAATTAGTTTTGGTCATACTTTTAGTACTAGGAAAAAATTAAATGATTTTACGTCTCGTTTAGGCTGTTGTTAATGTCATATAGTATGTCATGTGGTTTATGATTTACAAGATTGGGACAAATAGACAGACGGTCCGAAATATATCAGTTTACTTTTAAAAATGTTTCATTTTTCTGTTTACATATAGAGCACTAAAAACTATTTCTATCGATGTTAAAATAACGCAAATCTGCAGATCGCAATCTTTTTCGGCATAGTTACTCGTATATCCGCGTCGTCATAACGTACTTTGCGAACTGAGTATAAAACAGGCGCAGGGCTAAAACGCGAGAGGTCGACAATTGGGGGGTTGGCTCGTTCAGGGGTTATTTATTCCATCTTAGTATTCGTCGTAGAAGTGATGCCGCCATCCGTATTCACTCATCCCTGGCCACCCGCTCTTTTCGGGGGGGGGGGGGGGGGGTTGAGCCATCCACCTTCCTATAATAAAGCATTTACCAAAACGATTCACGTCTAGGCACACTTTTCTCCTTAGTCATTTGTACTTTTGGAATCTGTGCGTCTATGTGATCGATTTTTTATCGTATTTTTCTCATCATTTTGGATCTTTTTTAATGTTTATCTACGAGGCGTTCATAAAGCAGAGTGCATTACGCTGTCCTATAGTGTTGTTCAATTGAAAATGTTGTCATCCTCTTGTATGGGGATTGAAGCGATATAGAATATCAGAATTAATCATGTTAACACTGGCTTACAACTCCACTATTGCTAGATTTATAGCAAAAACATTAAATCTTGTGGCAGATAATAATGTTTTTTTCGTTTGATACCACCTTCAGAGACGTACAACCGAAAAAAACAGTATTCGCTTTCCTGTGACTATGGAGTTAGAATTTGAAATTATTTATCACATCTTCAATCAAAATTTGATATAAGATGTGGTTGAGTGTTATATGAGGTTGTACTTGCGTGTATGCGATAATGAATTAGCACTAAATAAAGACAACCAACCAATGAAATGATTCTATTATGGCAAGTAAAACATAATTGACACTATAATCAACATCTAAAGTCCTTTAAACAGAGCTATACTGGCTTAGTCTATCAACGAAATTTATACTGAAGAGTGTATTTATATTACCAGAAGTCCCTACTCATTTATTATCAATTAACTAAATTGTGACTTAAATTATTAAGTGGCACGCTCAATTATTGAGTTGCACAGGAATTTTATAAATACGATAAGACTCAAAAGGAAATTATAAATAATCATTGACTTCTTACTAAACATTTCAATAACATTTAAGTAATAAAATTAATCATAAATTGTCCTTCTCTATGACCACCAAAATGAAAACTGGTAGCCCACTAATTCCATCACTTTCTTTCTGAAATTGATAAAGACATTTTCTCACAATCAACACTTAATGACCGTGTGAACGTGAGTCAATAACGACGTGACAAACATTCGCTTTGGAAGTCGGCTTTGAAAATGTCTGTTAGCGTCGGTATCAAATAACTTTGTTGCTCTCGCTGACAGTTTGCTTTTTGCCCAAATTTATTTGCAAAAGTTTGACAAAGTTCTTCTTTTGTCATTTATATATTTTTCATTAATCTTCCTCGCTGTTATCTGTATTTATTCATTCTGAGGCCGCTGTTCTTTAAGTTATGCTAATCTGTAAATTTAATTCCCCTCTCTCTCTCTAAATAATAGCTCGTATTTTACAATATCCTATTATAATAACTCAATATATCTCAATTTTGTTTTCTTGTGCACGTTTAGCGCAAATTATAATTAGTACAAAGTAACCATAATTTAAAAAAGGTTAAGGACAAATTCAAAGATCATATTCTTATGTTAAATTATTTATATCAACTGGTAACATCATGCCATTTCTTCTATTGCCTTGACATAGGAAATTACGAGCGTTGTTGTTGTACAACAACGCTTATTTATCGACGCATAGCTGCGTCGACTAATCGGAATTTGTATATTTCACCTAGCCTTATTACCGCTGCTACCCAATGAAAATGTTGGTACATGTGTTCTCCGATTAGACAATATTAGCCTACCATCATGAGAAAAGTTTTAAATGGATTTTTTCGCCGAATCCCAGTTCATAATTCTGTTTTGTGGCGTTTGAACTGTACAACAGCTCGCTTGTATATCAGTGTGCCTGCTTTTCTATTTATTTGCTTATGACTTACCTCTTAATAGATGGATTTAGATAGGTTTTCGCCGTCGTATAAGGTGCTTACCTAGGCATATATATTTTAAAACAATAATGTAGAAATATTTCGGAACTGTATTAATAATTGTAAGAACTATTCTGGTACGCGGACAAGATCGAAGCACTGTGGATGGCGCAATGACGGCAGCGATGCTGGAACGCGCGAGAGGAAGTGATGTTATCAGAGAATGTTCCAAATTCATTCGTCCACCGTGGAAGTGATGAACATGACAAATTTCAATCGCAAAAGCTAGTTATTAATACGATAACATATTCTCTTTCAAAGCTAAAATTAAAGCATTGTCTCCCTAGGGCCAATGATGGAATATCATAATCTAAGTCTATGTCAGATTAATTTTCGATTCTAAATATTTTCCTATGAATACGAAAACTCGTTACTAATTGTATTGCCAGCAGATATTGACGTGAACAGTTGCTGAGCGACACGCCCCATCAAACGCCACATTCCAACCCAATCCGCAATCTTCTCCGATAAGTTACTTAAACAATTTGCTGAAACATGGAATTACGTTTCATTATTCATGACCGTAATGGCCGAATCCCACAGCGCCAAGTTAAATTGGCTAACTTCTAAATAACAAAGTTGCGTCAAAGTTCACATCTGTGTGTGATATAACGCGTGTGGGAGAATTGCGCCAAGTTTCTGTCGGGTAACTTTTCCCGAGTAGGTATTCGTGGAAGTATGCCGTTTTTGTCGTACGATTCGCTTGTCTGGGCCGTAAGTCTATTAAAAGCTTTGTTATCTTTTCGTCTCCTAGTGGGTGTTGTAAACAATAATTACCTAATTTCATCAATTGGAATGCAATGCGAATTGAACTACATATTAAAACATGATTTACAACGTGACGCGAGTCAATAACGACAGGAAAAAAGTGCCATGGGGAAATATATTTTATTAATATTCGTTACTTTAAAAAAAAAGTTAGGATTTCAACTCGTTTCCAACAATTACTTTCCAATTTCCAGCTGATAAACAGCTAGCATTAGGTTAGATCTATCAGATTGGTACATTTAAACATCGGGTTATTTAGGTTTTTCATTCATGACACTGACTGCAGAGTGCTTAATAATTGTATTTATTAAAAAGACGTTTGTTACTGTCCTTTATTTTACATACAATAATTATTTGTCTACATGTACGTATATAAAATTACAAATTGCCGTGATTAGTAAATATTTTGAATATTTCGAAATTGCATGCTTAGTAAATATTTCGAATTAAAAATATTGTGTTAATTACAGCTGTATTAGGATCGCACTATAATCTGCACCCGCTTTTACTAACATTATAATTAAAGTTATATTTTAAGCAATATCTACGTATCAACGAATTTGAATAAAAATAAAACTAAATATTTTCATAATTAAATTTATAGGTATTTACACCTTCTATAAAGAAAGAATGAAATGCTGCTACGATCTACAGTTATTCTGTAAGTGTGTTATAAATCCGTCATATAAAAAAATAACACACCTAACATAATGTATATTTACCAGAGAGGAAATTAAATTTATAATGTAAACGCGAGGATGTTGAAACTAAAATGGAAGTAAACTTTACACTTTTATTAGGTTTTTAATAATTCAGACGAGGGAAAAATGAAAACTTCTCTTCAACTTGCGACAAAGCAAGACTTCTGTTGGAAAGTTTCCTTAAATTTTCCGGAACATTGAAACTTCCCTCCGACCGTTTGTCTAGCTTACTATGAAACTTTTTGATTTAGGAATGCGAAGGCGCTCGAGATTTTACCTTTGAGCTTACACTCGAAATTATCTATCTCGACCGGTCTTAATGGTCGTTAAGACTTAAATTTATATTATTCCTATTACGTGAATAACGTTATTATTCACGGATAAATTAATATGTATGACTATTTAGGGCAGAAAATTATATCAGAATGGAGAAGTGACGTAATGTTGTGATATCGTCTTTAGAAATAATGAATTTACTTGACTTGTTTCTCAACTAAACAAAAAAATAATACAAGTACTTTTATTTAATTTTAGTTTTTTGTCCGAAGCTTCGCTCAAATATATATTTTTATTTAATTTTTTTTGTGTTAATTTCTCTCCAGTAATAACGTTTTCATTTCTAACTTCCTTTAATCCGAGTATAATTTAAATAAATCTTCGATTGAATAAAGTTTGCATCCGAAAAGTGTCGATGTTACTATGAGAATGCTTATTAATTGAACCTCCTTAGGGAAATTTAATGAAAGAAAATATTTAATGTTTTAATGTACAATAAACTAATTCTAATTAAATTTTGATTTTGGTCTTATAGCTTTTATTTCATAATCAAATAAACATATAAACAAAAAAACAGATCAGCAGACAAAACGTCCTTTAGAAAGTATTTGAAAGTGACAAAAGGTAGCCAAAATTTTAATTTCAATCTCCCCGAAGATTATTCCAGTGAGAATTCCATTTAAATTGGTCCAGTAATTTTTGCTTGATACTCGTATGGAATATAGTAATGTTAACGTTACGACCATGTTATATAGGATGCTGACTTTGCGCAAGGCTTTCAAATGCAATTTATTATGCAAAATGAAGTGAACATGTTTACACATCTGTCAGCTAAAACCAAATCTTAGATTTATCGATTTGTCAAGGCTAATTTTCGGACTCCAGGACGTGGTGCATCTTCGATGCTTTTTCTGAAATGCTTGAATTCATTCGCCTAAAGTTGGATAGTTTTATAGGAATGATAGGAGTCACGCAATCTAGGTCAATTCTGAACATGAATTTCCTTTCTTTCCAGAAAGAAGAATTGAATCACACTACAAATTCTCTTTTTTCTTTTTTCACTGTTACTCTGAAGTTATAACAACGATATTAACTATTGGAATGCGACGCGTCGGAAATTCTTAGTAAAAACAGACGTTCGTCAACGACATATGCCCCCATGTGTGTATCTTTAGGGCGAGCGTAGCTTGTACTCAACCACTTCACGCACTGCTGATATTGCCTGCTTGTACACGGCTCCGTGAATGTCAACCTACTGTTAAGTCTGCTGTTAATTACATATGTGCTATTAGCGCGTTGTTGAAGTGTGGAAGATGATAGACTGTTATTTATTTATTTGTAGCTGCTATGCGTATGGTGGAACGTATATGAGAGGTGAAAAGTGTATAAGATGAAGTTGATAAGAAGGTATTTATTTTGTTACTTATTTAGCAGCGTGACACTTTATACTTATTTAATGTAAGAAAATATATATTGCTAAGTTTTATGTTGTCTATAATCAGGTAAATTACATACTTTTGTACTGTAATTTTTTTAAAAAGAAAACTCGGTAACTTAGCCATACAGTCGCAACGAATAGACTCCCAGACAAACTCAATTTCGCCTTTTCACAAATCCCAGTACACAATTTTGGTGTATTGGAATAAAAATTCCTAAATTTTAATTCAAGGTCATAACTATAAATTACTAAAATCCATCGAAATCGGTGTAGTAGTTTCTGCGTAATACGCAAACAAAAGAAAGAACAAACTGACAGACAACTATCCAGATCCCTATCGGGATCCAGGGAAATCTATATAGGATATTCCACTAATTTTTATCAAAAATACCTTTGATAAGTTTCTCGTCTCGATTTTTCACAAGGAAAAAGAGCCATAAGTGTATTGTGTTTTACTCGCCAGTGGCAGATTTCAATGTTTGAAAAATTGTAAAAAAAAACTACACTTCTAACACAAAGTAAGTTTATTTTAACTTTATAAAAACAAATGCGGATTTAATTTTTTAAAAACCACGTTTTCCAAATGGCGGCCATCGAGACTGACACACTCTTCGATTCTAGCACGCATGTTTTCAAAAACGCGTTTGCAGAGCGACTGGGGTATCCTACTGACTTCGGCTCGAATATTTTCTTTAAGTTGTGTCACAGTGCTCGGATTTGTTTTGTAAACAACGGATTTTAAGTACCCCCTGAGAAAAAGTCACATGGGCTTAAATCGGGTGACCTAGGTGGCCACGGTACGGTACCGTTTCGGGATATGTTTTTTTCTGGAAATAACTGCCGCACTGCATTCATGGACACATTAGCAGTGTGAGATGTGGCCCCGTCCTGCCAGAACCATGTGTTTTGGTTGAAGGATGGACTATTTTGTAGTTCTACTCTGAAAAAGTCATTTAACATTTGGGCATATCTCTCCGAATTCACAGTTACAGTTTGGCCACGTTGATTTTCAAAGAAATAAGGCCCTATGATTGCAGATGCAGACATGGCACACCAGACTGTTACTTTAGGCTTATGTAAAGGCTCTTGATGCATTTGTCTTGGGTTGTGGACATCCCAGTAACGAAAGTTCTGCTTATTCACATATCCTCCAATGTGAAAGTGAGCTTCGTCACTAAAGAATATGTTGCCCATCCGGGTAGCAGTACGAAATCTCAACAACATCACCTCCGCGTAAGTTTTTCTTAATTCAAAGTCAGAATCGTGTAAATCTTGAACAATTTGAATTTTATATGAATGGAACTTGAGCTTTTTTCGCATTATTACCTGTAAAGTTGATTTCAGAATTCCCAATATCGATGACCGTGTACGCAGTGATAAACGGGGATTTTCAACGACAGAAACCATAACACGTTCGACATTTTCATCCGTGGCTACCAATGGTGTAGGTCCTGGCCTGGGCCTATTTAATGTTGATCCTGTAGCTCTGAACCTTGCTACCCATGACTGAATGAGGTTGATCGATGGTCCATCACGTAATCGACGAATACTGTAACGATTATTAAATCGACGGCGTGCTACAGACAGCGAAAATCCACTCGAAATGTACGCCTCGACGGCAAAAGCGCGGTGCTCTCCACTCCACTGTTCCATGGCTCCTAAAACACCGCACCGCTTGCGCTTCTAACGACGTCCCCCGCGCCCCTCTTATGTGTTGCGTTGAGAAACTATGTTTGTTCAAACTTTGAAATCTGGCACTAGACAGCCTGTATATAATTATAAAAAGCTAAAGTGGGTATTTATTTATTCTATCTGAGAGTTTAAATGAAAACTTTATTTATTTCGCAATTCACATAAAATATCCCAACCTATTATTGCACTTATATGATTGAATTTTGAAAAATTGTTTCATAGCGAGTACTTAGAAGCCAAAAGAACTGTAAACGTCTATTTTCACGTTTGTATACTTTATTATTCTTCAGATTTAATGGTGAGTCAAAGATGGAGTGAGTAGTAACTGGCTTTTATAAATATAGATGTATAGAAACACCTCTTTTACAGTTTTATAATAGTACGTACTTAAAATATGAGTAGCATTGGAAGCTAGTCATAATAAACTGACACAAAACAAGTTCCATATCAGAAAAGTTATTAAACACTTTTAAAACATTTACTAATTCAAATACAAACCCTTACAAAATCCCCGCACAAAAGCTGACCTCCGCGCCACATTCGACGAACACGCGCACGTCACCGCCGCAAGTTCACCTCAAAGCCTCAAACTCTTTGAACTTGTGGCCCAATAACTATAAAACTATAATAAACTCCCTCACCTCCGTACGTCTCGAGCATTCATTCAGGGGGGCAGACAACCCTCCTCCCCTTCCCCTCGATAACCCTTGCGGCCTAGGTCGCGGTTGTGCCCCCCGGACGGGAGGAAGGGGAGGCGGACACGAGTTTTCGCTGTCAGACGGAATCCATTTTTCACGTTTCGCCCCCTCTCATCCCGTCGTCGCTCGTCTCGCGGGGCCGTTAGATCTGGCCGTCTACTTGTTTTATAACGCACTCGAGCTGGCTTTACTTTTATATTTTAATGTTGAGAATAAAAAGAGATATTGTGTGACAGTGCTAGCGGAGCTAACGGGGTTCACTCGCGGCAGGGGGCGAGCGCTTGTATCGCTAGCGAGGTCAGAAGGATTCCGAGCTCTGATCAATTTATAAAGTACAAGGTGATAAAGATAATGTTCTTAAGGTTGTATATTGACTTTTTTACATTTTTGCAGTAAAACTTTTGCCTTTTAATAAAAATAAGAAGTCTTATTCGGTGTTGACTGTTACGTGTTTGTTACTCGCTTAGTGAAAATTTCTTAAGCTTAGTGAGTGCTAATTAGAAATTGGCACGGATTAGAATGGAATACTTTTCAGAAAATCAGTTAATATTTTGTGCTTATGTTTTGTAATAAGTATATACTGAGTTCGGTCTACACACACCTAGCATACTCCTGTTCTACTATCCAATTTTATAAACAAAATAATTGTCACAAAATCAGCACTTTTAAATTTTCTCCTCATATTACAGACGAGAGACAATCCGAAGTCACAGCAGCAGCCGAACAGCAGAAAGAACCGTACCGCCAAGTCAACGGCTGTTTTGCCTGAACCAGTTGCTGAAACGGAAAAAGGTCTTTGAATTTATCTTGTTACTATTACGTTATTAAGCATGTTTTTATTTGCGATGTCTTTTTATAAGAACTCACGAGGCTTCTGTATTTTAAATATCGTTAAAGTTTATCACTTATGAATTCAGTATATACTCCCCACACCAATGAGACCAACCCACACAACCTCGCCTCGTTTAAAATGAACTATATCTTTGCAGGTGCAATAAATATATAATAGATTATTATATTCATCATTAAACATTCTGTACCATCCAGTCTCCATACAACGATATTGTGCTCCTTCGCAGACACCCGATACGTACTGAGCGCGAGCTATTTTCTCGATATGTAATTAATAAAATGTAGAATTTAAGTATTGAAAGCACGCCTACTCTTCCAGCATCTGTCATAACGTATTTTCGATGAATAGACAGAGCACAGGAAAGACAGGGCAGGACATTTCACTGCAACGATTATTCTCCACTGCAGCGCTCCATCACGCGCGATATGTAAAGACCTTTTTCTGTTCTTTGTTTTTTTTTAATTGTTTCCCTCCTTATTTGATATAAAAGAAACAAATAAAAAATATGAACTCGTGTGGTTTATCATTACCATCCTAGTCGTTTTACTCTATGAAAGAAGCCCGTTTTAACATAAAATTTCAGTATTTACTTGGACGTTTATACCTGCCTGCCGTATACACCTATCTAATGTACAATATACTAACCCGTGCAAAAATAAATACTTCAATCAATCAAATGTAATATCCATACGCGGATTAAATACTTACCTACGTACTCAGCTACGTACGATGCCTATCCCTCTGCGGCTATAGTACTCTCGGTCGCACGCCGCCCACGTGTCGTTGGCCGGCACACAGCGCGAACGAGCTTCACTTCTCCCCTCCCCCTTCTCCTCGGTAATTGCAATTCCTGCGAGCACACTGCCGACTTTTTAGACATATATCTGCCAGCTACCCGCACTCGCTTGTTTGTACGACCCATTCTGTCTGGCAACGCTGCGTTAGATACGTTCACAGCGCTATAGGCTTGTTTATTATGTATCTAACGTAAATAAAATTGACATAGATGCCAATATAGCGCTTTCTTCCTGTCGACCTTAGACCGACCAAGCCGGATGGATTTATCTATTAAATAAAATTTATTTATTAAAATATTTTATCTAGACACTCCCTAATTAATAATATTTTTTAAATTTAATTTCATTCCATGTAACCAAGACTCAATTCAATTAAGCAACTTTGGAAAATAATATAAAATATAGTTTTAGTCAGACGTACTCACTCTGTAAGAATCTAATAAGAATCACGTAAAAGAAGACAATACATAAATTATACTTGTAGACGAACAATGAAGTGTAAATAAGTATCTTTACAATCACATAGTGTCACTTTTGTATCCATAAATTCTTGGTAAAATAAGTGAAAAGCAAAGTAGTAACATGTCCATTTATTGTAATACAATGTCATTGACTTATTAAACAATAAAAGTGCTGAAGAAGATAAAATCTAAGAAAAATAAATACCCGCGATAAAATAATGCTTAACCTACTTACTTATCCTGGGAACAAGCATTTAAGAAAAGGTAACAATCGAAATCTGTATCGTAACATATCAATCACTTCCAAAAATGCAAACTCAATAACCCAATAACTGCTCAACATTTCTTGCTGGCGTTCGCCCTCGTCGCACGTTCCCCGCGCGCCTTGTTAGTCGGCCATCACGGGTCGCCATGGCAACGTCGACCGGGAAGTCGTCTCCCCTCGCGCTCCTCTCTCCGAAGTCCCCACACACCCTCTCTCGTAGGTGCCTCCCGACGTGGTTAGAGCCATGTGCCGCGTCGTGCTCGAATGAGTCACTTATTATTGGTTATGAGACAGGGATGTGTTGTTGAAAGACTGTTATAATGTGGGTGATATTGTTCGGGGGAGGGAGGAATTTGTGATCGTAAAATATGATGATAATGATTATATCGTAATCACATAAGTTTGTTTGTAAAGATAATTATATATGGAAAAGTATACAGTTTTTGGTTTTGTTGTGTCGTTGTTGAGGGTGGTGGTTACGTATTTTGTCTTCAGAGTTGCTTACTTAGGTAATTCCTTTATTTGGGATATAACTATATACAATGAAAACATACGCATTGCGTGCTCAATATGTACTTTAATATAAATTATTCTTCCTAGTTAGTTTCTAGTTTCATCAATTATTGTAAAATACATTTTTAACCTAGAAAATAATATATTTTTAAACGCGAAGTTATGAGTTGCGTGAAGAACAAATTATTGCTGTATCAGAAGAAAGAGGAAGTAAAACGAACTATGTTAGAAGAAGTATTTTTTTAATATACGTCTTTAGAATATGTACTGAAAATGTTTTTCCGATATGTAATTATTTTCATAATTTTATAACGTAAACGGTATATGAAGTCTCAGGAAAAATTATGCTAAGTTTGAGTTTATTTAAAATGTAGGTTCAATTTTGTAAAAAATATGATGCGTCTAAAAACCGCTCATTTATAGACCCTAATCGTTACGTAGACATCTTTATTGATGAGAATGATGAACGCAATTAAGAAAAAATGTATTTAATCAAGCAAGTATAGTAGAGGAACTTCACTGGTTTCACAAGCGTTTCCCGAAAATGTGCAAAACGCTGCAACAAATCGACATCATGAAAATCAGCATTATCAAGTTATTGAATTGTAACTTTAGCTCCCTGCAAAAATATAACTTTTACCAACCAGTCATCAAGAAATGAAAAGCGCGCCCCCGAAAAGTTTAACGACGATCCAAAATCAAGGCCGAAGCGGAATCGACTCCAGCCCGCTAGACGCGCGACGTCGCGCTCCGCGCCGCACCGCGCCGCACCGCGCCACCTCCCATTCCAATTACTACTTTTATTATTGTTGCCTTTAATAATTTATTCGCGATCACATCGGCGGCCGCCGGCCCGACGGCCGGCATTGTTTTCCTTTAATCTTTCTGAACCACTTCAATCGGTTACGGGGAGAGATGAGGAGTGTGGAAAGGTGGCTTACGTAATCCTTACCCCCTTCTTCGCTCTCCCCCATCCGGCATATCCCGCGCGAGGCCTCGCCGCTATGTTAAGCGAAATATTGTAAACACCGGAAAATGTCAAAGGGGCCGCTTACGGTTATTTTACTCGCATTTGCCCTCTCGCTTTTACGGACGCGCGTGTGTTTGTTTTGGAACGTAAACGGAAAGGATTAACGGGTAAATATGAAGACCTCTAAACGAAACTGAACAATTGTTTTTCTTTTTCTAATTCTTTAAGCACAAAAAGGTTAAAAAAATATACAAAATCAAACTTAAATATACGGATATAATGATAAGCAAACATTAATATAATATAGGCATCGGCCTAAACCCTTCTAAATAATTAACCTTCTAAAAGATCTCTGTATAGTTAAGTTAAAATTTCCAAAAATACATGTCTATCTTGTACTTATCTACCTTACCTATGTATCCTCATTAGTGCCTTTTTATTCTAAAACTACCAAATACCATATCGCAAAATTAATAAAATGGCATCCTTATACATATATAGCAATTAAGATAAAATAACAATTAATATTTCCTACCGTCATTACGAAAAAAAATTGTTGAATTTAACGACTCTTTGACTATTATTCATGTATCACTACTTTATTATGCACGTGCGCAACAGTATTGCAATCGCTGTTAGCATGCGACGGTTAATAAAATGACATTTCATTGTGAGCAATTCGTTTGTCCTTCTTGTACGACGTATATAAAAGAAAATTGAATTATAGATGTCAAAATGATTGTTAATCTTTTATATAACATTTTGTATATTGATGTTAATATTCGCACCTCAAAAGTTTCTCAAAAACAGTTTTGATAAAAACGATAAAAAGATATTTACCGAAAATATCCACAAAAACATGTTCACATTGCTGATGTCAAAATGAAATCAAGGCTTTGAATAATAGCGTTACTAGAAATTTACTCAAAGCTTATCGAAACATTTTAGCGATAAATATTAATTTCCTAGTTTTTGAGAAAATCAAATATTTTTAGGCCTACGAAAAATGTACCAGGCAATACATATTGCCTTACATAATGAAAAATAATATAATAATATGAATATTTGTATATGAATAAATATAAATTATATATATATATATATATATATATATATATATATATATATATATATATATATATACCCTTATACGTTTAAATATATGGGCCTAGATGTGTACGTAACCCTCGTAGTGTGAGTTTTACTCGTAATTAACAAATTTTAATTTATACTCGATAATTAATATCCTTTGGTAAATACAAATTTATGCCACACGATATTACTAATGCTGCATTTGTCGAAAAGTTTCTTACGACTACATTCCGCAATCGAAATTATTTTAATAATTCGCGGCCCCTTGAAAAATACGATCCCAAAATATCAGCCGCTAGTCAAATATCTTCCCACGCCATCAAGGCTTCCGTGGCTAAACGCCAAATTAGGCGTTTTAAGTAAAATTACCCTTGCAAGTGGGCGTTATTTTTATTTGGATATAAATCGCAGTGCGCGATCAAGGTTGAAGGATGTCTGCGCTGCGTCACGCGCGCCGGCACCTGAACATGTAATCCTCGCGCCAAACTTTATTTATAACTAGCCATTTAATGTTTTCCTTTTTATAATTAATGACGTCAGCCTACAATGCTTACACGTAACGCCTACTTCTTGCATCAGGTAGTTTACAGTAACCTCCCGTTTACGTAGTATGACATCGTTTACCGTAGTTACGCATTTTTTTTCAACAACGTAGTGGTTAGTGTATTATTTATGATTATTAATACTTGCATGAAATACGTTCGCCTTCGCAAAAGAACTTACCCCTGAAATATAATCAAATGTTAGACATTGAGATGTCTAAATATTTATATATTTGCACTAGCTATATACACGTCTCTGCTGTTCCGGGGCTAAAAATGGACCACGGCTGCATTTAATAGCCTTTTATAATATAAACAACATTTACGGTATTCTCAACGTTTTACTTTTTTACGTGTTTTATTATAGAACTAGTAACTTAATTATTCTTAGGATTATCAATCTACAGTAATTAGTCATATGAGTTCTGAAAATGTTTATAGATTTCGTCGTGGTATTGATTCTTTCAATTGTTAGTTTCAACAGGTTTAGTTATTTAATTCTAAAATACATCCGGCATACTTGGACTATCTTCGTTTAAATTATTATTGCTCATTATCCAACATTTCTAATAAACTTTATATACCCTATGTCCATCTGTGTATTATAAAATATATTATTGTAAAAGTTTCATAATAATGCATGAGTTTTCCAAACCCAAAAAAAAGAAATAAAACTTTTATGTTTATAAAAGTATTATAATAAAAATTCCATTACTGCGTACACAGTGTAAGAAATCAATGATGTACATTTAGTGGGTTAAAAGTAAGTAGGGGCAGAACTTAGTTTATTTAGAATTTAAATAACTTATAAAAACCTTCCTAACTAATAACATCTAAGCGGCGCTTGGTGGTCGTCATACTAACTCCTAGACTTTGGCTACTGTCTAACAGCATAATAATCTTTTATGTATGCCGTATATGTGTAGGGGAGAGTAAGTAAATATGGGCTACCATTTTGTTTTTGGGTCGAAAATAAAAAGAAATTATTTAGAAATCATTTTTTAATGTAATATTAATCAGACATATATTTTTAGAAAACAAAATAACGGTCTTATATTTTTATCAATAAAATATATTGTCAAAATTGAGCATTAAACAAGATTGTAAAATGGGTGCTAAATATGGAACAGGTACTTAAATATGGGCCATAGATATGAACTTAATTATCTTTTAAGAAAATAACAATAATAAACGTTTATCTTGTAAGAGATCAAATTACGTCGGCGAGTGTAAGAAATTACTTAATTCACTTGCAAAAATCACATGTCCAAACGTCAAACTCTGGCCCAGCACAGTCATTATGTGCCCAGAGCCCACACATCAAACATTTGATCCGCAATTATCCTAGTGTGTCTTCGGAAAAAAGTTGCTGACAGAACATACATTCTGCATCTGCAGAGTCAGGACATTTTCCCCCTATTATGGCATCTGGTTCACTGTCTGAATCAATGGATTTCCTCTTAACCTTCGCTGTCAATTAATTCACTGTCACTAGTCTTTGTTTTCTTTTTTCTTGGATTTCCTTTCATTTCTTCGGGTTTCTTGTCTTTAGTTTTCTTTTTCAATTTTCTTCTTTTCTTTTTTTCTTTGTCATTTTATAGAGAGAGGCCACAGCAGCTTTCCTATCCCTATTAGATGTCTTTCTGATTTTTTTGATACAGGACTTATGTCGTAAGGAGATACTAGACCCAGGATATTGCAATCAATTCTGTAAGACGAAGGTTCGCCACCTGTTTAAGTATCATATACAGATGCAGAGGTTGAAGGTCAAAATGGAAATGCATTTTCTGTTTAGATCTAGATCTTGAGACTTACGCTCCGTTAAAAACAAATTATCACCATTATAAAGTCAAAGAAGTGAAAAATCGAAATGTAGGGGCGTCTTGGATTGTTATCCGATGGTTCTTCATTAGACTTGGATGATGGTTTTGTTGGAGTAATATCTGTGCATCCATCTTTGATAGCATTTTGTTCCAGTGTAATAAAATCTACATCGCTGAATACGGTTTTATACAATGACCAGAGTCCCGTAACGCGAAACCCGTTTGTTGCAATTTCACCTGTCTAAACTTTCATGTAAACTTTTCCAAATAGAACTACAATGTCAACAGGGCTCAGTGCACTGTTATTATTTCTGATTTAGGTTCGTATTTCTTCACAGTAGTAAACTTTTAATGACCCCATAAAAACTTGTCTGGTGGCTGTGCAGTTTGTGGGTTGTGTGAGGTGGTAAAGATAGAATGTCAATGTTATTCTCTCTAACCAGGTCTATTATATTATATACGGACTGGCGAAATGGTGTGAATGCGATAGAAGATAGTCGTTTGTAGTGTCTTTTAATTATTCGTTTTCGAGAAATGTCATTCGGCTATATTAAATCACTAGCCCACATTTACTTAATTTCCTTTATACTTCTTAACAAAATTTTACAATTACCATTGTTCCGCTACTTTTGGGGTCGCCCCTCTGTAATGTTTGAAAGAACGTCGATGCTCGGCCCCGGCTATTTTATTTTGTACCTCACGAACGCTTTTATCACGCGCGTATCACGCAGCCACTACGTAGCTTTTTTCCAGTCCTATCATGTTTCCGCAAAAACGTGCGTGCACAAAATCTCTGCTTCGTCGTGACTCGTGTATAAAGCACTCATTTTCTGTATTGTCTGGTACTAAATTACGGTCCGTACACTTTTGTACCACTGACTTAATATATCACTCAACGCGCTCTCGGCATCTTTAAGGATGTACTTACGTATCTTAGAAATAGATACGAATGGACAGATGTGTATACTCATCTGTTTATATAACCTATTATTACAGAACGAAAGGTAGATCGGTAATTAAATGCGGAATAAAAGAATTAAAATAACACTTTTCTATCTTACACGATTCGTAGTATACGACAATCGGCGTATCGATTACATTCTCATGCTTTCTTGAAGCAAATGATGTAAGCGTCACGGAAATGATGAACGACAATCGACATTAACCCAGATCTCGTATACGTCGTTCCCACGCGTCCGCTTTTACCGGACCGGTCGGCGCTGAAGTCGTGTCTATATACGATTTTAATAAAAATATACGATTTTTTCTAAGGGACCATAGACCTAAGTATTTGGTATTAATTTCAACTTGATACCTGCACTCCTCCGTTTCTGAGAAAAATGTTTTTGACTAACCGACAGACGGACAACGAAGAGATCCGATCCTATAAGGGTTACTTTTTTCCTTTTGACCCTAAAAACTAAAAAGTTAATTGCGAATGTTTTGTTGATTTACTTACTGTATACTTAACTTTCAATATTCGATGTTTTTGAGTATTATTTATCTAATCACCTAGTAAATATTTATTTTTAATAAAGTAAATCGTTTGGAGTAAAATGCTACGACTAACTATTTAATTGATTGAAATTATATTAATTATTTAAATGGTTTGAATGGATAACGCTTGTTTTTATTGAAAAAAATGATATCCACGCACACATCTTAAAGTTGTTAAACAATCTGAACTAGGAGCTCAATACCCATTTGTAATCACAACATCATTAAACATATAAAACTGACATTCAATATCTGCTATAAACACGGTATATTTTAGGCTATTGTCTCAAAACTCTTAAAAAACGTGAATCACTTTCACCAATTCTGATCGTACCACAGCTCGTTCGTATCCGTCCAACTTAATTCGGACCTGGAGCGCCATAACTTCGCGACCGCGTTCCATTAAAATCATTTGGCGGGCGCAAGGACCCTAAGGGAAATCTCGTCGTACTTATTTTAATTAAGAGCACCCGTAGGCGCTCGACGAAATGTTTATTTGACACATTCCGTCTACGCGCACGCGCTCGCCGCCCCAATTATGCGCGACCTCGAGAACAACGCTCCTTACGTGTTCGGTGATTTATTGTCACTGGCGCTCTCTCTTAGTTACATGGGGAATGGTTTCTTAATGTGGGGGGGGGGGGTCTTTTAAAGTGAGATATTAAAATATATAATAATATTAATATAAAATAATATTTTAACATCGTTTATTATAGGCACATTTTAGATATTCTTCAAAATGTTATAATTGTGTGTGTATATGTGTGTGTGTTTGTGTGTGTGCGTGTGCGTGTGTGTGTCTCTCCCTGCCTCATAGTTTTTTTTTAAATTTTTGATATCTTTACATAGAACGAAATTAGCTATTGCTTCTAGCACCGTAAGGTGAATTTCAGAAAAATATATCTATTACAGAGATCTCGACTTTTGAATTTTGAGATGATTTCAATATTTCTTTATTGACCGGAAAAAATAGCTAAAATTTATCTTACAACAAAAGTATACAATTGATAAGTGCACGTTGTTTAAAAAACTTTTTAAATACCTAAAAATTTGCCTCAAATTATTTTTCATAAGTTATTGTAAAAATGGAACACCTAAACTGTATTTCAACCTGCGGATTTTCTTTAAGAAATAATATATTTGATTTTATATTTTAGTGCATTCTTTAATCGAAATCGGTCTAATTAAATAATCAATACTTATTTTGTGGAATGTACGTAGGTACGCTATCTAAACTAGCTATGCAGATAGCCATGATGATGTAATATTTATCAAAAATATCTTTTTACGAAATTTTTTTTTTCGCAAAGCAAAGTGTCAGTGAAAAAGTTAGTTTTTGGACAATGTAAATTAAAAAAATTGTCTCTCTTAAACTATTTTTCATCATTATTTTTTCCTTAACATTACAAATCTATTACCGATTGATTAGCAAGTTATAATTTGGCAACAATCAAATGGACAAAAAATGTTATGTGGAGTTGCTACTTGCTTCGCGAGTTAGAGAACTCATAAAACTCCACAGAGCTTCTGGACATTTATATATAGTCGTGTTTTAACTATGATTACATCAAAACATGATCAATATATACATGTATGTATATAATAGTAGGATAATATTTGATGATTTACTAGAAATAAAAAATAAATTTATTGGTATCGTGACAGCCTGTAATTTGCCACTGCGAAAAACCGTTCTTGATATCGATATCAATAATAGGAATAAGAGGTGATATGAGGATACAAGTAATTCTATCATATTTATATCTACAAAAAATATACAGTCCCTTTACATTAACATGTCGAAATTAGATATTAAATACCATTTCTTACCTTAGGCCCGAGGAACTGTAGGTATACTTATATTGTGTATAATAAATTTCAAGTACCGATCTTATTTCGTTAATAGAAGCATGTGACAGACAGATGGACGAACAGACGACGTTGTAACAACAATAGAGTCCCGACCGAACTCTTCAGGGTAGGAAACCCTAAAAACTTTCATTAACAAACCACTTTCAAAAAGTGTAATACTAGGCGCTGTTTTGACCTCCCGTCGGAATGCATTCAAACACTGTTACGAGAGCGGACTAAAATTTGAACCTGAACTTTATTTTACGGCATCATATCGAGTAACGCGATTCAACGGGAATGAACGCGCGTCCGGGCGATATATGCTCGTCCGCAATATCCATCCGCAAGGTAAAAAAGTATATGTGCGCGCTACGTGCTGGAGGATATCACGCGCCGAGCTCGGTGGGCTCGGACACGTCGCTGCCAGGATGTGGTACACTGCATGCGTGCGCTTGATGCGACATACAAATAGTATGCTTACGAGCCAATTGACAATGGGAAGTTCATTCATGCGACCGCCACGAGTAATAAGGAACGCGAAGGGCTTTTCTTAAAGGAAGTTACGCGGTCGAACGGTCGTGTTTGTATATAGCGACGTTCACATTCGTTATATCTAGGTTTATTATTAGTCTTGGAACAATTGGCCGAGTAGAGTATGAAACGATATGAATGTACGAAAACGCCTACGCTTGGTTAGTTTTATTTTAGTCTTAATTTCATTTATCGTGTAAGAAAGGTGGCATTCGGGCAGGGGCTGACAAACACTAGAGTCGCGAATCAACCCTTAGAAGCACACGTAATAATTTTAAAGTGCTAAAGAAGGAATCGATAGATATATTTATACGTAATATTTTTTCATGGAGACATGTTAGCTGCCCTTTGACAAACTAATTATAGTTTTCAAAATCGAATTTAAACAAACAAACTACAAAGAAATCAAAATAAAATAAATAACTATACAGTTAAATCAGTTTTTCTATATAACATTCTTCCTCGGTGACTAAATAATTTCGAATTAAAAATGACTTAATCATTAACTTATGCAGATTATGTAACATTCTTCCTGGTGATTAAATAATTTCGTATTACAAAATCATTTATTCATTAACTTATTATTTTATATAACATTCTTCCTTAGTGGCTAAATAATTTTGAATTACAAAATTATTTATTCATTATCCTATTAATTTTATACAACATTCTTCCGTAGTGGCTAAATAATATTGAATTACAAAATTATTTATTCATTAACTTATTAATTTTACATAACATTCTTCCTTAGTGGCTAAATAATTTTGAATTACAAAATTATTTATTCATTAACTTATTAATTTTATATAACATTCTTCCTTAGTGGCTAAATAATTTTGAATTACAAAATCATTTATTCATTAACTTATTAATTTTATATAACATTCTTCCTTAGTGGCTAAATAATTTTGAATTACAAAATTATTTATTCATTAACTTATTAATTTTATATAACATTCTTTCTTAGTGGCTAAATAATTTTGAATTACAAAATCATTTATTCATTAACTTATTAATTTTATATAACATTCTTCCTTAGTGGCTAAATAATTTTGAATTACAAAATTATTTATTCATTAACTTATTAATTTTATATAACATTCTTCCTTAGTGGCTAAATAATTTTGTATTATAAAATTATTTATTCATTAACTTATTAATTTTATATAACACTCGTCCTTAGTGGCTAAATAATTTTGAATTACAAAATCATTTATTCATTAACTTATTAATTTTATATAACATTCTTCCTTAGTGGCTAAATAATTTTGAATTACAAAATCATTTATTCATTAACTTATTAATTTTATATAACATTCTTCCTTAGTGGCTAAATAATTTTGAATTACAAAATCATTTATTCATTAACTTATTAATTTTATATAACATTCTTCCTTAGTGGCTAAATAATTTTGAATTACAAAATTATTTATTCATTAACTTATTAATTTTATATAACATTCTTCCTTAGTGGCTAAATAATTTTGTATTACAAAATTATTTATTCATTAACTTATTAATTTTATATAACATTCTTCCTTAGTGGCTAAATAATTTTGAATTACAAAATCATTTATTCATTAACTTATTAATTTTATATAACATTCTTCCTTAGTGGCTAAATAATTTTGAATTACAAAATTATTTATTCATTAACTTATTAATTTTATATAACATTCTTCCTTAGTGGCTAAATAATTTTGTATTACAAAATTATTTATTCATTAACTTATTAATTTTATATAACATTCTTCCTTAGTGGCTAAATAATTTTGAATTACAAAATCATTTATTCATTAACTTATTAATTTTATATAACATTCTTCCTTAGTGGCTAAATAATTTTGAATTACAAAATCATTTATTCATTAACTTATTAATTTTATTTAACATTCTTCCTTAGTGGCTAAATAATTTTGAATTACAAAATTATTTATTCCTTAATAAGGAATCAAACAAGTTTCGTAGACGTAATATTTATTTTGTTATTTTATATACCGGCTCACTGATTTTGTTGTAGATATATGATAAAAATACGAACCTTGAATGTAAGCAACTCTCTTCAGATTTTTTGTACGTTCTCAACGTCATCGTATTCTCTATGCAGTTATTTATTTAAATCTGTTCGTTATTATAACTTAGTAAATAATTCAAATTTCAAACGTATGAAAAGCTGACTTTATTTGCTCTCTCATCGAACAACGAAGAATAATTTTTTTTTAATGGCAAACCATATTTATAATAAAATATAATTTAAAACAGAAATTCGAAACATTTCTTCACAATTTTGAAATTATTTCTTTCGTCAAAGACATGCATGTGATAATTCGTAAACATTTTTTCATGAAAACTGTATTTATTCGTTAAAATATTGTATTAATAACGATGTTGGATACATTTTTGTGGAATCCTTTTTCCATTTGCACA
Source organism: Druceiella hillmani (assembly GCA_039881145.1). Classification (NCBI taxonomy): domain Eukaryota; kingdom Metazoa; phylum Arthropoda; class Insecta; order Lepidoptera; family Hepialidae; genus Druceiella; species Druceiella hillmani. The sequence goes on along the minus strand of JAYKKI010000037.1, from coordinate 4,940,520 downwards.
GTGTAAGTTTATCCAGAATAGAGTAACAGACATATATTTTAAAGTTAAAATTTATGCCTAACCAAAGTAATACACGCACATTTTTAATTTGTTTTTAAAGATGTTTGTCTGTCTCAAATTTAAAAAAAAACTGAGAAAGAAAATATGTTTTGTATAGATTAATTCATTTGAAGGGTATTTTCTAAAGGCTTTGTATGCCTTAAATTAAAAACATTAACAAATTTTTCACACACCTTGCTTATTTTTTAATATAATTATGTCGCATTATTCTACTGTGCATTTTTGAGCGTGAGCATTTTTTTCTTGTCATTTAATTATTTTTATCCTCACATTTTTCTAATTAAACCTGCATTAAATACCTGCATCATTTCTAAGAAAAATTCAAGGGTATAAAATAGGGTAATTTTTTAGTTATATTAATTCGAGAGGTTTTATATATTATGCAAGTATTATTGTATGTCCTCATTATCTACTAGATATTTCTGAATTATAATTTTTTACTACGCTAAAAGTTGTAAAGCATTCACAGTAATAGCGGATTGACTATCGGTACAACTAGGACGGTTTTAAGAAAATTGTACGCCCTATTATGGGAATCTGTTAATACGAGTAATTTGTAGTTTCTAAAGTTGAAAAAAAATTAACTGAAATATTAGTTTTTTTAATTGGGCGGACTCCTTCCACTTATTCTTAAATACAATAATATTGTTTCTATGTACGCATACAAGGTCGTTGGTTAAATATTTTTTTATTTATTTCTTCACATAAAATTAAGAGAGGTGAAAATGTAACTTCTATGCACTTCACTAAAGATACACCTTCCTCTAACCACTTGACATTTATGACAAATAACGTCGTAAAGATACACCTTCCTCTAACCACTTGACATTTATGACAAATAACGTCGTAAAGATACACCTTCCTCTAACCACTTGACATTTATGACAAATAACGTCGTAAAGATACACCTTCCTCTAACCACTTGACATTTATGACAAATAACGTCGTAAAGATACACCTTCCTCTAACCACTTGACATTTATGACAAATAACGTCGTAAAGATACACCTTCCTCTAACCACTTGACATTTATGACAAATAACGTCGTAAAGATACAACTTCCTCTAACCACTTGACATTTATGACAAATAACGTCGACACATTTATTTATACTACTGCTATCACTGAGCAATTAGATACAAATGGAGAGGTGAGACATTATTCGATTCATTAAAGCACACGTTTAAAAATATATATCTTTCTTTAGTATGTAACTACCAACGTACATAAGTATTTTCTATTTACTAAACTTTACTCAGACTTAAAAAGCTAAGTAAATACAAATATGACGGACTTATTGCTGTAAGAGTATTTTTACAGCCAACCATATGTGAGAAATGTTATTGCAGGGATAAACCTGTAATGATTATACGAATAATAACGACAAATAAAATGTTATGAGGAGTAAATAAAAAATATAAGTGTATACATAGGTGTATATCAGAGGCAGAAACGTATTTAATATGAAGTTAAATAACACAATGCAAGCGATACACGAGGGATAAGAAAGTTGTAGAAAACTAATGAAGAATGAAAAAGAAATTTCGACCCTAGATTGTTGTAGATAATGCAATATCAGACAGAATATGCACTTTATTTGTAAAGTTTAATTAATCCATGGCTATGCATTGAAAAATATTCGAATTTGCATCGTAGACATGAAGGATTGACAGAATTTGGTTAAATTAATATTAACGGTAATTAATATAAAGGCTAAGGGAAACTTGTCGTTATTGCTAATTTAAACTAAATTCAGTTTATTGCAGTACAATTATTTGCAATACTTTTATTATTTAAAAGTGATAAAAAATGCAGATTTCGCCGGTCACCAACCTCTAAGTATTACAGTTACGACCGATGCTCAAATATATGGTCATGTTTTTGAAGCCGAATCAAAACATGACCATACATTTGAGTCAATCGAACAAACAGTATTAAAAGTCGTTCTGATGTAATAAGAAGTTGCTCGCTTAAATTCAGGTAAAACTTACTCTATAATCCAGAATAAGCAGTGGAAGACGTTTGACAGAGCGTATTCTGAAGAAATTATCAAGTCTGACGTCATTTGCCTGAGAATATCATACTGAAATATTAATCAATCAGGAAGCCAGAATCTCTAACGCAAGAAGAAAAATTTAATAGCATTTAATGACCAGTCATACATATTTTTGAGTTTATGTTTATATTTTTATTCTTCAGTAGCTAATATAGGTTAACGATAGTCAGCTCCCTTTTAATTTCTTAGCCGGGTGTTCGAGAGGCGCGCGGGCGGGAGAAGACAATTGTTTCAAGCAACGTACAAACGTAAACTAAATGCACACGAGTGAAACCATTGGCAAAAGTCTCTATTTATGACCTGCCTAATCAAGTGGATGATTTATTACATAAATTATACATTATTCATCGATTAATTATAAAATATAATAATAAATAACTACATTTTAAAACTGAACTCGATTGAAATAGTGAAATGAAGGAAATTTAATTTCTTTCTATCAAGACGAATGTTACGGCATATCACTTTATAAGCATACGTCTATATAAATATGATTTACTTTGTATAATTAGGTACACTTTCGTACCACAGCGTAATCTGTACGAACGTTTTGTCAATCGACCACCGAATTACATAATTACTTTGTAAATTGCAAACAATATGCAATTAATTTCGCTATAACGCTGCGCTGACGTAATTGGAACTATTATTTCCCTGATGTAGTAATGAATGATATAACGTTTTGTACGATACTCACATTATGCAAGCGTTTGGATGCAGTCAGCAAATGGAGGTAGAGCGTCATGCACCTGATATGAAGAACAGGGTTTCGCGTCTGCGGATGTGCGGTCAGCGGGATTTTAGATATAATGAACTGCGGCTTGTTTTTTGTTATTTTTTGTGTTTGTTGTTCATAATTGAGATTGGTAGGATAATTATTAAATTGGTTCACAAATGGATAATATACCACACGTGAGCATACCATTACGCAAGTGCATATAATGACTAATGTCGAGAGTTAGGTAAGTACCAATGAGTTGTCCACGTCGCCTCTTTGCGTGCCATCCATTCAATTTAACGACGTTATAAATAAGAGTCAAATTCATACAACGCGATAACTCCATAGCTCGGTGCACGTTAATTGACGAGAAGAGCATCTATAAACTCGGCAACCCTTAGTCGTCAGCACTTCTAGCCTAGTCGATTTCGATGACTGCATATATGTTAAGTGACGGACGGTAAACTTTCATTTAAGATAATCTTCCACATAATACAGAGTAACGAGCATTGTTATACGATTTAACTCGTGTAATAATTAATACTACTTCGAATAGACAATATTGTCACACTGAAATGTCTGCTCGGCCAACTCGAATACCACAGCGAATAATGAATGTGTTGCTATGTAGTCGTGGTTAACTAATTAGGGACATTAGTTCTAAATGAATAAGATTTTTCTTCTAATCCGCGTGACGTGGAACTTTGATGCTTATGTTAATGTTGACATGCAAGTACATTAAAGTTCTAGATAGAAGTATATTAAATTAGGAAAATAGCTCGGTAATATTATTTGATCACTGTGACTTATCAGGGTCACATATGAAAATGTAAAAAATAATATAAACACAAAATTAAGTACATACAGAAATTTGTCTTCATTGCTAATTTAAACTAAATTCAATTTAGTATCCAGTGTGGTTGCCATGGTGTTGAATATAACCATTTGACATTGACGCGGCATCGATTTATAGTGCCAGTGTGTTTTTTTCTTGACTTTGTATCACAGGTACTCTATAATGTTTAAATACGGACTATTTGCACATCTGAATGAATATAATCCATAATAGTCCATATTTAATCTATAATGTTTAAATATGAACTATTTGCACACCTGAATGAATATAATCCATAATAGTCCATATTTAATCTATAATGTTTAAATATGAACTATTTGCACACCTGAAAAATAGCGCCAAACTTTTATATTGTCGCCTCCAATAGAGGGAAATATACTCTTTTTTGTGTATTTTGGATACATTTCTATACATTTTTAAAGGATGTTGTAGGTAGTGTCTACCACCTAATAAAATGGCATTTATCATCAGAAAATAACACATATTTCCACTGAGATTAGGTTCAATATTCATATTTCCTAACAAATACCAACCGTACTAGTTTGTTTCCTTTTTAATTAACAGAGCTTTTCCAGCAACTCTTTTGACAACAGCTTGTCATCGTCGAATTGTCCTCGCTGCTACACCGGTATTTATTTCTGGCTCGAATACTTCCCCTTTACTAAATAAGGAGCCTTTGAAAGGGTTTCTCTTGGCATAGTGACGATAATACGACTTTTTTTCAGGATTAAAATTTTAGTCTCTTCTTCCTGGGAAAAAGTTTCAGTTATATTACACGTTTGAGGATATTGCATTACGTTATGAACCACATTTTTGGAATAATTTCAACTATGTATTATTCTGAAGTATAATGGCCGTAAAAATTATTCACGTTGTTAAAAAATTATTATTATTATTCGCTTTATTGCACCACAACTCTTATTTCGCTCCATATTGATTGTAAAATACACAATAGTACAATGTTAATGTGCACATTAAAAATGTGATATTCAAGAACGTCGCCAAAATTAATTAATGTGAGCAGAAAATAGAGATATTTTTTTTCCAGTAATCATAAACTGCTGCCCCAGTACTCGATAACGAACAGCATTACATAATAACAGACAATAATATCTATTCCAGTTAACAAATACAAAAATCTTGAACATAAATTTTACCCAGAGTTCTGTATATTACTAATTAGAATAACACAAGGTTATTTATTATGAACACGGCAATCGAAAAAGATGACAATTTCGTTTAATTTTTTTAGAGTAGCATCGTAGAGTTTAGTGATTCATTGCCCATCCGCGGTCCACATACATTCGCCGGCATAATATCATTTTCTTTGTTTATTTTTTGTGTATTCTATTATTCTTTTCTCTTTATTAGTTGTTATTAATGCATATTTAATAATGTATTAAACCGCGTCATACTTCACCCTGTTTATAAATAATTAGGGCTTTAAGGTCAAAAAATGATTTGTTTCAATAGGCGTTCCACTAGCTGAAGCTGATGATTACAGACGGAGACGCAGATGAGAATTTAAAAAGGAAGAATAAAGAGCTTAATTAAACTAAGAATCTTCGCTTTTTGGAATCAATTACAAACATATATTCTAGATAGTAAAATAATATTAAGCAATAACGAAGAAATATCGAAATTGTAAACGTTATATAAAATGTTACTTTTTTGAAATTTTGGGAAATTTCAAAGTTCAATGTATCAAGTCATTTATTGGTGTAAAAAATCAAATCAACCAAAATGTACACTTCGGTTTTGACAGCAACTTCCAACAGTTAATGCATAATTCCCCATTCAAATGAATATGTTGTTTCTTTTGGTATCCTACAATTTAGGGGAATAGTTGAAACAATGGAGCAGCATTCCCCGATCTCTTAATATATTTAACAAAAATGCAGAAATTATTGATCTTTTTGTCTTGTATTTCAAAAGTTATTTATAAATAGTAATGTTAGCTTTAATACATTTAATTGCTATTTATATATATTATATATTTGAAAAACTTGTGGAGTTTTCGTAAGTTCCAAATATGTTTGTGAAATTGGGAAATAATTTATTCAGCGACAGCGATGGCCGTCGCCACTGAGAATAAATTATTTCGCATCTGATTCACTTTCAAGAAAGTAAAATGTAAATCAATACACGGGCGACGGCGAGTAGCAATTAAACAGCCGTTGCGTGCTGATCGTGCAACTATTTGAATGCGTCGATCGATCTACGGTCGCTACCAGACTAGTTTTCCGTTCATGTCAGAGCCACTAGTTTTTATTAGATTATTGAGGCAATATGGCTACCGAAAAAAATGAGCCAATATATTCTCTGCAATATAAATCTGTCATACGGCATGCTATTTATATACCTATACGACGAGTTGGGACCTTAGCGGATTAGTTTTATACACATTCTGAAAGTTGGAGAGGGTTATCAATTTTATTCGAACTTTTGTATGAAATTAATTGACTATATATATTATAGTATTTTTTCATTTTCTTTTACATGAGCGGTATTTAATGATTTTAATTTTTACTAATCTATTTTTCCAAACTTTACCTATAGATATATCAAATATTTTCGATACATTCATCGTTTTCGCTTTAACTCAGTAGAGTCAAAACATTCAAAACGATTCACAGCAAAGCAAAATATAATCTAAAAAAATGTACTATTCGATAATTTTGAACTACGTGTATTGTAAGCTCGAAAGAAATACTACACGAGTGAACTTTTGAGCTAAATATTACCAGGAAAAAACAATGAATACTTCCGTTATTAGTGAACATTTATTATTAAAGAACAAAATATACATTAATAATCAACATACATAAAATGCAAACATCGTAACCTTCGCGAGTACCGTCGACATTTCTTGAGGAAATATTACGTTTCGAGAAACGGAAAGAATCCTAATTTAAAAGCAAATCATATCGCCTAACAACAATTTGTATTAAAGTTAAATATGTAGTACGCTACTCACTCATTTCCTTTTTGTAACGACTGTAAAATGTCGTCGTTATTTAAGCGAAACAAAATTTGCAGTGAAACCAATGGTGGGCCACAATGTAAAGAAAAGTTTAAAAATGACTAAGTAGAATTCAGGGATATGATGATTACAGATATATACATATACATTTGTTTCAAAATTCGTCTACGCCATCACGCCTAAGTTTTATTCCAGACAATAAAACGCTAACATCTAAAAGAATTCGATTAACCGCTACATTATAGACCAATGTAGAACAGAGTGTATTGAATAATAAAGCAAGTAATACAACATATCCCATTAAAAATGAGTATTGTAAGAATAAGGCCAAGTCTCATAATGGCGCAGCAGTAAAAATTATCTCTATAAAACAATTGCTTATACTTATACCGCTTCATGAGAAAAAGGTATTTCTCCCTGTACCAATAGAATTTATCGATGTGAATAACATAGAATTTTATGTTTTGGCGCTACCTGGAGATAAGGACTATGTCCAGCATTGGATTAAGAAGAGATGAAGTTAATGATACAATATCAATGATTAAAAAGATTTTATAGGTGATATGAAAGTGCTACGTAAACTCGCCCGCACTAGAAGTTGGACGAACGAATCCTAATCACGAATTAAACTGAGCCCCTGATAGTCACGGACCGTTATAGTATATGCTACGCAAACTGGAAATTATTTTCGGTGCACAAATACTAATTACCTAAAATGTTAATTTCTCCCTGGTGTCAACCCATGTTTCAGACTATTATTCAAAATAATTGAGCAATTGATTCAGGTGGGCAATTTGAAGAGAGTTTCAGCTTTCCCTTCAAATTGCCCACCTGAAGATGTCATACAACGAAAGCTAAGTCGTGGTTAATAATTTAAATAAAGTAGATATAATACTCCATCACGTAGCTTCATTTAGTTGTGAATTAAAATTGAGTGATAATGAATTTCTACAAAATTAATGCCAAATATATTTAATAACTATTGTTTCTTTTAAGCTTGACGTCATAGAAGTATCTTCTTCGTAATTTTCAATGTATCGGCAGCTTTCCGTGTAAGAAGTTTTGAGCAGTCGACAGAAACTATGTTGCTGTAAATTTGAGGCCCGCATTGGGGGATCATGCGTAACATGATTGTATTCAATTGTTCACACATATTTTTGCTAGGTAACAGACAAACTGTACACGCAGAAAATTTGCGTGAAAATTAAACCGCAAAATAATTATACCTTCTTATACTGCGGTCTCCTTACATAGTAATTCCTATTTTAATTCGCAGTAGCATTACCGCGATTTCAAAATTCCATTATTATTTTCTCTCATTCATTAAACTTAGTAGTACCCGTAAGTATTCACCCACTAAACCGTTTTTTAACCTGATGATGCCCTAATCTAAATTTAAATAACTACCAGAGATCTAACAACTATCTGTTTACTATTTAATAATAACTTACCTTTATAACCAATAACCAGCTTCCCTAACGAATCCCAACCTATTCGGGTCATAATCTAAGCAACTACCATAGACCAAACCTGTCCAATTACTAACAGCACCCAAATTATCATGCAAAGCTAAAGCTTTTTTTTTCATTTTACATTTAACGATTTTTTTAAGATACAAAATAACTTATACTCACTAATTATTTTTATAAACAAATAATTAGCGAGTATAAGTTATTTTTGAGCTAAAACCTTTCCAAAAATCTTTACCAAACAAAAAATTAACCAAAGGAAATGCTTCTTTCCGATGAACGAAAGTTTAATGTATAATCCTATTTTATATATCATATTGTATATCAATCTAGAATATTCTGACAAATAAAAACTATTGATCAGAGGGTGTAGCGGAAATATATTCAGATGAAAAACTATGGCGTAATTACTTTTCCAATATCGATTTTCTATTATAAATTTGACAATCTTTCCTCCCATATATCATTACAGATTATTAAATGATAATTTATCTGATTTGTGTAGAAAAAATCATCTTAAACTTTTCTTTACAAACACACACACAGCGTGCGAGCTCGTGTTGAGGTATGGCATCACAAAGTAGACTGTGGGTAAACAATCAAGTTTACCAGAAATAACATTCTAGTTCCTTCCTTGATTTCCTTGCCTACAAAACGTGAAGAACTAAATGGATTTAAACACGCGGAGGGTTCAATTCCCAACTGTTTTATCGAATGTCGAATATTATTTTTCTATCGACGTTGTCTGTCGTTTATTAACAAAGGTGATCATCAATTTTGGGCTGAAATCTGCGAATTCGTGCACGAGAATTTAGAAGATTTTTGTAAACATACCTAAGATTACTTCAAAGACTTTCATGTTTCATATACAACACTGAAAATGTTAACAATATCTATTTAATAATTTTACATTGACTCATGGACTACCATAAAATTCCGAAATCTGCCCTAGTTATTTTTGTAATATTGTATTTTCTGAAGATTCGTTATTTTTTTATGTTATGTTTCTATACTCCTATGTTATATAATATCCTATATTTACTTATCCTACATTACAAAATATTTACACTAAAAAGGTTTTCAATACTAGAACATTACGCATAAGATTGAATAAATAAATCTGTCAGTATTTCAAAGAATCCTCCCCATTCGTAGAATTTAATTCTGTGTTTACTCTTACGTAGTTCACGCAAAACATAAACATGAGCGAAACTATGCATACTTCGAGTCGGCATCCCTCGTTCCACTCTACTCTACCTCAACTATCTCTTTCATTTACCTCGACTTTGCCGCTCGCGCTAGGGGTCGTACATTACGGCGCGCCGACCACGTTTGTCGCCTAAATTTCTTTCCCTCGGGAGCGACCCAAGGATCAATAAATCAATGAGTTTTTTGTCTAGTTGTAAATTGGCATCGCAACATAATAAGTTTAAAAGTGCTAAGTGTTTGGTGATCTTAATAATTTATATTATTGTCTAGTTTAGATGACGTACCTAGTTACGCCTTATGAGAAAAAATAAATACTAATTATTTAATTAGTTAGATTTTCGTTAATTAATAATCAAATTAATAATCAATCGTTAAAAATATATAATCAATTTTACTGTTGCACAAATAATTATTTATCAAGATAAAATGACGTTTAAGGAGATGCTGCGCGTATCACAAGCGCATAGATTGGAATATAGTTTAGAGTGTTTCTTTTCTTTCAATAAATGATTTTTAGACAAAAGTTGTAGTATTTTAAAAGTTCTTTTAATAATGTATCATTTATGTACTTTGCGAGTTGAATTTTTACCGAATATTTTTTTTCTTCGACCTTCCGCCACTTTGAAAGTATTCAGTATTCAGTAGTATCATATCTCACATATGTTATAGGTTAAGAGTTATTTTTTCCCCACATCGCTATGCCACTAGATAGATTTTTTTAAACTGATATTGAGGTTCTATTTACTATTTTTGCTTTTTAAAATCCGTTTACGACATATTTAGGTTAGATGCTTACATAATAAAAAGCCATTTTTCATTTCCAATACCAGTTATATATCTTATATACTTTCAAATAATTTAATTTGTAATAATTATATTTTACCTCATATAGGTATTTCACCTGCTAATCTGAATATTCAATTTAGTGCTTTTTGACTATGTTATACTAAGTTAATCATTTTGTCCTCAACAATTTTGTCCTCAATATATTCTGAAAGTTTTGTCCTAATATTTCGTTTCATTTAACTTCATAATCCATGTAAATATCAAATGAAACGGTCACATAATTTACGAGAAAAAACATTCAAAATAAAAATGTTAAAATTTGAATACTAGGCAAAGTTAAAAAAAATATTTAAAAAACTCGAATCGGTCAAAAAGTATATTCACAATAAAAATCCGCTAAAGCCCTATTAAAACTCTTTAAAAGTATAAGTACCATACGTGGTTGTGTAATCTGTATCCGTATATCAAATAACTACGTGGTTTTATAATTCGTGTCGTACTCTCTTACTGAACCTTATATTGATACTCCCTTTTTTTAACGATGAAATTAAAAAGGAAAGAATTATTACTACTGAATATGGAAATCCCGCATTGCTTCTACCACTAAATAAAATGTTTCGAGAGTAAGAAGCTACTTCAAGCAATAACTTGCAATTAAATCATCTCTTCCCGCCGCAAGATATTATTTCTAAGTTAGTAAAAACAATTTTTTTCCCAAAATACGGCGACAGTAAAAGCTAAGTTACTTCACAAAAGAAAGTTACTCTCGTCGCTTAACACGTCCGAGATAAACTAAAATCGACACTTTTGTGCAAAGCAGTTCGGTTTGAATTAATCTCAACTGATAATTTAAGGCTTTTTTGTTTTAATTCTTAATTACACTTTCGAATTCGGTTTGTTGGTTTAAATTAAGACATTATCTTCCGGACAACTTCGAAATTCAAAAATTATTACTGAAATTTTGTGAGAATTTTCTTTATAAACTATTTGTCCGTTTAAAAATACTCTATTTAAGAAGTTTAGCTGTTACCGAGAGCAGAAGTTGAACAAACGTTTAATTAATAACATGGAATGACCCAAAGGTCTTAATTGATTAGTTAAACATGCCAAAAAGAAGCATTTATATAAACTTATACGTATGTCATAGAAATAAATTTAAAAAAAAACTGCCGCTTGTAGTTACTATAGATTTAAGAAAATCTTTATCAATAGAATAATAAACAGAAAGAACACTGAAATATAATAAAACTCTTCGAATTCATGAGGTATTTCAATATAGAAAATGTCTTTTATTCTTTTTTATGAGCTATTTTAAAGATCAGAATTAATTTAATCGAGGTATTGCTTAATATATTATCAATGCTTGCCATTAAACTATCCATTATATATGCCACCCACCAGTTTTAATAAAAATATTCAAAATACAACTCCACCAAAGATCTTACTAACAGATGATGCCGAAAACGAATGCCAATTTGATTTTGTACGTATATCTACCTACATGATATTCACTACAAATTTCGTATTATGACCGTGAAGTCGGTCATAATACGAAATTTGTCAAATTCAATTTTGGTCATAATTTTAACGTGAATACACGATTTTTCGGTCGTTAGATTTGTAAAACTCGAGTAGTGTCTCGTAACCATATTAACTCTGAGGCTAAGAGGCGAATCCGAGTAAACACAAAGCCCCACGGATCAATCAGCGGTGCTCGTTGCGATGAGGAACGGCGTCGTCCGGCACGTGGGCGGTGATGTACGCCCGATCATAAATCGTCCGTCCGCGGCGAAAGTATGAATAATGCCGACCGTTATCGTCGACATGAAAGTCGCCTTGACGTGCGCGTGGGCGTTTAAGGGTCAACTTGAGCTAGTGGTGAGACAAAGAGGGTTATTTATTGTTGCGTGCCGTAATTTCATCAGTTTTAACTAATGAGGTTAAAATACTTTCGTTAATTGATGAAGACATGTAACTTAAATTTACCTAATTTAAAGATATAAATGACATACGTTTATAATTTTGTATAAACAGTTGTCTTTAGAACAATTCCTATGTAATATGGTGTTTAATAACTTGCTTGATTAAACTGCGTAGTAAATTTTTTCCGTCTTCAACATCACTATCCATTTATACAGATAAATATAGTTCAGATATAAAATATAACAAGTTCAGAGGAAAAAAGTATGTAAATATACTAATTTGTACGCACGGCACTTACGCAAGAAAGCCGCGGGCGATCGAGCAGCAACGAGCTATTGTGCGAATGATTCGCAACTATGTACTGGGAAAGGAAAAAGTTTCCCACTGAGATTGATATTTACAAAAGCATTTTTCACTCAGAGCAGCGGTAATGAGAGCATTATATGTATATATATTTCCGAATGCTTTTAATTTCCGGTAAAGCCTAACACTTTCTTACAGAAATTTCAACCATTACTTGTGTAATTATTTGTATAAAAACAAAGTGTTGTTGTCTAATCAGTACGAAGGGGAAACTTGACAGTTTCCTCTTCTTGGGGTTGACATCGACGTGGGGGAATGTAAATAATAACCCGTGCCAGGGGGTGCGAATCGATTAACGACCGATAAAGGGTTGGGCCGATGTATTGTTCACATTTCGGCACAATCGTTTACATTGCTCTCCCTTGGGTTATTCGTGAATTCTGTGAAATGGGTGGTATACTCGTATATAAACAAATATACAACGATTTATAATGAATAAACGAATTCGAATATAATAAAAAGGAAAAAGATTCGATAATAATAAATTTTTTTCCTGTCCACGAAATAATAAATTGGAAATTTTCTTTTTCAAAATTAACAATTACGGCAGAGATTAGACGCTGCCCACGTGTCGCTTTTATGTTAACACATTCACAACAAAAACATAGGTGTAAAGTAAAACTAGTGACACCCACAGATCCATACTACCCGCTTTAATTGCTCATTTCCAAAATCCGACGTTACACGCGTACTGTGTATCAAAAATGATCTTTTATATATTATCAATATCATCAACGAGAAGGTAGAGCCGTTATGTATTATATCAAAAAATTCGACAGAAATTAATAAAAACTCTGACTCTACCTTCTAGACATAGACTCTACCTAGACTCTACTTATTTACAAAACATATTTTCTACAACTGTGATCTATTTACGATTATTTTTGTTACCATAGCACTAAGATAAAGCCATTAATTCTTACACCAAACAAGTCAATCGATGAATAAAAGTAAAAAGTCGAACAAAATATGAACATTCTAACATATTTATAATCTTATATAGCTGGAATGAGTGAAAATTAAGTTACACCTTAAATACGTTACAAAATAAAAACAAAAGAATGACGAAAAACATTGGAAAACATGACAACGGTGGTACCATAATGAACGTCGGTAACATAATTAACAACGTTGGGTCAGTATATAAATGGTGGTTGGTATAGAAATTTCGGAGACGCCCTATTAACTGTGATATCGGGACGAATAGCAACCCTATTGGGAGCGCGAACGCGAGCAGGTTCCCGCGACTCGCCGCCCAGTCTTCCCTATAAGGTTTCTCTCCGCGGTTCTCGAGCGAAGTGAAGTTGTTTTTATCCGGTCGATTGGTGCGGACAGGTCCGGTCGCATTTCATAGCGGACGGACTCGCTACGGTTGTTTTTGTCACCGTCGGCCGGCCGAGATTTTTGTAAAGGAAGCAGGAAATTAAAATAATCTTATTTGCTTAATAATTTACGAATTTCATCTATCGTCATGTCGATGGAACAGTGAGAGTTTTGTTAGAAGCATGTCGATGACATTCTGCGCGGGAGCAATTCGCACCGTAGTTTCGTTTTGACCGAGCAAGTTCAGAATTTTTTGAAAATGGCAATAGGTCAACTTTTACTTGCGCTCTATATCGATGTTAGATCACTAGTCATTATGTGTATGTTACAATATCGATAATATCTGCTCATATGCGATAATAATACGAGCCGTATTGACTCACAAATTCAAAGTTAATTAAAGTCTAATAAGATGTATCGTGGGTAACAAAACAAAATGAAAATGACGTCCATCCAAACTACGACATATTGTTTATATACTTGTAACCGTGTTATTTAAAAATTCATTTGATTCAAAGTCTGCCAATAAAAATATTATGGATTATTTTGAAACCATAATATTTTTATTAGCAGACTTTATTCACATGTTATTAAAAAAATACGATATCCACGAAACATAGTGAAAATACAGGTCCAGTGGCAGATTTCAATGTTTGAAAAATTGTAAAAAAAAACTACACGTCTAATACAAAGTAGGTTTATTTTAACTTTATAACAACAAATGCGGATTTCATTTTTTAAAAACCACGTTTTCCAAATGGCGTCCATCGAGACTGACACACTCTTCGAGTCTTGCAAGCATGTTTTCAAAAACGCGTTTGCAGAGCGACTGGGGTATCCTACTGACTTCGGCTCGAATATTTTCTTTAAGTTGTGTCACAGTGCTCGGATTTGTTTTGTAAACAACGGATTTTAAGTATCCCCATAAGAAAAAGTCACATGGGCTTAAATCGGGTGACCTAGGTGGCCACGGAACGGTACCGTTTCGGGATATGTTTTTTTCTGGAAATAACTGCCGCACTGCATTCATTAGTAGTGTAAGCTGTGGCCCCGTCCTGCCGGAACCATGTGTTTTGGTTGAAGGATGGACTATTTCGTAGTTCTACTCTGAAAAAGTCATTTAACATTTGGGCATATCTCTCCGAATTCACAGTTACAGTTTGGCCAAGTTGATTTTCAAAGAAATAAGGCCCTATGATTGCAGATGCAGACATGGCACACCAGACTGTTACTTTAGGCTTATGTAAAGGCTCTTGATGCATTTGTCTTGGGTTATGGACATCCCAGTAACGAAAGTTCTGCTTATTCACATATCCTCCAATGTGAAAGTGAGCTTCGTCACTAAAGAATATGTTGCCCATCCGGGTAGCAGTACGAAATCTCAACATCACCTCCGCGTAAGTTTTTCTTAATTCAAAGTCAGAATCGTGTAAATATTGAACAATTTGAATTTTATATGGATGGAACTTGAGCTTTTTTCGCATTATTACCTGTAAAGTTGATTTCGGAATTCCCAATATCGATGAACGTGTACGCAGTGATAAACGGGGATTTTCAACGACAGAAACCATAACACGCTCGACATTTTCATCCGTGGCTACCAATGGTGTAGGTCCTGGCCTGGACCTATTTAATGTTGATCCTGTAGCTCTGAACCTTGCTACCCATGACTGAATGAGGTTGATCGATGGTCCATCACGTAACCGACGAATACTGTAACGATTATTAAATCGACGGCGTGCTACAGACAGCGAAAATCCACTCGAAATGTACGCCTCGGCAAAAGCGCGGTGCTCTCCACTGCACTGTTCCATGGCTCCTAAAACACCGCACCGCTTGCGCTTCTAACGACGCCCCCCGCGCCCCTCTTATGTGTTGCGTTCAGAAACTATGTTTGTTCAAACTTTGAAATCTGCCACTGGACATCCTGTATGAGCTAACAAGAAAAACAGGTTTTACAAATTAAAGTATTTTATATTTTCAATTGCTCTTTGTCGATTTGTTTCTTATATAATGTGTCCTTCTAATGTTGTTTCAAATTAGCAAAAGACTTTAGTCGCAGTCGACACATTACATTACGTTGACACAGCAAAATTATACAGCTGTACGCTCTAATTGACTTATTATCATTGTACAAATTCAAGTCAATGAACTAAAAAACAATCCAATCAGTTATATAGTAATAATAAATATAGGGATCTATATAATCCGCTACCGTTACTAATTTTGATGTGTTTAAGCATCAATCCCTCTATACATATGCGAGAATTTTTACAGTGGTTGCGGGAAATGCTTTGTATCGAAATCGATTTTTAAGAATTATTAAAAAAAAACAAATATGTATATATATATATATATATATATATATATATATATATACACATACACACACACACACATATGTGTATATATATATATATATATATATACATTCCAAAGAATATTAATATATAGCTACGTGCATGAATTTGGCGAAAATGTGCAGCATAGGTATACCATTTGTTTTCGGAAAGAGCAGTAATTCAGAAAGTGTCAATGATTATTTGTAGCAGTGTCTTGTATTAAGACATATACATTTAAAGCAATCAATTATTTATCTGACTAACTTGAAACTTGAGTTGGAATTGATACAATTAAATAAAAGCTCACGTTTATTTGTTACAGGTAAGCTAATAAATTGTCGACATCATTATGACCGACCTCTTAATTACTCATCCGTACGAAACAGGTTCGTAAATATCTTATTTATTCTAACTTTCAAGCTACTATATGTTTCTTTTTTCTATAAAAATGCCAGCCAATTCAGATACTGTAGAAATTATTTTACAAATGTAAACAAAATAACTTAAAACTTGGAATGTCCGTGTTGACCGTGACGCGAATGCAGCCGCAATCGGCGACTCAGGAAACGATACAAACGCGATAGCGGGCCGGACTATGTTTCATTTCTTATTTTGACTTATTAACATTAGATAATAGTGTGACCTGTTCGATTTAATCGTTACGAATTGCTAAAAAAATTATAACATAAATTTTTGTGCAGGGACAGATACAGGAGAGGGGGGAATATGCAGTGGGTTCTGAAATCGCAACGGAATCTTTCTTAGTTTTCTTGACTTGAAATTAATTTAAAGTTTGATTCTGAAAATGGTTACTTGTATTTATATATTTTCTTAAATACGTATATTTTATAAAACGACTCGATTACTACATGAGGATCATTAAACTTCTCAAACGCCATCTCCAGTTTTAGATTTGTATTCACCCCTGATCCGAATATGATATTCAAATATTGAACGGTAACTGGCCTCGATTTCTTGCTCACCTATAGTTTGTGTAAGTAAACTGAGGTACTTAATTAAAATCTTTATATTGCACATGCATGCCTCTCCCTCCGTTGGTCTGTACATTTGTATGTATAAGAACACGCTACAGGTCGCAATTTTTGGCCGATTTTGGTGAATCTTGTTTCTATCGATTGGTTTTCTACAGAATATAAATAAATATATTCATTTTTAAATGATTTATCAAATAGTTTTTTTATAAACAATATAAAACTTTTTCGTACTTGATGACTATTCTCGGTCTCCATTTTGGGCGTATCTTCCTGACCCTTCTCTCTGCTCTCTATTATTTTTAACTTTCTTAAAATTATAATTAACTTTTTTAACTAGGTATATGATCGCAGGCGCTGTTAATGACTGGATATTTTAATTATTTTCGCTTGCAATCGAATAATGTAATCTTAGACATGTAACTATCTAAACTACCGCACGATGGAAATGCTATATGGAAAGCTAATATTCAATAATAAAATAATATTAACAAAAGAAAAAGAAACGCAGTGTGTGCACTTTTGGTTTTACAAACGATTTAAACCGACGTTCATTTGGTCCGATTGTGAATATCATTTCAATTATTAAAAATTCACTTTACGTTCTCAGGTTTTACTAAAACAAATATCATTGACACAGTGATCCATTATTCAGATTAGTACCTCATTATTATCTTACAGGGTAAATAGCGTCAGAAGTCAATCACCCATATGTTGTATCATTTACTTTACTTAATTTATACGTTAGTTAAGGCACGACAATAACGATTGCCTTAACGTTTGATTTAAAAATCGGCATGTTGTATCGCACGGGCGTTATCCTTGTCTTTATTTTTCATTAAAGTTCAGTCGCTCGAGAGAAAAGAATAACATCATATAATTTTATGAGCACAAAGAAAACAAAGAGGGAGCTATTTTGTGGACGATGACTGATTATGTACTTTATATATGTATGACAGAAGCATTTTATAAGTTATGCATCAAGTAAAAAGGTTTATTCGTAGTGTCTCTAAGAAATTACAAGCTGTGCCTACGTCTTCGTTCGCGTGCAATTAGAAAATAAAATTGTTTTTCTCTTATATGTCACTACTAGGTATTTACCATCCATACCAACGTTCATAAAAATCCGCTCAATAGATTTTGCATCATACCCGCTCAAATTAACATACAGACAAAAATTCTAAAAAATGTTTTTGTGGCTTTTATTATTATTCTATACGCTAAATCAATCACTTTTTTTTTTAAATACCTTCAATGTACAGAATTCACTCAGTTACAATTTTATTATATGTATAGATTTTGTTTTGTTGCGCGTTTATTCGTCGTGTCACTTTAACATGGGTCGCAAATTGTCGAAATTTTGTTATTTCTTTAAATAGTCGAAAGTATTTTATAAGAGTACTATTTAAGAAAGTAAATGGATCCGAGACATTCTTCAATTCTAGAGTACTGATTTTATCAACATTTGTGCAAATGCAAAATGCTCTTCACAAGTTGAAGTTATATAATGACGTTGATTGTTCCAATTTAATACATACTTTTTATATGTTAACTAATAATTAGTCGTTTTATCTTTCAGTTTGCTCATTTAACATACTAGTAGGGATAAATTGTTTTAATTACCTAAAGAAATATGTAAATAACGTATTAGATCAACCTTGAAAATTGACGTTATTCAAGTTTAGCTACTTTTACGTGAAGTGAAATAAGGCGCCATTTTAAAGAACGTAGCTGCTTCAATATCGTTTCGTAATGATACAATATGCAGACGTCTGCTTAAAGGTTAATAACTCTATAACGTTTTCGTTATTCATAAAGTAACATGATACAATATAGATCTGAATATTTAGAGGAAAAAAGCGATTGTTTAAGAATCGAGTATAGTGCCAACAGTGTGACTGATATCATTTCTCTAATCTCTATTATACAACTAGTATTATAGATAAATGGATTGTCTTTGTAAAGAATCAGAATTACTGTCTACCTTTTAGCGTTATTTCACGTTTTATTGCAATGTTTCTCAATAACTCTCTTCAATAAAATTATATACGCGTAACTTACACGATTTTTTTCTAAATTAATTTATTTTACCAACAAAATTTACTGAGAAACGAGTTTTTTTTAATCTCATCATAATTAATTTACACGACTGAAGAACAACAAAAATAATTGAAAGTTTAAAAAATGGAATAATTTCATCAAAAAATTAAGTTTTTACTTTACGTTATAAAAAATATTCAAACTGCCTGATTCAAAAAAGTTACAAAGTTGTGCCTTTTTTATTATATTTTTTTTAAATTGCACCAGGTCAGAAACAAATGTACAAGCAGGAAAAGGATACATACATTAATTTTTCGAAAAAAAGGACAAGGTCATCTAATTTTTTTTATTTATAAAACGTTTAGATCGAAATTATTTATGTCTATCATAAAATTGTTTTATAGCTCTGACGTCACTAGTTCATAAACAAGATACAATTTTTGCAACAACTTTTATTCTTAAAAGTATAAGACTGAAGTTAAAATGAGGGTGATGTTTTAAAAAAGTATATTACGAAAATCTTGCTTGCTTTTGTAAAATATTTTACATTGCTATTGTAAAAACTTTACAGTTTTTCAAAAGGTATAAGTTACTTAGCTGTTGATATTAAATTATTACTTTGCAACTAACCATTAGTTAGAGGGAATAAATTCTTACGTCCAAGAATGTATTTCCACTTCGAATACATTGCCATATACGCGAGTAAAAAGGGTGGCTATATTGAGGGGTGGGGGACAAGGAAACGCAACGCTGTCGGCTTTACGATTTTACCTCCGTTTTGGCTGCCTTTACCGGACTTGTATGATATCCTGTGATTAACAACTCGGTAACTTGTATGATATCCTGTGATTAACAACTCGTGTTTTTTCGTGATTTGATGAAGTTTTGTCTTAATGCCTGTGCCCTATACTGATCGTGAGTATGCGGAAACGCATTTTATATATGGTTTATGTGAGGGGAACGATCGACATGCTGCAAGAGATTATTGTAGACGGTATCCTAATCGAGAACGACAACCCGGTCATTGTTTTTATCAGGGAACACAGCGCTTTTTGGAAGGTACAAGACCTGGTGCACGGCGTCGTGAAGGTAACTTCAAAATTTCGGCGAATATGAAGTAATTAGGATGGCAATTGAAGTCGAGCGTATTTTAGACGAAATGGTATAGCGAAGGCCACAGAGGATCATTACTTTTTGAGACGACATAATTTCATGTCCAAACACATTTACCATCCGAATATGACATCCAGTGATTTTTTGTAGAGAAGTGATTCGTCGATATTGTGAAGATGAAGCGATGAATCTTTTTTTAGGATGGGTGTATTTCAAATTCACAATTTGCACTATTAGTCAGTAAACCCGCACATAGCCAGACGCGACCGATTTTAGTATCAGTTCAGCATTAATTTATGGGTGAGTATACTGCATAATAAAGTAATCGGGCCCTTTGAACTATTGCCAAGGCTTGATGGCCCACATTATTTACAATTCCTTCAAAATCATCTGGATTGACTTTTACGTGATATTCAACAGGACGTTCGAGAATGTGACTGCAAAATTATGGAGCTCCTGCGCATTCCACACAAACTGTAAGACATTATTTAAATTAAACTTAGCCAAATAGATGAATTGAAAGAGGAGGACCGATCCAGTGGCCGCTACGTTCGCCAGATCTCAACACCGTTGATTATTTCCTTTGTGGTTCCTTTAAAAAAAATGTACGAAATTAAATGCTACAGCAAATACGATTAAAAATAATAACGTGCTCTAAGAAATTTAGAAGGAAACTTCATTAGAAGATGTAATTTAGAGATGTATTTCGAGCATCTGTTGTAATAATTTAATAAATAAATATTAATTGTTTTAATATATTTGTGTATTTTGCTGCTATTCATCTGTTCATCAGTATGCGAGGTTAAAACCTGTTCCTAGACGTGGTTTATTATCTTCATCGAACTGTTACTTGCAAAATAATAATTTAAGATTAATAGATAAGTAATTTATACGTTTTTATAAACTATACGAAATATAGAAGTTTTTTACAATAGTAAGCAACATTTAAACAGCGTAGCATTATTTTTAATGCCATCAGTGAATTTCGACCTTCTACTTTTAAGAATAAAAATTCTTGCAAAAATTGTAATATTGTACACTAACGACGGATGCAAGATCCATCAAACAATTTTATTTCAGACTTAAACAATTTCGACCTAAACGATTTATAAGTAAAAAAATTACAAAATTCGAAATATTTTTTAAATCACACAAACAAATATCACGCGTGTACTGTTCCTCTTTCTCATAAATTTGCTTCTTTTCTAAGTTTTTGAATATTATTAACCATAATTAAAATTCTTTTAACCTTAAATTACTTATATTGAGTATAACAGTCAATGCAGAAATTTTAAACATTTCTTATAAAGAGAAATAAAAACTTTACTTTTTAAAAAAATTGTTCCATTTTCTTTAACTTTAAATTACTTTTCTTCTTTTTCAGGAATATTGAATAGTGTCTATGAAAAAATACAATAAATTTACTTGAAAATTCAAACGTTTCAGTGTGAATATCTTTTTTTATAGTAAAATTGCGCCAATTTTTTAAATTAGTTTAGTATAGGCAGTAAAAATGCGCCAATTTTTTTAAAATTAGTTGCCAGTTCTGAGTAGTACATTTTTTTCAGCACGAATAATCAAATTTGGGTGACGAAAGTTACGAAAGCCTAAAAAGAGCTCTTTTTTATTTTTTTTGAATGAGAACGGTACTAGTTGTAAAATGTTTCAGTTAAGTCGAAAGGCTTATTATTCAACTATACTTAACTACAAAATATTAACAATCGGACTTAATTTACAGTCGTGACACCCAAAATATCGACCCACAGTAGTTATTTACACAAATCTGTCTGAGTAGTGATTTTCACAAAAAGTCTGTGTCTCGAAAAATAAGATATTTTATCAAGGAAAAAATGTTGTAAGTTACCCAGTCATAGCTTGGCTGATCGCCTCTATTCGGTTGGTGCATATATACTAAGACTAACGGAGAGTAAACAGAAATATCGAAAATATCGAACATACTTATCTCAGTCTGGGTACAATTTGCACCTGTCTTCTCTTGAACACAGTTCGCATGTTTTTACCACTGGCGAGCTGTTGCTGTTTTTTAATTTTTATCAGTGATGACAAACTAAACGACTTTACGAATAGATAAATTAGTAGTACCGATGCACGCTTCCGCCATAAAATGACGCAAGTTAATACTTCAGGGTGAATACGAAACGGCTGCACAATTAACATTAACCAACCGTGCGTGTGGGCGGACGCGCCACGCGCCACTGAACGCGGCACGGACACGTGCGCGGGAAATGTGCTGTTACGCGCGCCGCCATCTTGTTTGTTTTGTTTTTTTCTTTGCGAGTGCTCTTGGCTACTATCATACTATACTTACTTGTCTCTTTCGTAATGTAGATGTTTACTCTGTTTTCTGTTGTGTGTTGCGTCTACAGCGGAATTCATTAATATTTTAGCATCACGCTTCGCTTATTCACGCTATATTTTTTATTGGTCAGCGTTGAAGTTTCCCAATTTGGTGTAAATACAACATCTATGTATTTTAGGAGACACTAATCCGGTAATTTGTATCGATATTCGAGAAATTCCGGCTTTCATTTCCAAAATAATATTAGCGTAAAAAATTAATATTTTGAATTACTTCAGTTGAAACAGCCTTTAGCAATTATTTCATTTTTCTAACCTCTAGTCTCCTACATTATCTACTGAGTTCTTGGTTTCTGATTGTCTAACGAAACTATTATTTTAATACAAGGTAATAACCAAAGACTATACACGTCGAGACGACGCTATGTGGTAACAGTACGTGTTAGCAAATGAAGACAGTCTGCGGGAGCGGGGAGGGCAGGTCGAGACTCCGGCATTTGCATTTCCGAAAAATACCGAGGGCATAAGAAAATATAATGCATACTCTTATAGAATACAAGCCTCATAACACAAAACACAATTGTTGCTATATTTTTACTCGATATTCGAAGATTACAAAATCAGTTTTAAATATGTATCGTTAGGGTACGTTTTCCTTTATTTATTTTTTATTTAATTTATAATCACTTAACGAGTACAATTGGGTGGGCATCCAGAATTCAAAAATCTGCACTACAAACCGATCTGCGCCCATTAGACCTTGATTCTGAATTTGTTTTCGATCGTTGTCTTTGTCTTGTAATTCGTATTTTTACAAAATTCTGAAAATATATACTTTACCTTTTATGCACTAAATTTGATATAATTTCGATTTGGCGAAAGTGCGAATTTCATTTTTTTATGAAAGAATATACACATAAAAACGACGTATTTTAAAAGTATGGCGGGTCGCAACAATAAAAAAATTATTTAAAGAAATCGCTCATAATAAAGATTTCCGTTTTCTTAGTTGCTAAAGGTTTTTTCATTATTTTCGTTTTAATTTATGATAATATCTTCTTCTCTGTCGTTTTGCTCTTGACAGAGTGGTCAGCATGTAGTATTGTTATGGGTGGCCGTTGTTACTCGCCTTACGATGCCTCTCTATCTCTGCCTACTTGTATTCGCCCTGTTGCACTCATACTGGACGGAAACCGCCTACACTTGCAGCAAGCAGAATTGATCTGGTCTGTCCAACGTATCGACGACCTCCCACTTGGTCTGGTGCCTTCTACTCTTCCCTGCGCAACAATGCGCTCTATGGAGCAACTATCTCCATGCGTGAACGAGACTAAAAAAATTTAGAATCCGAGTCTGAGGTATAGAGAAATTCGTGCGGAACTCAGTCCACGATACCCCAAGCATTTATCTCCAGCTCCACATTTCCAAAGCGTCTTTACTCTTCTCAAGTATTCGTAGCGTCCACGTTTCTGCAGCGTAGAGAAATATGGGAACACCAGAGTTCAAACGAGCCGAATCTTAGTGGCCTTGCTAATGTTTAGGTCCCTCCATATTTATTTTTCAATTTGTCCATAGCACATTTTGTCATCGCCAAAATCTACACTTACGCGCTCCATCTTGAGAAGTAAGTCCGACATGTGGCGTGTATCAGAAACAAACAAGGTGGTACCGTCTGTGTAGCGCAAGTTCGATATTCTGTAACCACCAATGCCAATGCCGTCCGTCCAGTGCTCGAGAGTAATTCTCATTATGAGCTCGGTGTAAACATTGAAAAGTAGTGAAATTTTATACATCCTCGACGAACACCAGCGCTAGGATGAAAATAGTCTGTTAAGATTTCATCTATCCGTACTGATGCTATTCCTTCTCCATAAAGTTGTCTCAGAAGATGTACGAGATGTTTTGGCGTTCCCATTTCAAGTAGTGTACTCCATAGTTTTGGCTATTTTACTGTATCAAAAGCTTTCGAGAAGTCAACAAAACAGATATATGTTGGTTTATTGACCTCTCGAGCCTTCTCGGTGATCTGACGAACTATAAGAATCTGTTCACGAGTACCCTTTTGCTTGCCTGTAAGATGAGGGCAATAAATCGGTAGTTGTTGGACTTCTTGGTGGCACCCTTTTTATGTAACAGCACAAATACTGTGTAAACCCATTCTTTTGGTCACATTCCTATCTACCATATTCTGTTGCATATAGTGTGGAAGATATCAACTCCTTGCCTTTGTATTTTCTATAGGAATCGCATCTTTTCCATTTTTCAGACGCTTAATTGCGGCTCTAACTTCCGACTTAAGAATGTTCGGTTCCGATTATTCTTCTCCAGGCTCTGTAAAAGGAAAAAAAAAATGAAGATACTGTATGATAAAGTACAATTATTTATCTTTTTAATACTTTTTAAATTCTTACAGATAAAAAAGTAAGTTTCAGTTGTGAAACATAACTGAGTTGCAATTGCAATTGTATTCATTTACTTTTCGAAATTAAAACATATTCTGGACCGCATGAAGCATTATTTACCTTCAGTGTGCAGTCTTTCGTATGCCGGGCGTCTAATTGCTATTTGACAGTTAGAAACCTAAAAATGTTAAGTAATATTTTTGGGTTTTTGCTATATTTGTACGGCGAAAAGAAAAAATAAAAAATTTGTTTAGAAGATTTGTGGGAGCGCACGCCTGGTTCATGGCCTCGTGCGATCCGTTACCACTTTGCCGAGGGGTCGGCGAGAGTCGATGACACCGCGGGTGGAACGAGCCACATCCGCCCGCGGACCTTGAGGTGCCGGTACGCGCGCTCAATTGCGTAACGACCTTTATACTCCTGTCGTGACCGCCAAATAAAAAAAATCGTCCAGGGCGTACACGGTTGCACGGCATTGGGGTTCCGTAATAATTATACGTGCTCCGTGGGACGTATATTGGGTACGAACAATGTTTAAGTTTTCTTATTTTTTTATAGTTTCAAGATATCGTTGAGCTCAGTATTATTACTAAGAAACCAATAAGTCTACCATCGTGATTTCCCCATTGCGTTTTACAGATAAAGAAGGATGTTGCAATCACAGTATTCATAAGGCACGAACGAACGAGAAAGTCATACAGATAAATTCATCAGATCGACGACCAACTTACGAATCTTTAAAATCGTATGCTTGTTGAAACTTCGAACAGCGGCTTCGCTTGCGTGGAAAAAGGGAAAAGTGGTGAGCAATTCCTGGGAAATGTTTATAAAATCGTCAGGCTATTTGTACGGTTAAGACGGTATTATCCTCGTTCTATGTCTATATACGCCCACCCTTAATTTAACATTATTATTACACATTCTACTTAATACAAGATCGCTAATACTAAATCAAATTATGGTAATAAACGTGAATTAACTATTTAAAATCAATTTCAAAAGTCACATTATGTCAAATTCTTCTGTAAAGATTAATAAATATGGATTACACTTTCAATAGTTTATTAGTCTACCAGTGGTAAAAACAGCTGTCATCGTTATTTTCATTATCGACAGAAATGTAATACCACGAGACGACAATGTCCAAGTTTGAGCATATGAGTATAGTCAAACTTACTACAAAGTGTCGATAAACTACAATAACATTTGAAAAGTGTAACACAAAATGTTAAAATAGAACTTAGAATGAATGATTAAAATAAAAAGCTCAAGAAACCAAAATATTTGATTCGAAATAGAAAAACTTGCCACACACTTTCGAAGTGAGGTTCCGTCGTTCTATGTTGAAACTGTTAGTTCTAGTGAATGGCTAACGGAACTTCGATTTCATTAATGTAAACATTAGGGATGTTTATATCCCTAATATGTACATTGATGAAATCGAATATCCAGAGATAACACACTCGATGGGAAACAAATTTATTCGTCCCCAGTTTACCTATATGTTGGATATTTTCAATATTAATATTTTACCAAATTTTACTACAGATCACCGTGCGAAGCGTCTCTGTGCAAAATTTCTTGCACATACGTCAAAACTATAGAAACATGGATGCTTTCACAGTCAGACCGATGAACGTGTTGTAATTGTAAGCGCTACCCATTTCACTGCGGAGCCCTAGTAAAAAGATGACAAAATTCCCGAAGGGTACTCAATTTTATGAAGCGCGAGGAAGCAAAGTCGTATAAATGAAAAACATACCTATAGCTTTACTATAAATGTAAATGAAGAAGTTTGAATTGTCACCGTCCGACGACCAGCGCAATGAGGTCGAATTAATCATGACAAAGTAGCTGCTGGACAGTATCTAGTTGTATCGTAATGGATGTTTTATTCAATTCGGTCGTTACTATTTACAGAGTAATTATGCTTCATTCAGTTCATTGGTGGGCGCGTGCTGATACAACTTTTACTCGTGCGTTAGCTGGCTCCGAATATCGCACTTACGCTAATTAGTGTTATTTCGCCGACGGATTCTTTTAACTATGGACTTTGTTTATGAACCCTATAAGTTTTCCTCGCGTCTATGCTGAACCCTGTTATATCTGTTGTTTTCTATGGAAGGATTTTGCAAGGTTCATTACTTTATATTAATCGTACTTGGACTCGGTATAATTGGACATTAATATTTCTAGATAGACGTGGGCTCTTGTAAATAATACTAACATAATGATTCGATCACGATGATATAATGAAATATTTAAATTGTGTCCTTAGTAGTCACTAATTCAGCAATGGATAATCTATATTTAGATGTGTTTGGTTAGCATATATAAGTGTATAATATATAATAGTACAACACTAATAATTACTACTGAAAGTATACATTATAAATTATTAACATTCATCTCCGCCATTAATATAAATGGAAGTGCCTCAAAAGCGAAAATTAAACTTTTCTTTTTCACAAAAATAATAATGCATGAAGATATGTGCTATACCTGAAAACCCACGTGAAATGTCTTTTACTTTAATTATAAAATGAATTTTATTTCGCTCATTATAAATACAATACGGTAGTTGACTCATTCTACATTTTAATATTTTTTATACAATATTGTGAAATATAAGTTAATTAAAAACCAGTCTTGAAAAAAATTCAAAAATTGATTGAAAAATAGCCAGTTGTAGGCTTCTAAATTACGGATAGAGTTGGGTATATCCCTGTCTCTTTTCCTCTCGTAGAATATAATGTGCAATATTAAAAGTTACCTCACAACACAGTATTGCCGTCCTTCTATAAAGGTTAAATTTAAACTTTTATAACTCGGTAAATTTTTAATACTATTAAAAAAAATGTTCACTCTTTATCACCGTGTACATTGAAATTATGATTAATGAAATAATAAAAAAATTGTCAAATACGCAATTTTATAAAAGGGATAAATTGTTTATTTTTAAATAGTAAGTAAATAAAATAATGATTGCGACGGTTACACCGTGGGCCATCGTATGTATAACAATAAACATAAATAAAAATAATACATTATTCCTATAAGCTACAATCATTCCTATAAGCTAATTATTAATGTTCAACATATAAATAAAAGGGCTTCTAAAAATCTTTGCACATCATTTCAGCATGATACACGTTGATTTATTGTGTTATCGAAATAAAATAAAAGTTATACACAACATTAATATTGCGTTCTTCCTTCCCTACTTCTAATGCCGGTGCATTTTTATTTAAAGCAGTACCGTCCCACTCCATAGCAATACTGTCTGACTCGTCAGCTATCGCCCATTTTAATTTTACCCTATTATACTCTCTTCTGGTGTCCCGTCTAAAAATGAAAATATCTAAAACTTATATCTGTATAACACAAGTGTCAGCAATTAAGGCTCCATTTTCTATAAAATTAAATTCGATTTTGATTTATTTTCCAGTGTCTAGGGAACACAAATTGCAATCGGACAATATTACGACTGCGTAGTAAGGCGTTACTGCCCAGAACCTTGAACCAGCATTATATCAAAGCCTGCCAATAAAAAATATCATAAGATTATTTTATGAAACAAAGTAATCTTGGTTCATGTTTATTTCCTATAAAAACAACTTTAATTTGTTTCTGAAATCTCAACTAACTAATTAATTTGAGTTAAGCATTTGCATCATACTTTCATTTTGAATCCGATGTAAATGGTCATGCGTTTAATGCTGTTTTTAACGATAATAAGACTAAATGTATTCGTGTTTAATCAGGGTATCAACCAAAATTCAAAGAATGCCATTTTCACCGTGGTATTGTGCCATTATTAAAATGGCCTAACAAGTATGCTCTTGATCCACATGTTAATATTATCTTTATTTGCGAATGTTTTACTAGCATGTTATTGACCACTACATATTATAGAATTTTATTTGATTTAGTGTAAGAAAAGCTATATAAAACATCCTTTACCAACAGAACCATACTTCATATTTTGATATGGTCGTACTCGAAATAGCACCAAACTAATGGTCTATTCCACCATGGCTTAATTTTTTTCGGCTAACTAATTCATATGCGGAATCTTAGAAACTTAAAAAGGACAATAATTTACTATTGTGCCCAAAATTTTCAACTTGTCGTTGATAATTAAGGGTAGTTTCGTAAAAAAGGAGAGAAAAAATCTTTCCTCTATCTCATCATATGAAATAGATTTCAAAAGTATTAAAGTTTTTGTATGTATCTCAAATCTCTGCCATTACTGGACGTGAAATGTTAAAAAATGCATTATTTATACACTCAAATAAAATTATTTTGAATATTTTTATTTTATTACAAAAACATATTTTTAGATTGACATGATTCTAACTATACATTATACAGACTAAATAAATATTGGTATTATTTACGGTGCTAATATAAATAATGGAATAAATTTATAAAAGACAATTGACCTTCGCAATATAGTCTATGTAGGCTAACTTTTAATATGAATATAAGAGTAATAAAAAAAAATATTATTTTCAAATCTTACGCAATAACGACAGAACCCTTTCTATCCATGTTCCATTTGGGGCTTAACAGAGGCTTTCAGAGTTCTCCTCGAGCGAAGGATTTTTCTTCGTCACGCTGCTGCAATCACTCAAAAACTATTGGTTTCACCAGGATGGAAAATTATTTTTATTTATACCAAAACAGAGTGTTAAGGTGCACGTTTTGACAAACCGATTCCTTTTTTTTGGCCGTACTCCAAAACAAAAAACGGAATCATCATACAATTCCTCATGCGACCGTCCATCTCAGCTGTTTTTGACAGAAACCGTTTGACGTAAAAAACTGTCATTATTATGAGTTTTTTTTACGTCGTTAACTTATTGACCCGCATATTTCAAAATAGGTAAGAAGGATGGGTTATACTAATTCCAAAACTATTTTTTTTACATTATTTTGTATAAAGTAATTTTAGAGATATTGCTGAAAAAGTCCACATAAAATATGTCTATAAAACTGCCAAGGTTAGAATTATGAGAAAAAACAGGTTTTCTAGAAGTTGATCCCAAAATTTACAGAAGCATTATAGTCATGATTCTAAATCTCATTTACTCTTGAAAAATATGCAGCGGGCAGTAATAATATTCCTAAATAATTTAATGTATATATTAACCCTTAAATATTTAAATTTTTATAGGTAACGAAACTGATGCAACGCGTTATTTTTGTATTTCATAACAGGATTTTTAGTACCAGGTCTTAGATTAATAAAATATATAATATATTACAATTTTGCTTATTCAGAATAGTTATTATTAAAAAATATATATTCTGAATAAGCAAACCTACGACCTTGTTTACTTTTGATAAACTCTTAACTTCGGACTTTTTAATACGATATTATTAATTTTTATATTTTTATGTACCTATAGGTATTTTCACCTCATAAGATCCATACAGCATAACAGAAAATGAGAGTCCTCAGTATCATTTAAAAACGTTATAGTTATGTATATACGGATTATCGATTTCTATGACGATGCCACTTATTTACATAACGCACTTACATAACATTTATTTTATCGTCTAATTAAATTTAAATTAACAATTATTAGCGCGTTCCTTGGCTTCTTTAATCTCTACATCTAAAACGATATTCACTATTGTCTTTTTAACTATTGCTTGATGCAAAGGTGTTAGCCTGCGTACAGTTTTTGCGATGCTGCGAAAGAATGTTTCCAATTCCTCTTCATCCGCATCATTTCCGCTCCGAAGTGAAGAGTTTACATTGAAAACAGTGCTGGTACCTCCTTCGGAATGGTTTGAATTGGTGTTCAAAATAAAATCAGAAGAAATCGGATTTTCAATATGTATTTCCACCTTACTTGGATCGTGTTTTTTCTCATATTTTTCAAATTTTTCATACTTTTCGAAGTTCAAGGGATCATCTCTTCGTTCTTGGATGATGTCTTCCATGTCAATCTCCGTTGGAAACTCGTTTGAATCTACAGCGTCATCTAATTCATCCAGGGAAAACTTTTTCCTTGATTTTATGTAGGGCAGGATGAAATTGAGTTCGCCGTTGTACTTCGGTGGTCTAGCGTGAATCTTTGCCATTTTCTTTTTTACGTAAACTTTGTGAGCTCGGGAAAACCCGTCCTTTAAATTTTTCCATTTGAACTTTAATTTCTCGGCTGTAACAAAAATATATTTACTTTTAGTTAAGATAATATAATAAATACAATCACAGTTCATTCACTTTTATATAGACAGTAGCCAATTCCCGTAATGTAGCTTTAAATTAGTACAAGTTTCAATAATTTCAGAAATATCTTATATTTAACGTAATAGAACTAATAATTAGTTAAATTATTCATTAAAATGAACACTAGCTATTGTGGTTAAACGACAATTGTTAGTTGTTTTTTTCTAGTTATTACTAGTCGTTTAGTGAATGGACATAATTGAAAATACAATGATTATTTACGTACTCTACGTGTCAACACGAAATTAATGATGCGTATAAATTTAAACTGTTGATAATTTTATTTTTAGATAAAATTATTAGCAATTTAATTTTTATTATATTAATTATACACACAAACACGCACGCGTGCGCCCGCTTGCGCTTGCGTGGGTGGGTAGGTGCGTGCGCGTGTATGTGTATGTAAAATTATTGTTTATTACATTGATTATCAAAGTAAGCTTTAATAAAGTTATTAAAGCGCTTCAGAAAAACTTTATTATGTAAGCAATCACATTGATTAGTTTTAGATTGAAATAAGTAAGTGAACATTTAAATTCATGTCAGCAATCTTTTTTCATGGCAAATAAGCGAAATGAAGCATATAAAAATAAAATGTGCCTTATAATAAATAAAGGGATATAGAACTTTATAAATGAACAAAAAATATGCTAGAACCTTTTGACTTGAAGCACAACATACATACATACAATACCATAATGGGTAGTAATATAATAAAACTGATGAAAATTAGTCTGTAATCTTTCATTGTACCATATATTTCTAGAAATAACGTGAGAAATGTCTAAGTAAAATAGCTTCCAAAAATTAAAATAATATTTATTATATAAATTACCGCAGGCCCACAAAACAACTACAAATTCAGAATGCCGACGTAATACGTAATAAACAGAGTATAATATATATCCTTGCATGACAACAGGTTAGAAATAACAAAGCGGAAATGTTATGTACACACCCACCCGTAAGACAAATTTTAATTTAATGAGAATAAAAAGGTAATTATATTATATAGCTTTAATAATTGATTTTATAAATCGATACTTGTCATAAATCGCATATGCTCCGAAAAAATAAGGCGCCTGTCAATTAAATTTAATGTATGCATGTCAATGCAAGCTATATTTTGTGTCATAACTCATTCGATAACTAAATACCGCGGACTAGGGAGATTATAGTTTATTGTTTCGGTTTATTTCAAAGCAATAAACGATGCAATCTACTGCGTTTACAAACTGATAACAATATTCAGTAGTATCCTTCATAAATGTTAAGTGAAGTGTTGACACTAAATTACTTAAACAATGCGGCGCAGGTAGCGTGCGACCTCCGGGTGTCACAGCGACTGACAATAGCGAGTCTGCAATGTAAACTATACGTATCGTTTATCACATTCCACTGCTATAACATGCGACACGACGGCGCGGGCGGTGCGACGGCGCTCTCGCAACGCGTCATTGAGTAAGTTTGTGGGCGCTGGTTTTAATCGAAGATAACTTGTTCCACGTTACAACTGCTCAAGCTCGTGTTATGGCAATTGAATCCACGGCAAAACGAGAGTGATTATACGACGATTTGCAGTAAATATTAGAGTAACAAATTGTTCTTACCTAAAATAGGGTCATTCTTCTGGAAAAGGGATTGCGTGATTTCACCCCAAATAGCGGCCTTGAGCTCGGCGTCCTTATTCTCCTCCAAATTGTCGTCGTAAAGTGCTGGACGCTTCTTGACCTCTCTAATGAGGCGAGTAATGGAGAGCTTATGAGACGCCATCTCGAGAGGGAGCAGGTAGCGGACACGTTGCGGCGAGCGTGGCGACGCGGAGCAACTGACGCGCCGCTCGACCGCTTCGCTCGGCTATCGCCGTCGAGCGAGACGCCGATACGGCAAATCGGCCGGTGCGCGAGCGAGATCGTCTCCCGTTTCGAGGTTCGTCTAGGCTGTAAGCAAAAAGCGTTGCGGCTGCTGGCGCCGTACGTTTACTGTCTACGTACATTCGCTAGGTTATATATTCCCGGGCATTTACTGGTTTTGAAATATCCTTAATGTCATGAAATATAATATTTGCGTAACCGGTTGCATATGTCCTATATGATCAGTTATTATCGATAGCATCAAGGTGCTATTTTGTTTTAATTATGTAACTATAAAGTGACACATTACACGTGTCCATAATAATTATTTTGAAGCTCATGTTAAAACTATAACATTTTTTTTACCCGAAATTCAAGGAAATAAAACGATACTGAAAATCTAGTATATTCGTTAAACTAATACTTAATCTTTTTTCCCTTATTGCGTTTTAAACACCATAGGCATAGCGCAAAATAAATATTTTTTAATGTACTACATGACTTAATTTAAACTACTAATTATAAAACTATAAATTTTTTAAATTCTCCTTTATATTTGTTTATTTGAAAGACTGTATTTTAGCCATAAGAATAATTGTTATATTTTTTACCACTACTAACAAATCAAAACGCGAAATACCTCCACTCCATATATTTATGTGAACCATCATTACTGGGAAACTGGACATCAAAAGTTGGTAACAGATTTTTTATTTACATAATCGCTTCACCCAATCACTCTTACTGACAAAAAAGCGAAGACTTATTAAATAGTATTTTTATTTCGCTAATATTTATTTGACTATAAATATAGTAGAGTATAAAATGTATTATTTTATTATATTTGTAAAGTATAGGTAGTATAAATTATTTAATAACCTTATTATCAATGTAGCATTACTTAATGAGAATTCTCTTGGAATAATTCATGGCTCTAAAACCATTAATCTTACATCTATAATAATAATAAATGGAGAAAGGATATTACACTTCGCGCAAATAATCTATCGTCATTACGCATTTAATGAATTTAGTCTCGTTTCCCTAATTTCAACGTCCAGCACGATATTCACAATTGTTTTTTTCACTAACGCTTGGTGTAAAGGTGAAAGTCTTTTAACAGTTTTGGCAATGCTTCGGAAGAAGGTGTCCACTTCGTCGTCGTCTGTGGAGTTGAGGTTTTCAATGACCGAAGTAAGTCCCAACATATTCCTGTCTTTCACGTCCCCCGAGCCGTGAATATCCGAAAGCCTGTAACTAGAACCGTACGATTTATCAGCAATATCCAAACTCTTCTGAAGTGCGTCTTTATTATCTTCAAAGTCTAAAGGATCGTCACCATTTCTCATCTCCTTCCGTCCTTTATTATACGATAGAGGCTCGTCTTCCGAATCCGCTTCTTCGTCTTCTGTCTTCACAGATCTGGACCTTCTAGTCTTTATGTACGGCTGCAAAAAAGAAAGTTCGGTGTTGAATTTAGGAACTTTCGGATTTAAACCTTGCGACTTCTTCTTCATGTACGATCTGTGTGATCTCGAATACGCGTCCTTCAAGTGTTTCCATTTCTGTTTCAATTTCTCAGCTGTAACAAATAAAATTAACGATATACTACACAATATTTTAATAGATTTAAAACATTTGTAAAAAGAGCTCAAGAAAAAGGGAGAAATTACTTTTCTAATATTTTTACAAAATATTTTCCTAAAACGTTAGGAAAGATGCAGTCCAAATGTAAATTCGACCGTAAAATTTACTTTCGTTGCACTTTGCAAGCATTTTTAGAACAGATAATATAAAACGCAACAAACCATAACAGAATAATGTATTGACAAAAATATGGTATATGTTCAATTATATTTATAATTGGTACCATTATATTTGTACTATTTTTCATTGGTATATTAAAAGTCAAATGTTTATAAGGATACTCAGAAATATTTATTTACAAGGTTACCAACAGTAATCCACAACGAAAAGTAAATGCGTATAGAAAGGCAAACGTCATTTTTCATTATTATAAAACCGCCCGTAGCGGTGCGAGAATGAGACCGACAAGAATGCGAGGCGCGAATCGATGATAGCTGGCTCAGACAGTGCGTGTGGCTCTCGACGCGAACGTTTCACTACATCCGAAACAACGCCTTAGCAGAAACGTGGCTTTGATTCGAATCAATAATTTAAATACAAAATTTTACCAAACTGCTCACTTTGTTTTAATCGACGTATAATTAATGACTGCCTGTGAAAAGCTTTGACAGCACAGTAAATAAATAATACACAGCCTTACCTATAGCGGCATCACTCTTTTGAAATAACGTTTGCGCTATGTCATTCCATAATGCGGCTTTCAGTTCGGCGTCTTTAAATTCGTCCATATTATCGTCATATAGCGGCGTCCGCTTTTTTACTTCACGTATAAGTCTTGTGATCGACAACTTGAGGGCGGCCATTTTATTTGCGTGAACACGTTGCGGCGAGCGAAGCGACGCGACCGAACTGAAGCGACGCGCCTAGCGGCATTCTCGGGCAACGCCGGCTGCTCGATAGAGATAAAGCTACATATTACAAACTTGAGATGGAAAGAGAAGACTAAATGCACTGAGCTCCTTTGTTTTTGTATCGTTGATGCCTTCGTGCCATAGTAGCGCGATACCGGCGGCGTATTATAAATATATACTCACCTATAGATTTCAATAGCGGAGAATATGTGTGAGAACTTTACTTATTGCAAGTACAATTGTTAATTATTGCAATATTGCACGAAAATATTTCATCACGCTCTAGAATGGATACTATGTTGTGACAATTATAATATGATCAAAAGTATTTGAAATAATAAAAATGTACTTGAAGAGCAAACGTTTCATTATACGTATGAAATACCTACGAGGTTTAAAAACAAACAAGTTTCATATTGTAATTAATGATGTCAATTATTTTATCTTCTGGTCTTTCGATAAACTTCATACATATACAAGAAACAACGGCCTGGTTATGTTATTCGCGTTGTACGACTGATTTATTTTCATTTGTCATGAAATAAGAATGTAACGAGACGGAAATATTCCTTTGTCGGGTTATTCACATATACAATAATACATACTAATAGAGTCGTAAAAACACCAATTTATACGTTATATGGAAAAAATCAATCATCGGGTATTCGTTGCTAAAGTAAGGTAAATATTATATTGACACACATACATCCAATACAGAAGTTATTTTAATTTACATAAATTGTTTAACATGTCATATAATTTTAAAAGACAACAATGTAAGTAGAGTATAGAACATGTAAATGAAGCACCATCCTAAACAAACCACGTTCCTGCAATAGGATAAATTCTGACCAAACTACCCTTAGTTATGACAATCTTCTCGCTTCCCGTATCTCCACATCCAAAACAATATTAATAATGGTCTTTTTAACTAAAGCTTGATGCAACGGCTTCAACCTCTTTACTGTCTTGGCTATACTACGGAAAAATATCTCGGTTTCATCTTCACCCTTGTCGTAATGAACACTTACTGGTAGCATACTGCCGCCAGCCTCATTCTTCATATCCACTCCATCTTTAAAATTTGAAAAATCGGCGATCACGGGGTTGTTCCCAATCATGATATCTAATTTTTTCTGAACCGCGGCCTTATTATCCTCGAAATCTAGAGGATCATCGCCTGTATCTACGTTGTCTATTGCGCCGAGCGAGTCGTTTCCTTCGTCTTCGCCGTCAGATATGTAGTCCTTCCTTCGGGGTCTTATGAAAGGTATGATGAATGCCATCTCGTTACTGTATTTCGGCAGTCTAGCTTTTAGTCCATCGGCCTTCTTCTTCACATACTCTCTACGAGCCCGCGTGAATCCATCCCTTAGATTCTTCCATTTAAATTTCATTTTGTCCACTGCAACAAATAAGTTGTTTTGGAAACAAAGAAACATTCGTATTTTCCTACGATTATAATTTATATAAATATTTCAAAGTCCTCAAGTAAAACTTGTAATGATAGAAAACTACGTTATTAATCGATAATACACACGATAATTACGGAAATCGAATCCTGTAATTTTAAGTACGAAATTCTTGGAAAATGGTACAAACAGATTGTTGTAAGTGCTTCAAATATTTTTTATCGTTGCGACAAACCCCCGATTAATCAACAGTTCTCGTTTGTGCAATTAACCTTTCTTCGTTAAAACAAATTAAATTTTACAAAATGTATGGATGCCACCTTGAAATAAAATCACATTAAGCACGTGTTCAAAAATGCATACGCGGTAAGCTTATTGCACGCGCTCTTACACCACTCGACAAAACTAAAGCGCCGCACACAGCTAAACCTATACATAAAACCCCGACGCATCACTGACGGAATAACGCACAAAAAAAATTAAAGTCGAGGTTATGATCGTATGCAAAACTTACCCAAAACGGAATCACTTTTATTACACAGTGCCTGAGCGATATCGGCCCACAAGGCCGCTTTCAGTTCATTGTCTTTATACTCTTCCATTTGATCGTTATAAATGGGCGCCCGTTGCTTTATTTCGTGTATTAATTGCGTTACGGAGAACTTGTGGCCGGCCATCTTGTGATAATGACGGGCGATAGCGGCGCGGCGCGCACGTAGCGGCGAACGGGGCGACGCGGGCGGACTAAAGCGAAAGCGACTCGCCAACTTGAATTGGCCAATGGCGCCGACCGCATGAGCGAGATAACTCTATATAGCTAATGCGAAAGATGAAATGAGACATGTTCGAATGCTTTGATTCGAAACGATGCGAAAGCAGGGCGACGAAGTGTAAACATGTTCTGTATAATGATAGCCTGGTACTTTGCCTTACCATTATTTATAGTTACATTACTTTGTATCATTTTCAATATGTATAATATCAAAGGTATTTTAATTTTAAAAATTAAATACTGTATTTCAAATAAGTGCAATCCAATAAGTCACTTAGCCTTGAACAATTAAATAAACTTGAAAACATTTCAATTATATATTTAATTGAGGTCACTGAATCTGTGAGTATAAGAATAACACAAGTACCTGCGTACCTTGTGTATAATCTAGTGTCCTTCTTTATGTTGAATACTTTTATCGATATCAACATAAATTTACATAGTTTTATTAATAATAACTGATATACTGATACAAACTAAATAATTTTTTTATCAAAGAACGTATAATAACACGTTGCCGCACTAATAAAACATTTCAAACCTCCATTACGAACCGGAATAACTAATGAGAAAATCATACAAAGTAAAAGATAACCGTAAAGGTGCCGCTTCACCCAGGCACACGAATGCTTCTTCCTACTTGCGTTATGTTCGCTCGACATGCGGCCGCCATAATCCTTCTGCCGACGCCATTTTGAATTTCGGCGAGCGCGGGAAGCGGTTCCCGGCTCAGTCATAATAACTGCTGTCTGTGCGGATTCATATTTAACGACCCCATAATGCATGCAGCAAAAAATATTAATTATGCTACACTCGTCTATGATAAATGAAACAAGTTTTGTGAATTAATACGCAATTTAATTTATTTAAAATTTTACTTTACGAAACAGATATTATTAGATAGAGAAAAAAAAGATTTGTTCATGTTCATTATTTATTATAAGTTAAAATATCTTGCAACTAAAATTATATTAAAGTGTTGAAAAAATTGTTTTTTTGTTGTTTTTGTGTTAGTGTTAAAATTTAAAAAAAAAATTTAAAAGGCAACATGCTATTCACATCCATAGACATATAAAAACTTTATCTTCCTTTGTCACTCTCTAATTTATTTAGGTAACTTGCTTTATATACATTCCTCGAGAAATTAAGTGCTACCTCATGCTTAAAAAAATTCATATAACCTCATTGAGGTATCTATTTATACAGAACATATTTTTATTAATTCTGGAGAATTATTTCCTATTTCCATTGGCTTTAAACTCGGTATGGTAAATTCCCCTCTACCGAATTTCGAAGAGCTATAATATTACTGACTATTTTAAAACTATTACAACTACACACATCACTTCGTGTATTATTATCAAAAATATCATTTTTTGTCCCAGACTAACTTACGCATACGTACCATTAGCCGTTCCTTTGTCACGAAATGATCTATATCGGAGCACCCCGCCGTGGCGGTTTTAGACATTTTCTGTCTTCTTACGAAAATACTATGATCAAATACTAAGAGGCGATGAAATGTCTTCGGCTGGGATGCTACACATATAGATAATCATAGTAACTGAGCACTTAAGACATGTTTATTTCTCATTAGGTTAGTTTCATTACATAGTAATAGTATATTCGATTGACTATTAATAAACCAGCCAGTTTTTTTAGCAAATTTTACAAAAAAAATCTCCAACATTTAATTGTAGGGGCATAAAGAGCGCGACATTCCATTTTAGTTCAGTTAGCAAATGAGTTTCAGCGAATAAAGAACAAACAAAAAATGAAAATTCGGTGAAAAAAACTTAAGGTGCTCTTCTTGCGCCGTGCATTTTGTATGGTTATAGAGTCAAACACCTTCAGGTGTCCTTATAATTAACTTACTCAGGGCGATCACAATCCTCATTCAGGGCGACTTCCTATATTAAATTTAGAAAAGTTATAAAACCTTATTGAAAAAGAACACAGGTTAAGTTATTTTTATGCTCTTATACTGCAACATAAAATACAACTTAACGCTTTGGAGAAGAAGTGGAAATATTATGTTTTGGCCATCGCATGAATCCAATGATGAACTGAGATGGCGAGCCTAGTTACCGACCTGGTGTCATTATTTAAAATGGAAAGTAATTAAGAAATAACTACATCACATTTCACTTCTTTTTTTTAAGAGTAAAATAATAGTTTTTCTACGGATACTTGTTTAGTAAAAAAATAATCTCGCCTTCGTATCAAAAGATAAAACTTGATATGTACACGTGCGAACAGCGCCAGCGGTGTGCTTACATATTTACACCGTCCTCGCGTCTCCGTCTCGTCGTGACCTCATTACATAATGTGGCGTTAATATGCTTTCATATAATAATATATAACACAGCGTAAACAGACTGCCGTCTCGATATTATTAAGGTTTCACCGTGAATTACCGTCCGCCGCTTACGTAAATGTCATTAACGGCATCAGCCGACATTGTGTATGCGCAAAAAGCGCCACATTCAAAAGTAAACCGGTTGTTAGCTTGCGCGGCAGCAGGCAGCGACCGGCAGTCGGTAACCGCCTCGTATTTGATGTATTATTCATAACTTTCTCCGCCACGTCGGCTCGCCCGAGCGTCGGCCTAGATGTTCCTCGTCTTAATTAGCCCGAGAATGTTGCGTGAACGAGAGCAAGCGCATGTGCTTAAAGCGAGATAGCTTCGATGAATGTTGCTAAAGTGTCATAATGTATATATACATACAGGGTTTGCAAAAGAACCGCAATACAACGGACGTAAGACGCCCTGGAAGAAAAAACAAATAATGTACATATTTAGAGTATATTTTTATAATACTAGAATCGTTTCGTTTACGTTATGAACTATTACACTCATGTGATTGTAAAAACTTCACAAAATTACTTTTAACGGTTCACAAACGACAAAGAAACTTAAATTCTCCGAAGGTAGAAACAACCACTAATGCGGTAAAAATGTCTGCAAAATAAGTCATATTTTCCTTTATATGAGACAAGTATGTACCCATTTATATTCATAACAATCTATTTTTGTGTAATTTCTGTACGCATTAGCTTTTCTTCTTTTGTTCAAACTTGACGAAATATATGTACACGTGCTTATGATATTATAAAAATGATGGTTAGCTTGAAACTTATAACGTTACATTGGCACGGTATTAACATAATTCCACACGATTTTTTTACACTATCATTATATGACAAAAATAATTTACAATTCAACTATTAACGTGCACGGTTAGCGGTTGTATTACAAAATGTGATTACCGTGTAAATTTTATGTGCCAGACGACACACGCTCACATCTCCGAAGAACTATCTCGAATCTTAAAATGCAATACCACTCTCCTCGCACAGAAAGGTCAACGGCCCATCGCACGATGACTAAGAGCAATAAAATATGCCGGATACCGCGATTTACATTGCCTGCTATTGTTATTCATAGGTAAGGCACAAAAACGTTATCTGTAATGTGACCAGAAGTTTACGGCGCTGGTACGGGGCTGCGGTATTCTATTGCCGTAGGTTAATTACTCGAACATGCCACCGGTGAGTACTATTTTTAATGTCCGGATCTCACGAAAGGATTGTGTTGTGCTGGCCGTATTGTTTGTTTATTTTATTGTACTCAACCCCGCATTCCACTTCCACCCTCTTCAATGTTTTGATAGTTTAAATTTGCTATTATAGTTAAAATTATAACGTTTCACCTTAAATGTCTAACATTTCATCTTAAAAATCTCAAGAAATATTAATTTCCGATGACTTCTTTTTTGTTTTTAAAAAAAAGAATTAATGTTTTTATATCGTTAAACAATATCAAATTTAAACTAAGGGATTAATTCAGGATAATATATTTTCCGTTTAAATAGCCATCGCCGGGACAATAAAAGCGTAATGTTGCCAAAAATAATTAAGCATGTTCTACTTTGTAATCTTCTGATAATGGAAAATAT
This sequence comes from Druceiella hillmani, assembly GCA_039881145.1. NCBI lineage: Eukaryota > Metazoa > Arthropoda > Insecta > Lepidoptera > Hepialidae > Druceiella > Druceiella hillmani. Next base: position 4,898,825 of record JAYKKI010000037.1, on the reverse strand, counting down.
GCTTGTAAGTAGCACTTTTTGAGTCATCTGATTGGGACCAGTTTTAAACGAAAAATTTATTTATTTATTGAAAGACTCACAAAACAAGTAACAGTTACGTATATGTATAATAAAAAACAGAGTATAAACTAGACTATAATTCTAATTATGTGTGTATGAAAATTATTGTACAAAACGGATTCAAATATTTTGCGAAATCATATAGGATACTGATAGATCTGTAGATAATGGAAAATATGCTTGGAAGTAGCGCTTTTTAAGTCATCTGATTGGGACCAGTTTTAAACTAATAATTTATTTACTTATTGAAAGGCTCACAAAACAAGTAACAGTCATGTACATATGTATAATAAAAAAACAGAGTGTACACTAGACCATAACTCTAATTATGTGTGCAAAAAAATGATTAGAATTATTTATGTATACGCTTTCGAGAGTTACTTGTGTTATCAATTATATTACATAATGTATTGATCAATTATTAAAGTTAGTATTAACTTAAAATTATATTATTTTCTACATACTGAACAAACACTTATTCTATCGTAGTGGGTTTAAAGAAAGATGACCTTTGATATTTACAAGCTGACTCCTATTATTTAGGTAAGATCTAATCTACCTCAAAAAATTCTAATGAATGCCATAACCTTCAAGTTTGCATGTTATCATATGCTTACGAAAAGTTTATATGAATTGAGTCTACCTGCCTTCTTTTGGCAAACGCACTGCAAAGATAATTTTTATATACCAATAAATTACTCATTGTTGTGCCTTTTAAAACAAAACCGTGTTGACTCGTGGAAAGAAATATTTGAAAATAGGAATGAAAATTATAAAATATTTAAATCCGTATTGTACAAAACGGATTCAAATATTTTACGAAAGCAGATAGGATATTGATAGGTTTGTAGTTTTTACATGAGTTTTTGCCACCTGTGATTTGTGGATTGGAATAATATAAGCAGTTTTCCATTGGTTAGGAAATATACCTAATTTAATAGATTTTATTGAATATAATAGAGTCAAATACGCTTTTATTAAAATCGATTTCACATAAACAAATAATATCGTAATCACTGTTGAGGATTGATATCATTCAGCTTACTCCTAATTCTATGCACATTCTGATAATAAACTATAATTTTATAATAATAAATAAAATTAATCCAAATATAAGTAAAATCGTTGACAAAAAAAAAACAAGCAAATAAATACATATTACATTATTGCAATTTATTTAAACAATCTACGTTTTTTATTTGAATAGAATTGAATTCATCGTCTTTGCACATATAAATATTGCCAAATTTTAATCATACACATTTAAATTAGTACCTTTTAGCCTCTTTTCTGATTTCTGAGTAAAGATGTTTGCATTCGGTAGAAATGTGTTCAGTGACATAAATTCGCGTCTAATATTAAGCAGTTCTTCAGGGTCTCTGGTCTTATATATTTATTGTAGCGTTCCGTCATTGATAAAATAGAAACACGAAGCTGAGGAGAAGATAATGTCACTGGGTCTAGTTGATTTTGTATCCATTGTAGCGACTCTACGATAGGCAAAAATATTTACATCATCAGTACTCACACCTATAGTATAACAGAGTTATTTTTTAAATATCTGTAGTACATTCTCGGCGCGCCTCCAAGGAACAACTTGCAATTCTATGTTTTGATTGCGTGAAATGTTTCCGAGTTTTACGATGCGGTTATTAATGAGTCGGAAATCTGATTGTAGTCTACTGTTTTCGCCTTCAAGTTTTTTAATTTTAAATAAAAAACAAGTCTTTCAAGGTCTTGAACAACCGATTTGATTTCAGAATGGATCATTTTTCTGATATATCCATAAAAGTAGTGAAAGAATTTTGCAGTTTTTCCTCAAGAATAGTTGATACTGAATTCAGAGTTCTTTTGTCGAGTAACTTCACTAATTTTTTTCATGGTAACAATTTCACTATCATCAATAAAATAATTTTTCGATGATTCCATTAAATATTGGTTGTTATTAGTATGAGGAATGCTGTTATCGTGGGATGTGTTCCAGCTGAGCTCTGCAGGAGGCATTTGGCGTTGATGTAAGGGTGTACCCTTGTTTAGTCTTGGTTACCGCGTACTAATGTTTTTACAGCTTGGGTATATCCAGGATATTATACATTTTTGATTGAAGTAAATTGCTCTTTTTTAATACTCAAGCATTGACGATGATATTTACCAGTGCAACGATGGCACTGCATTGCGCCATCAGAAGACTTAAACTTTATTCGGCCTTTTTCGCAACACTCCATCTTTCAGTTTTTAATAATTTAAGCTATTATTTAGTAAATCATTTCTATAATCGAAGTATGATCTAGTCAGTGTTACCTAGCCACCAATTCTAAATTTGGGTCAGGCAAAAGTTCTCAAAATATTATAGTCCCAATAATATACGAATCCTATAACCCTTTTACTTATATATTTATAATAAATTGTCACTAAATTAGTAATTCGGAATATATGCACGTAACACTAACAATGTCTTCACACACAACACAATATGTTTTAATAATCAAAAATTGTACTTTGCAATACATTTACAACTAACACACCGCAGTAGTAAAATTTCAACAAAAAGACTTTTAATTATTTTTATTGATTTTTGGAATGCGGCGCGCACATGAACATGTCCATTGAATAAATTTATTATTTTGATTGCTGAAATACTTACGCGACGTGTAATTCTAAATATTTTAGCTTTGCACCTTTCCCAGATAAGTTTTTAATTTTGAAGCAATTTTTTACACATAATATTACTGGGTTAAATAAGTAGCTTGTTTTTATTTAGTATTTATTTTGAATTTTATTCATAAGTTTTTTATAACTACTTCTGTTTCAAAGAAAAGTTCTTGTTTCAATAGCCAATTTCAATAGCAAAACAAAACACTTTAACATTTTTTAAATACATTTTGTTTTTTTAAATTTAGAAGGACTATTTTTAAACACTTTAATACAGGAACGACTTTAATTTACGCATAATGTCGCGACTACCCGACGGAACAAAATTACTATATACTCTTTAATTGATATATAAATTATATGTATATACAGTGGTGGCCTCATAATAAGGAACATGAATATTTTGTTAAATAATAATTAAGGATTAATTATTTTTTCAACATCTAAATGTGCAAATGTAAGTCAAGTTGCACTCAGGCTCTTCGTGATAATACCAGGAATCACTAATGACTTTGAACAGGGGTTTACTGTTACTGCATTTCTTGGAAAATTAACAATAGATCTGACCCTTTGTTCAAATGGGTAACATTTGCTTGGCATACTAATTAAGAACATTACAGTTTACTAGCTCATTATTGAAGATAATGTTGACTAGTGCAGTTGATTATAATTTTTTTAGTACTTTTTTGTTTTCTGACTATATTTTGGCCACAAGAAGGTTGGTGTGAGTGTTTTTGTGAGGAAAAATGGGAAAAGACACTAGTTGTGATGCATCCAGTCGAAAAATTATTGCATCTCTGGTCCTTGAGCAGAAATGGTCATATCAGAAGGTGGCTGACCACTTAAAATGTTCCAGAACTAAAGTATTTAATGCTATAAAACATTTTAAGAGATATGAGACTTATGAAGATGGCCCAAGAAAGAAACGTCCTCGTAAGTCCACCCCAAGGACTGATGCCCAAATTATTCGTATGGCGAAAATTAACCCCAAACTCACATCAACTAACATAAAACGGCAACTGTTTGGTGAGGATCCATCAGAACTTGCTACCAGGACCATAAGAAAACGTCTCAATGAAGCAGAATTGTATGGTAGAGTGGCGCGCAAGAGGCCCTTAGTGAGCAAGCGAAACAGGGAGGCCAGAATTAAGTTTGCTTCTGAACACAAGAACTGGAATCTACAGCAGTGGAAGTATCTTTTATGGTCTGATGAGACTAAAATAAATAGAGTTGGGTCTGATGGCCGTCAGTATGTACGGAGACTACCAAATACAGCTTTCAACCCAAAGTACACCACTGTGACTTTGAAACACGGTGGGGGTAATATCAAATTGTGGGGTTGCTTCTCCTGGTTCGGTGTTGGACCCTTGGTAAAAATCGAAGGTAACATGGACCAAAATTTCTACAAACATATTCTAGAGAATACCATGTTACCATATGCAGAGGAAAATCTGCCAGTTGTTTGAAAGTTCCAACAAGATAATGATCCCAAATACACAGCCAAATCAGTTAAGGAATGGTTCACAACTAATTCAGTAGACGTGATCGAGTGGCCTTCCTGCAGCCCCGACCTTAACCCAATAGAAAACCTGTGGTATGATGTGAAGAAAAGCCTGGTAAATATAAATATTAAAACCTTGGATGAAGTTTTCAAAGAAACACAAGAGGCTTGGAATGCTATTCCAGCAGAACGCTGTTAAGCTCTGGTGGAGTCAATGTCGAGGCGATGTGCAACAGTTTCAACTAAGTATTAGTGTACTGCAGTGAATAACATCTTCATTTAACAGAAGTTAACAGAAAAGAAGATCTTATTTTCATATTTTCAACTTCATCAATAACCTGTTCTTAATTAGTAGGCCAGACAATTTTTAATGTTATGACATACTTTTTTTTTAATAATTATTTTTTAATAAATCCTATTATAATTAAACATATTTAGTTTTATTTTGTTTTAAACACATCAAAATAGTTAAAAAACTACACCATGTAATATCAGAAAAGTACTCTGACATCTTCTTAAAGAATACAATGCTATGATGTTCTTAATTATAAGGCTACGACTGTATATATAGACAAATACTATACCGACCCATGGCAAGCAACGGAAGGGGGATCACCACAAACGCGGCGGGTACAAAAACGCTAGGTAGCGGCCGACTCGAGGGATAATAATAGGCCGGGCAGCAGGTAGGTAGGGTGCACCCGACGAGTACCTGTGCAACCGTCTCTCGTGATTTGTTTTTGTTCAGATGCTTACGAGCACTCGTTATCTTCTCGCGAGTCTTCGTGAACGCGACCGTATTACAGATTAAATGACTTACTTTTAGGTACACTTTTTTAGTTGTGTTTGTTCCTGTCAACCTGTTCATTCGAGTATATAATATGTATTTAATATGTTTCATGTTATCATTATTGAGCAATCAGAGATAGTCTTCTCTTATCGTATTTGTTTGCGCCTTTAGAATTTATTTCACCAAACGAGCTTAAAAATTCCCACGATTCAGTAAATTCCAAAGCTATTATCATTTGTCCGGTAACATTTTAGGCTAAGACCATTGTTATATTGTATATAACTCACAAATGAAATTTGATTTTCAAGTATGCGTAAAATTTATGTACTAGATAAATTAAAGTTGTTCCAATTATTTTTGTGCACCGCGTGTGTTTCTTTCAACCTTGGTAATTTTTTCGAATGCCTCACTCTGTATACTTTCGGACGTTTTAACAAATTGTTTAGATTTGACTTTCCGCAAAACTTCGTTATTCAATTGCACGTTGTCACAGTAATGACAACTAGCTGTCGACACAGGTCAGCTGTAGTCGATAGATAGTTTTCATTACCGCTTACCCGTAACCTCTTTCTGCACTCTAATTAAGCATTTAGGTAAATAATAAACTTGTAAAAAGTCAAATACGATCCGCGCCTACATTGTGCAATTTATTCGCGCCACCCGCGCACACGCATCTTAATTCCGCTTTATTTTTTCTTTCGGCAAACAATATTTCCTCCGCTCCGTTCGGCTCGCTTTACATTTAACAACTGTCCGCTTCGGCATTCCTTGTTCGATTTTTTTTAGAATATTGCGTCGGATCAAATAGATAACGGATGTTCGCCATTTTCCTCGCGTATTTATTCTTTGTTCCGCTTTTATAGCTTTAGGTGATATAATTACCGAAGGCAATTCTTTCGGCACAAACATTATTTCAAAAGCTTATTCAGCTTAGAACGGAGCTAAATTAGTTAAATAGTAAGATTCTATTCTTTTTCTATAGATTTTTTGAACGTTTTTTGAATTAAAAAAAAACTTTTATTAAACTTGTCTTACTTTTTTTGAAGTAGAAACTATTTCCCAAGTCATGGTTGATTTATAAAGGGTTTTAGTTAACATTAACACAAAAAGTAAAGCAAATATTTATGTTCGTTCTAGACCTCATACGATATCGAAATTTAACAATAATACAAATTGCTATAAAATAATGAATGAAGTGATTAGTCAGTAATTTGATTATATCATCTGTAATATACTGCCTGCACTGTCTTTATTTCGCATTGTTTCATAGTCTTTCCAACCGGTTTTATGAGCCGTTAGTAATATCTTCAATGATTGATTTAATATTTATCAATGTCGCTTACTTACCTTCCGATCAGCTTTTACTACCGTTCCCTTATTTAAATCGGAAACTTTAATACCCACCGGAATTTTAGGCATATATGGCTGTTTTTTCATCTCTCTATATTCTTAACAGGTAAATATATATTGACTCTATAAAACTAATGTTGAAGTATAATTGTTAATAAAATAAATACCGTTCCTATTTTTTGTTACAAGAAAGTTTTGCAAGTTCAGTTCAATATTATTGTGAACAATATTACCAATAAAATATATTGGACAATATGATGTGTGCGATATTTTTACAGGTACGTATTATGGTAATATTTGAATTTAATTAGATCTTTTCAGTAAATCAAATAAGAAAAGACGATTCGTATGTTGTAAAAATAAAATAATTAGAAATCAACGGCAAAATCAAAATCATAAAACAAGGATAGATTAATTGCCATTCATGCATATATGCAATTATCGACATGTGTGTTAATATCTAATGATTATTTTTAACTTATAGAAATATATCTAAATCCGACATGTAGGTATTTTAATATAATTTGATGGAGTTTATTAAAGCAATAAATAAGTTCTAAATATTTAGTCCTATAATTTATTGCCAGAATTTTCTATTCTTCATGCGTTTTGGCTGACCAAGTTGAAAAACCTTTTACTCAGAATAATACATAAAATGTTACATTCCATTACAATAACGATAACGATTCGTAGAATAAATGTTTAATTAAACTGATCGGTGAAATCAGTTGAAAATAGTTGAAATTAAATTTTTAAAGACAACTTCCATTGTCAACGGTATCAGAATATATAATCTTATCAATGCATCGGCAGCTTTACACAGATGGTACAGCTAGTAATGTACAAATTCGAAATGTTATTTTACTTGCCGATTTAAAAAGAGGCTACGTACAGAGTTTGATAAGCGAAGCTTTCACGAAACGACCATCGACGGCGCGGGGCGAGCGGGCAAACGGGCGGGCGAGCGGGCAAACGGGCGGGCGAGCGGGCGGGCGAGAGGGCGGGCGAGCGGCTGGCGAGCGGAGCGATACGACGCACTCATTCGTGGTTCGAGCTCGCACGGGGCCGCATCGCATGCGCTCCGCGCCATGTCCTTCAAGTGGACCGACGAACAAGTGCTCAAATTCGTTAGACTTTACGAAAAGTATTCCAGCCTCTGGAACACAAACGACCCCGAATACAAAGATAAGAACGCGAGACAAGCTGCCATTGCCGAGATTATATATCAATTGGACGTGCCAAATTTGACGGTGTTGGAGATCAAGAATAAGATTAAAAATTTGAGATCGCATTATCTGCAAGAGTTGAAGAAAGTTCGACATTCTTCCGAGAGGAACGGCGTCGAGGGCGATCCCGTTTACGAGCCCACCGTGCCCTGGTTTAATGCTCTACACAGTTTCCTGGGTAATATTGTACAGCACAGGAGTCCATCTGAGTCAGAGGTAAAAGTATTTTCAATATTAATGATAATTTGATTAATCCTCTATTTGCTCCGTTGAAAGTGTAAATAGTAAGTGGAAATAGTAAACGAAACACGGATACTTAATCATTGTGTTTCCAATTATTACGCCACCTTAATTTTATAATCAAAATAAATAGGTTGTTTTTCATGAACAATGTTATTCGAGAAAAGTAGTTTGTTATGAAAATAATAACAGACTGCTCTCTTTTTCATTTAAAGATTTATTTAATTTCCATGCAAATTTTTGTTACAAGTATCTGTAATATATTCATATAATATACCAAACCACAATTTTATCTTTCTAGATAAAACGTACTACTCGAAAACGGAAACAACCTCGTACGTCTTCTCAAGCATTCAAAATAGAAATATTAGACTCTACATCGGACCAATCAACTTTCGACGGAGTTCCCGAAGAAATATCAAGAAAGAGAAGAAGTCAAGATAATCGAAGAGCTTCAACTTCGATCGATCGTTCAGGAGACGCTGCAGCTATCCCTGTCAACATCCAGCGGCCAACGGAGTTTGATATATTCGGGCAGAGCGTTGCGGCACAACTAAATAATATGCCCTTCATCGAGGCGCTGGATTTACAACTGCGCATTCAGCAAACGATCACGCAACATCGACAGCGACTCTATAAATCTAATACAGATCCACTAGTTAATTAGTTCTTCGAGTGCGTGAGCAGAAATATTTTCTTGACTGTCAAAGTATATTTTATATAATAATATTTATATAATATAATTTAAAATCATATTAATTTAATGTACAGTTAAAAACAGTAACACAATCAATTTCAGATTATTTGCAAAACATCTAATTACGTGCAATCGAAAAAAATTTAGTTGATTGAATTTATTTATAATGAGATATATTTAATTTTCATTGCCTCAAAGTCTTAAATGTAATGATTGAGAAGATACCAGAGGAAAGTAACTTTTATGGGTTTGCAGGCCGATGGAACACGACTTTCAAAATTAAAATAGTTTTAGAAGTCATTTACATTAATAATATGTTATATTTTACAGACTTTTATGTAGGGATGATAATTAGTTCAGTTTTTTTTTACTAATATTACCTCTGTACGAAATCACAAAACATGTAAGTTGGAACGAAAGAATAATCCCTTGTATCAAGAGTTAAAATTAATAGAAGAAAAAGTGTTTCCTGCAATTTAACAATATAGCACTATACGCCAAATGAATATCCTGCATACTACTGCCATAGTTTAATTTTCATTTCAAGAATCTTTCCTAAAATGTTACTAACGTGGTTTAACAAAGATACAACTGTTCCTGAGAATATAATTTACTGCTAAATATGTGGTAATACAGTGATGCCACTTTTTTTAAGCTTGCCTTTATATCCATGTATTAAAGTCTTTATATTTATACCACTAAGATACTATTGCCACACTTAAATATGTTGGTATACCATCCCATAACCTGGTATGCCAATTTCCAAGAGGCGCGATAATACATATAGAGTACAATTGTAATGCCCCATGGGAAAATAAATTATTTATATTCAATAAGTTAACTGCATTGTCAAAATAACTGTTGTTTGAACTGAAAATATCAGTTTATCAATTATATCAGTAGTCTGACGTTTTTTTTGTTAAATAGAGGTTAAATGGCATTGATCAATATTAACTATAGAATATTTGTAAATTCAAATCGTATGTGCTAAGCAGACATCTACAGTATTTTCTTTGGTAAATTAAAACGTTGTAATGATAACTATAAATAGTTGTCTGCATTTTAGTCAGTTAACTCTATACGAAAAGCAGGTAAAACTAGATCCTAAGAATTCAAAAAAGTAAGTCTTATAATCCCCAGGGACGCTCAAGATGAAACGGAAATAAGAACATCCTTGAGTTTCGTCTAGAAATACGGGTCAGGCCACGCATTACTACCTTCTCACGTAACAGTTGGCGACGTACGTATATGTAGACTATTGCTATTTGTTATTCTTACGAAACTATTCGTCTGGGAATTATTCAGGTCTTTAGCGGGCCGATTGCGTGACTCGAATGCCGCCACCCGGAGTCGCCGTTGGGGCGTGCGGCCTTCTCGTACGTCTACTTAAGACCGGTTGAATTTATAGCACCCAGTGTTTAAGATTTGCGATGTATTTAAGCCATTAAAGCTGTTTTTTTGCTGAAATAGAAGGTCCCTCTTCTACATGATAATGACATAAAATAACTTCGTTTTTAAAATTACAATGTCCATTAAAATAAATATCTATGCCCAAGTTGATGTTTTGTAACAATATATTGAAATTAATCAGAATTAACAAAACCAGGATGCCTAATAATAGTATCATTTTTCAATGTTACTTCACAAACTATGCCTTGTTCGGAATTTATGATATGAAAAGAATTTTCAGATAGATTTTACTGAAGATATCAATTTATATGATGAATTGAAATTGGACTAAAACATTTTATGACAACACACACCTCCTATAGTAGACGGATTTTTATTGATAACAGAAGTTTTAGCGCAGAGCATGCGGGAGGTCGAGTAAATATTAGAATTCAACTAAAGTTATTGCAGTCGCAGGTAATGAGCGCAGACTAGAAATTCTGATATATTTCAGAAACTAACTCAAGAAAAACTTTTACCGTTCAATTAATTATAGAGCGCCTCCCCTTACTCTCTAGATTTTCGGCTGCGAATTCGCGGACAGACGGAATAAATATACACTAGTGGCCAGCTGAATTTGGCCTCCTCCGCGCTTTCATCGGTTTAACTGCCGTTCTAAAAAGAAAGATAGGCTCGGAAGCAACGGGCAAAGTTCGGTAGCCGAGTTTTTTTAAATTATTTTTTCCAATTAATAAACTGGTGAAACAAGTATTTGAGTAAGTATTTTATCAATTTTCCTTATTTGTGTACTATGGTATGTAGGTCACGGAGAAATCCTAATGGCAAATTATTTCAAATCTATCATCTATATTGGTAATCCAACCCCAATAAAGCTAACCAAGTTTCTTAGCAAATTAATTGGCGTAACAATTTCTCTGTCGGTAGCTAAATTAAGCATTGATTTGTGATCGTTATTTCATATTTTTAGGTAATTTAATTTAATTTTTTGGGTTCTTAATGAAAGAAGGAGCCATTATAATTTCGTCATCTTTGGTCTGTGACAGTCTCACAACTCCTACAGTTTTACATTTATGTGAATTAACTTTCGCAAGTTTTATACGAAGATCTCAGTTAAAAGTAGCCAAACGTACATCTTTTTATATACTTCCCCATATGAGTAAAGTTGAGGCGAAATATATTTTCGTACATCCCATTAAGTACCATTAGATAGGTATTTTAAAGTTAAATGTAAATGCAATCTGACATACCATTTTTTAAATATTTTTAACTCGCGCTTACGACATATTCGGCTTCAAAGTACTCTGTATTGGGTGTTAGCTCTCCATTTCTTCAACCATGGTTTCGGAAATCTGAAAAAATTGTGTATATCAGAATTTTATTAAACTTTTAACTGAAAATATTTCGATTAAGTTGCGTCCGCAATTTCAAGAGACATAGACAAAACACGGAATCGAAATTTATGCGTGTTCCGATACGCGATTAATACACACGTGTTCGACCGGTTTTTAATGTTAGGATTAATATATTTCATAACTTATTAGTTACGCAGCAAAAGTAATGTCTAATTTTGAAATCTAATGTAAGTAGATATTGTATATGTATCGTAACATGTTACGCAACATTTAATATTGCTATAAACAAGACCTCTAATTGCATATTTAGCATACCTAAACCTTGACCTGCCTCAAAGTATATCTAATATAAATACTAATTATCGGATCGCAACGTTAGTCGTCAGTTGTGACGCCGATGACTGCGAGTCATCTTGACAACCGCTATCACAATCACACGATCCATCAGAGCCGGAAAGAGACAGGCGATAGACAAAAGCCGGACAGAGACCACCATCCTCCGATGGTTTATCTAATCGATTTGCGCGAGTTATATCAAGATACCACTGGTATTACATTATCTGTGACGATAATACGAACTCGCGACGTGGCGTCATAAAGTAACGCTTACCGATATCGGACACAGGACTTCTATCATAAAAAATGTTGTCAGGATTAACGAATTCTTTGCGAATAAATATCATTGGTGATTAAGTAGAATATATAAAAATAGACATGATGCGATATATTTATCAGTTAAGGAAATATTTAAGCGTATGATTCAATTGATTATGTACCTACTGATAATACTCAAAATTAGGCAGTGATAAAGTGACATTCTTACAAATGTCACCGCGCAGGCGTTTCGTGCGTACATACATGAAGTCGGCGGCAGAACGTCTGCAATAGCGCCAATTCACCATGTGCAAAATATGGTTTGGTATGTCGGGACAAAATCTCAATATAGTATTTTATGGATATTGAGAAAGTCTAAGTAATGAAATTTACAATATTGTGTATGTTGTAAATGAAAGATATAGACTGATTATAAAAAAAATGTTTGAAAATATTGATCAATAACAAAACAATATTTAATCAGAAATGCTACTTGTTTCTGTAGTGCATAAAATATTAAATATTATTGCCAACTTGTCCCCTTTTTCCGATGTTTGCTCGACCTAGTTCCATAAGATGATATTACGGTCCACTCTTTAGTATCACAAATATTTATAAATATACTTTGCGTCCAGTGGGCCATTCCGCTCGTCAATATTATAGCCCGCTGAACATAATTTTTGAAAAAAAACAATCCAGATCAGCGCCAGTGTTGGCCACCGACCCAATCCTGCTTCGACTATCTGTATAATTTTATTAATTTATATCTCTATTTTATGAAAGTTTGTATTGTTCGATTCAGGATTGTTTTTTTAATACATAGCCCGGTTTAGTTAAATTCTAAAAGAAAATCTGATGAAGGACAGATTTGAATTGACGAGAAATACCGGCAATAAATTAATGTTTTCTGCTTCATGGAATTATTTGTTTGAAAATAACACTATAAGAAATAAAATGAGAAATTTTTATTAAAACCTTTCCATATGTCGACTTGGTTTATAACTACATCAAATTTTAGACAGGAATGTACTTCGGTATTTAGTTTAATCTTACAATTATGTTCTATTTGCATTATCACTCCAATATATTATCCGTTATATTCTAGTTAACGAATATATGATTACTACTAACATAAAACACAGAATTAATATAGTCTTCAACATAAAACTTGTGTCTTATTTACAATGTACAAAATGGTTATCGGCGTACGAAATAACATAGTTTTTTTAGAGAAATTTGTAGTACCGCTATGTGTTTAATCTAAAATGTATTTGATGTAAATTGATGAAGTCTGTGAAAAACGTCAAATATTCTGCAAATTATAAATAATAATGGACGGACTAGTGTCTAAATATGTCGAAGAGTAGAGTACATAAACAGTTTATGTGTACCGACTGCCCCTATCCTTGTATACGACTAATAAAATGATCATAGCAATTCCTTTTTTATCTATTGTTTATGCATGCTATCCTTTTTAGGCTGAATGAGATTCTACGAAATTCTCTGCTTAATTAAGTTCATTACTATTTTCTTATATATTACGTCTACATTCGATTTACTACTAAATATTTGGACTTTGTCTACATTTGGAACATTACTAATTTTGTTTATCTTATATTTGGTTTTTTACTTTTTTACCTTACGTCGGTATTTGTTTCGTTACTAATCATTTGTATTCAATTTATTACTATTTTTTGTATTTCACATTTGTATTTGATTCATTAGTAATTTTTATACTTTATCTCTGTCTTTGGTCAATTAGTAATTTCTTGTATTTTACTATTTTCATAACTTTATTAAACTATATTTCTACGTCGCAGTATTTGACAAAATTGGACGACGATGAAAAAGAAGAATTTTTAGTGTTGAGTTCCGTACCTGTTGCATTTTTATTTTACAAGTCAAACCCATTGATATCCCACGTAAAATTAGTAACAAATGAATTCTGTATCTGTTCTGTAAGATTTTCTTATTGTCAAATTATCATTTCGTTTGTAATTTTTATGTAAAAGTTAAAGACCGCCGAGAATTCTTCAGTGATAAACAAACAGACCAACATTTTTTTCAAAATAGAATATTTCCACGTTGCTCTATTAAATCTAGCGTAAAATAATTGGCGTTTATTGAAAATTTTCGATTTCCTAGTTTGTTTTGTCACTATTTGTGCTTATTACGTAATTGTTATGAAAATACAAGTAAGGTGCTTTTATTTGTGTAAATGTATCAGGGAACGTAGATCGCATAACTTTACAAAATGTAGTATGTTGGCAATTAATTCTGTTTCATTTTATGATCTCATCTTTAAAACATGCTTTGTTTCATTGTTGCAGGTAATCGTTGGAACTTATCTATAAACGCGCGTGTGGTGCGAAAATATTCTTCCAGTGGGTGAGTCAAACACAATGCAATGCAAATCACTTTATTGCTAATTGCAAGTCTTTGTGACATGGTAAATTTCAAAGCAGACGTAAAATTTGTTTTATGTTTAAGAAAACTTGTATAAACGAAAAATAACGGAGGGAAATGCAAAGTTAACTTATTTCGGATTCTAAGGTTGGTTAATTAGTTGAAATTATCGGTATAGAAAATTATTTGTTATGTAATGGTTTTGACTACTTATTGACTTTAACCATCGTGAAGCGACACGCGTATACTCAAATTTTAACTTCGCCGTTAGCAGCAGGTGGATAGGGAAGTATACAGAATTTTTTCTGTCGGAAATTGATATCGGCGGACTTAGTCCGACATTCTTAAACACGTCTACAACGCTCTAAAGACAGATATAACGGACGTGTGATATAAGCTTTGACAAATCGAGATGTCGGTTTTTAACACACCGAGAAGTCGAATACAAAATACTATTTTAACCCTAAGGAGAAACATTTTAAAATCCTCTCGATCGAGGAGCACATATCGATCGCCTGTGTCTCCGTATGTAACACTCATCACCTTTTATTTATCGATACGTCATACAATCTAATAAAGAATGTCTAAATACAATAATCGATTATTTATAAATATTTAGAATCAGAATGCTTAAACAATTTTTAAAACTGTAAAAACTCAATGACTGTAATTGACTTAGAGTTTCTCACATCCCGTAAATATACCCATTACCATAATTTCATTTTGTACCCACGAATAAAATTAAATTGTAATCACAGACTAAGGGACTTAATATCAGGCAATGTTATATGATGACCTCGTATGTATATAAATAAAGAGAGCAAGTGGTAAAACTTCCGACGCTTCGTTATTATTATCCACCCTGGCTCAGAGGGAGATAGCATAATGATATATAATAAAGATTATAGATGGGCTGACTAATATTTAGTAGAAAGTCATTATTCCAACTAAAAATATAGCGGCGATCGCATTGTCCTATGTTTGGATACCATCGCACCTAGTTAAAATTACTGTACTAGAGACAGTTCGCAACAACGTAAGCAATACGTACATTGAGTGAAGTGCGTGGGTCACGACGGACGCGAGCTCGCTTAATGAAACTTCAATCAGCACCCACGCAGACGATCTGACTCATCCTTTTACGGTTTCTATATCGCCTCTTTAATATTCATAATTGTTTCCTTTAACATTTCATTCCATGACTGAGTCTATCGTTTTATTGCGGTCAACGAAGAATTTTCGAGTAACCATGACTGTGAGCGGGTCATCCGGCGAATGACGGCACAGTGATAAATCCAGTTCCGTGGTTTATCCGTGGCAAATCCAGTTTCATTGGCTAGAGAAAAGGTTTTTTCGCACTTAATTTGATATACTTTACGGTAATTGCACGTAACTGTTATCTATTATGTGTAATATTTACTCAAACAACAAGTACGACCAACTATCGCAAGTCCATATTCATGTTTGATTTACTTTTGCCTGGTGTAAAAGCAAGAGAATAAGAAATGTCTTCAATGAAATGCTGCCTTTTATTTACACTCCAGCCAGTAAAGGTAAGGACATAAAACTAAAATAATTAACATTCTGATACTTTCTACCGTAATGGCTTAGGATTTTTATTTGCTCCTATCTTTTTCCTTCTTGGACGACATTTGAAATTTATTCATTTAAAACCCTTGAGATTTACTTTACCCTTGACTTTAAATTATCTACATAAAATTTGAAATTAAATTATGCTATAGTACTGAAATAGGATAAACATGAAAAGTCATACAGATTAAGAGATCCTATCAAGAACTGACATTACGAGGGTTCCCTACATATTTAGGCATTTATAAACTTTTAATGGTACCTAATATTCCTATTAAACTATTTATAAAATTTTAACTTTTTTAGAACTAAAATATATTGCCTACTATATCTTTCATAGGCGCATATTTAAGAAAATATAACTACTAATTGACGATTTTCGGATTATTTCCTTTACTTGTGCTGTGAGACCTAACTTTTTGCCAAATTTCACAATTCTAGATCAACAGGTAGTACCCTATAGGTTTAATTTATTTGAGAGTGTCATACAATACGACATAAACATTTTAAGGTTCATCTTGATCGCATTGACTTAGAAGCTTGATTTTTTTAAAGTTCCAAGGAACTGTAGACATAAGTATTTGATATTAATTACAACTCGATACCTCGACACATTCCTGAGAAAAGGGATCTTGATAGGCCAAAAGACGGACAACGAAGTGATATTATAAGGTTCCTTTTGGAGTATGGGACCATAAAAAAGGTATTTTTTATACATCACCACTGGTAACACCCGGCCAGTCCTGATAATCAGTAATAATAGCTTGTTTATAATTAATTAACCATGAACTTCAATTAGAAAAACAATAACAACATCTGAATCATAGTGATTATACCGTTGAATCTATCGAACGCGTATTTTACGGGTCGCATTATTAAAAAAGTATTAATATTTAGAATTATGTTAAATATTTAACGTTATTATAAATACTGAGGTATTTTAAACTCTGTATTACTTTGTTACAATTTCAAGTGTCATTAATTTTGAAAATCAGAAAATATTTACAGTAAGGTTGGCCAATAAGAGAAAAGTTTTGGTCTAAAATAGAATTGTGTGTTCTTCGTATTTTGATCTTTGCGACAAATTTCAATTCCAGTAGGCCGAAATAACTACGTGAGACAAAACATCTCGTACTGGTGAATAATAAATCTAGTTTAATACGTCGATCTATTATAATAAAAGGAGAATGTAATTTGCCAATCATCACGCGCATTCTAATGTAATTTACAGCACAATGGGCATACTCTCAGTTTTGGCCAATTATTTTCTGCATTTGGCAACTGCCCACGGCTTGCGAGTTGTGTTGACATTTATTAGTAGGTCAAGACGTGGCTGTTGTAAAAAGCTAACTTCCTAAAGCAAATAGCATACCATTAACAAACCAACGGCACGGAAATGGCACGATCTGCTCACGATAATGTACACGAATGAACATAATTTAAATTATTTTATGTAGTAAAAACGATTCGTTTTACACGTCGTACGTCTTTGAATTTAAATTAAGCTGCACAGTGATAGGTGAATTTTTTTTGCAACATAACATAAGCTAAAGTTGTGACTCATATTACAATCGATAATAGCCGGCTAAATTTGTTTGTTTCGTTCATGTAAACGACTTATCGTGACAGTGAATCAGAAGTTAGTTGACGTAACCTTTTTGACCTTGAACTAGCTTTCAAAATGCCGTATCATTCGCGTCAGACGGTAAAAGTAAGCATGTAGTAAACGTACGTACGTGCAGTAGTATAGGCATACGTTGAACTCAATACCACCTCGTGAAGTTTATTTTTGCGATAACTAGTTTCCGAGCCTACACAAAAGCTCTTTTCAAAGAAAGTTACGTTATACTACGAAGTCCGTTCTATGTAAGCCGGGGCGAGCGTGTATCTTCAAGTTTAGTTATGATGACGTAGGTACCCGCGGTGTCGTTTTGCGGTACTCGGGTTCGTGGAAACGCCGAATGGTAGTTCTGGACACTTTACTTTTACGCATATTCAAATCGCTATTATGAGGTTTATTTTTGTCGAATTCACAAGTTAACCACCTCCAGCTTTGGATGCGAGCGATTGTTGTATCGTGATCACATTTAAAAGCACCTACGTTGTTGAAGGCGTTCTTATAACATGTACGCTTTTTACTATTTTTTATTTATAGTACGTGACTGAAAAAAATATATACATATACACGGTGTCCGAGATAAGTGTCAGACAAGGAAAGACGTTATTTATTGACTAAAAATAGTTAAAATAAAATTTAAAAGATGACTTTTTATTCAGAAAATTGAAAATAATATTCATAATCATTTGTCATCTTTTTGTACAGACGACACTTGCGCATATTGTTCAGCGCTGCTCGAAAAAATAACCCACGAACAGCTGCGAAGACATCGCTACTGCAGATAAAAAGCCCACTACGGACAAGTATTGGGAGTTTTAAAAAGAATTAGAAAAGGGAAAATTTTTACACTGAATTATATATATGTATATATATATATATATATATATATATATATATATATATATATATATATATATATATATATATATATATATATATAAATATTCTTGACTCAAAATTAATTTCGTATACATACCTAATAAAGAATTTAATTGTATAATTCTCTTTAACTTGTATTATTTATATATGTACACCTTTTTTATTTTTTTATTTTGCATATGCATATGTGGGTCACATTATTCTCATAATTTTAACATTATATTATTGCATATTTCAAAAGAACTAATGAAAAATCTAAAAAGGCCTAAAAGCAATAAATAAATGGGTAAACCCCTATAGTGGGGTCTGATGCTCTAGCTTGATGTTTAAACAGGCAATTATGCCATTGCGTGATCCTGGTCAGTAATTCGTTTCTCAATTTGCTACATAATTGATAAGTTACATAGTCGGTCATAGTTTAGTGTCTATAGCTGCCTGATAAAGTAGGGGAACTCTTGCAGTATATCGAACCTTGCTACTATCGATTGAGATATTATAGTCGTGTTGTAATTAGATGTAAATAACACGCTTACAGGTACACGAACTTACAGATATTCTATTTTTCGACGTGATGAACTCGTCAACATATCTTACGCAAAGCACCGTTTTATTTCGTTCTCTTTTCTAAATAAAATAGCTTATGGTGATTATGTAAACAGGTCAATTTTCACAATTTTTGACGGTAATTTTAAAATTACAAATGCTATATAATATTATAAATGCGAAAGTGAACTTTATTTCTTTATTTTCTCGTCTCGCTTCTGCGCCTTAACCTACCCAACTAATTTTCACAATACCACTATTTTTACTTTGTACCACCACGTTTATCCTTTTCCATTTGAGAGAAGACGAAGGCCTAATCTATTTATAAAAAACTAGTTCAAGATCGAAGAGATTACATAACCTTTATCTCTGTTTCACTAGTACAACAAATCAGATGTACTAACGAAACAATACACCTCATATTTTACGAATTTCTGCGAATAACATCAATGAATCATTTTGATTGCACAAATATTTAAATTATACCCATTTGTCTATCCTATCCCGTAAACGTTATCGTGATCACTCGTTAATGTTAGGTAACGGTAGGACATTGTGTTTAGGAAATTGGATTTTTATAATTACCGCACCCACTAATAAATATCGACACAACCTGTAAGGCGTGCAACGAAAAAATGCTCGGTTCGATCGATGGTATATAACGATGAGATTTTGATATTTCTTAATAAATGTGTACATCATGTACTAAAATTTTATACACAGATTCGTCCTCGTGAATATTCTTTTTCCATTAATTCTTTGTTTAAAATAACAAAGCGGCATGTGTGTAAAGTCAAAAACACGAATACAAATATACAAACATGGAACCAAAAGACACATCGAGGAAACAGACTAAGGAACATTTTCCAAAATACAATATTCTTTTTTCCATTTCATTAGGCTTACCGTCTACAAAAAACATCATGTGTTTTACCGAAATTTAATGACAGAATCGGGTGTAAGATTAATCTTAAGAATTTTTAACTTAATCGTTAGATTAATCGTAGAATTGTTTAATATTAAGTTTTTTAAACAATTACAAAAGCAAACGACGAATGTTAAAATCGGTAGCCATACTAAGAAAAAAAGTCAGTAAACAACCAGTTAAGCAGAAAATGCAAATACGGATTGTTAACGTTAATGCCGAGGTACTAAATTCACTAACTCTCAAACTTTAATAAAACGAGCGATAGAAGAAACCTGCTCGTTTACCGCCGCTCTAAATGAGCGAGTGTCGAAAGGGGGAAGTGGAGGCGGTACTACCCGACTATTCGGCCGGCGACTCGTGACTTCTGTTTGCCACGTTTGTTATTCACGAACTATGCTACCGACAACTAACCGGCGACGCGAATCTTCCGCCGTTACTTGCAAGTTCGCCGTAAGTACGAGTTTGCCCCTTAAACTAATTATAGGTCTCCGTCTCAGTTAGTTTGTTGGGTATGAATTTAATTATGGATGAAACTAATAATGATTTTACGTTACATCGGTCCGTGGGAGGGGCTTTGGAAAGGGGTTCGATAAACGTTAACATTTTTCCATTTACGCATATATCTCATGAACTTTTATTATATCTTCAATGAAAAAAATATATTATTAATATGCAGAGTACAATCTTTAAACAAAATAACTGTAAATAACAATTTCATTATATTTGAATGACACTTTAAGAAAATCTGTCAAGCACGAGTAAAATCCGCACTTCGCTGCTTTCGTGCACAATTAAGCATTTATAAACATTTAATGGTACATCATAGTATTTATTTTTATAAAACTACTTACAAATATTAATATTCCACAATGTAAATATATTCCCTGCTGTATTTTTCACAGGCATAAAAACATTTTAATTTAAAAAATTATGACATTTACAATTATTGCTATAGTTTTAGTGTAACCTTTATGTAGGCTTCTAGAAATTCGGTTTTTGTCATTTTAAGTTCATAGTCTCGGAAGTAAGGGGCGACATATTTTTTGCACATATCTCTGAAGACATAAAACATAAAATAATGAACAAAATATTTTTGTGATCCTTGTAACTAGCCCTTTGAAGCAACGCCCCGCACTATTTGTATACTTGATTTAAATAAATCACTAAGTGCATGCAATTAAAAACAGAGTTAATCATGGTAAAATCATAATAAATTTATTTATAGAAAACACTAAATACCATGTACGTTTTCTCATGAACAGAACTAAGTCCGCGTTTGTAAACTAGAGGAAAGCACTAAGTGCCATTCAAATAATATAAACGTGAACACGTTAGTGATGGGACATAAGAAAACAACTGACATAGAATATCAACTTTTTTAATTATCTATTTCAACAAGTTTGAATAAAAAGCTTATTTATTATCTTCTCCTTTTTCAAGTAAGAGACCATGTCTGACAAATCTTTCTTCTTTGAGTTTGAAATTTTAAATTTACAATACAATCGTGGGATAATTATGCCCAATGTTTTTATCGTTCAAAGTTATCCGAATTGTTACTTTATGGGTTCTTCGTTGCATATTTTGATCCACTGTGCTTTTGAAATGCTTAATTTGTCAGTATTTAAAACTGAATCTGCAACTAACCCTGTGAAAATATAAAAAATCTTCTTCACTAATTGTGATCACTTTCAATTATTTATCCCGCGTTTCTTTTATCGCTCTCTTTACAAGCTAATTTTGTATTAAAAAACAATTAAATTGGTGTATTTTTCAAGAAGCAATACAATTAAATTACACAATTTAATTATACGTGTGCACCGTTTATCGACAATTGGCTTTGGTAGTAAGGTAATTTCTGAATGAATATAGGATTATCAATCTAATATTTTTCTCAAAAGTTTACACATTACGCACTTCTGTAATACAGTCCTAGTACACAAACAACCATGACTTGCATTAATGGGCACACCGGTGTACTTATGTTTACACACCCTCACACAACACATACACACAGAACGCCGCACCCACTCGTTAAAACGCATACACGCGGAATATGCACGAGAACACGCAACACTCACTCGCAAGCGCAAACCGCACATCACACTCGCACGCCCGGACACGGACACACCCGTAACTAACAAGCAAATGCGAGCATTAAACGCACATACACACACGCACTGACATTCAAGTACAAAATTTGGTTAATATATAAGTCAAAAAATTACAAAAAAATATGCGTTTGACAATTTTATATTCATTCAAAAATTACCTTGCCAATAAATCGCACGTTGATATCCGATGTGTATACATACTACAATCGACTTAAAAAAAAACAATTAACAACTATGTTAGCCTATATTGACTATGAACGACGAGCAAATAATATCATCTAAGAAGACATACATTAACATCAATTCACAAAATAATTAGTAACATAACTAGCTCAAGTATGCATAAAATTTAGAGGATCTTGAAAATTCTTTTACATTTTATTCTTTTTTTTTATACCTCATTTGGTGGTACTTTAGCAGTAATGGTACTCCCAGATGTTAAAACATACTCCTGACAATGTATTTTGCACTTTTTACTTGCTGGAATAAACACTTTTGTACTTCCCAGCTTTGTTTAGATCGCATGGAAGGTTCGTTGGTGCTTAATGCTTCATTTGAGGTATTAGCCAATGCTAATACCTCAAATAAAGCAGTATATATAAATATATATAGCAGTATATGTAAAGCAGGATATATAATAGCAAACTGTATACTTATTTTAAAAACCATATTGTTGGCACTTAATGCTTTATTTAAATGGAGTATTCATATACATGGACCTAAAAAAAATTCATGTACTCAATTTGTCCCCACTCCCTTAAAATTTCTATATAAATATTTTTAATTGTTAGCTATTGAGAGATTATTAATATGATTTGTTAATTAATTACTATGTTTTGATTTTATTACAAATTTCAAGTTCCTACATCAAGCTGTTCCCGAGAAAAACAGATGTGACATACAGATGGACAAGTGTTTTAATCAGGATTTTTTTTTGAAGCTACGGACCTTTAAAATATGACAAGTTAATGTAGTTTTGAGTCATTCTCATCGCACTACAATAATGAAGAAGGAAAATTTAGGAACAAGTATGTTAATCACTTATATTGCTTGCCTAAATCTATATCCGTGTTAAAAACATGTTTACGGAAATAATTACGCATTTTGTAAATAATTACGTATTTCGCACAGACTCTCCAAAATTATACATTTCACAAGTCTACATACTGAGCTGCAAATTATCAATTGTAGCCTTCTATTGTACAAAGCAACAATTGATAATCTATACTTTTGCCTAATCTCGTTTGTGTATCCAAATCCGAAGTATAACTGAGCAGGACTTCCTTATTTAAACTCGAGCGACTCGCTGTTCTGAACAGCCCTTACACGTGTGCGCGGCCTCGAAATTAAATATTAAGATTTAACTTTCATTAAAATACGCCATCGCCACTCCAAGTTATCAATTAGACGTCTCTGAGCCAGCTACCACAATCCATAACGCCGTAGATAGCGCGTAGCACGTGCAGGTTTAGGGAGGCAGACTCGGGAGGCATAGGGCCTCCGGGAACGCAGGGCACCGGAGGGGGTCGCGCCCCCACACCGGCCTCGTTATTTGATTCGGCTGAGACTGAGTGTATCAAGTCGAAAGCTTTGTTTATTGGCGGAGAATACTTGCTGGGAAGAGAGAAATAAAGTATTTATGAGTTTAATTTGTGATGCATTAGTGCTACGTGATCTATTTAAGTTTTGTGTATCATGTTTTACCTTAGTGACTTTTTTATTATTATTAACTTTTATGTATAGTACATATGGCGGACTTATTGCTACATGAGCAATCTCTTCCAGTCAATCATAACAATTTGTATTGAAATTTAGTTGGTAGACTGTAAGAGATTTTACAATGAAAATTCTTAATAGCACATTAGACAAAAAAAAATACAAAAGAAAACAAAATATTGACATGATTTGGGATGGGAAAGACAGGAAAGGGCGAGGACACAAAGGAAAAGGTTTCAGGAGATGCAGGACTTTTTCACTCGATCTTTGAAAATATTTATAGACGTGATTTTCCTGATGTCAGCATCCAGGTGATTCCAAATTTTTGCTGCTTGGACAGTGAAGGATTTTTCGTAAGTGGTAGAGGTATGTTTAGGAATAAGTAGGGTGTGTGAACTTTCAGATCACGACCCAAGGCCGTGACCAGACAAATTTTTAAATTTGCCGCTAAGATAATTTGGGCTATGAGGATTTTTTAATATGTTAAAAAGAAGTATAAGTATGTGAAGTTGGCGTCGATCACGGATCTTCAGCCATTTGAGAAGTGACCTTTATTCAGAAATGTGATCATATTTTCTGAGGCCGAAGATATACCGAATGCATAAATTTTGAAGACGTTCCAACTTGCACAAATATTCTTCATTAAGATCAGGATAGCACACGTCTCCATAATCGATTAATGGTAATAAAAGTGTTTGACAAAGGTAGATTTTCGTTTTAGTCGGTAGAAAATTTTGAAGACGTTTCAAAGAGTGTATCCTGTTGAAAACACGACGACTAACATAATTTACTTGAGGCCGCCAATTAAGATTTTGATCGATCAGAAGACCCAGGTTTTTAACAGTTGACGTGTATGGTATTATTGTACTATTTAGCACTAATTTCGGTAAACTAAGTAGGTTTACTTTAGAAGTCAGTCTTTGACTACCGATGATGATAGCTTGTGACTTACTTGGGTTAACCAAAAGACCCATTTCATGAGCCCACTGACCAATTGAAGCGAGATCTCAATTAAGGATGTCGATGGTTTTTGATAAGGAATGGAGGTTCGAGTGCGCATAGATTTGTAGGTCATCAGCATAGAGATGATAATTGCTAGAAATATTTTTAACTACATCATCAATAAACGCTGAAAAGAGGAGAGGAGATAGAACTCCACCTTGAGGTACACCAGCTGTAAGATCAGTCCACTCAGAATAGGTATCTGACAACTTAACACATTGTCTGCGTCTATGACAATATGAACTAAACCACTCAAGTGAATGTTGGGATATATTAAGATATTTCAAGCGGGCAAGAAGTATATCGAAATAAACAGAATTGAACGCACTGCTGAAATCAAGAAGCACAAGGACAGTGACTTGTGTATTATCCATAGCCAAGCGTATATCATCAGTAACCTTGACAGCGTATATCATCAGTAACTGCCCTAGTTGAGGTACTGTGGCCAGCTTTAAAGCCAGATTGAAGTGGATTTAGAGACTTATGGGCATTAAAGAAAGTAACAAGTTGACCATGAACAATACGTTCAAAGACTTTAGATAGAAGCGGTAGGATAGATATGGGCCAAAAATCCTTGGGTTGCGTAGGTAATAAAATTTTAGGTACGGCACAATTTTACATAAAAACTAGAGAAATATAGGTGCCAAATTTCAAGTATGTTGGTAGACTATAGTTCTGGAGATTTCGTAATGAGTTAGTTAGTCACTAAGTGAGTGGTATTTGGTTTTTATATATATTACAGAAAATGAAGTGAGATATATTTACAAATCAAAGCGTACTGTTAGCGTAAATAAGACAAAGCAGCTAGCTTGTTGCGAATTAAGAGTGTACCGAAACGGTTCTTGTTATATACGTGTTCCTCCCCTCAATCGTGTTCCTAAAATTAATTTCATTTTCTGGTAACCAACACCTTTTGTACACTGCTCTCGCAGAAAATTTCAATGTCTTTTGTGGTCTGCTTTTTATCCCTAAAGGTGAATAGCGAATAATTACGTATAAAATATAATGTACATTTATATATATTTATAGCACCATAGAATCTCAGCACTTGTATCTTTGCTATATAATTCGTTCGTGCTTTTATTACGTGTAGGAATACACCGTAAACCAGCACATGAATTAATATTATTGAATATGACTTGCTCAAAATAAAGGATGTATCAGTCACAGATGGGACATGACCAACTCTTATGATGAATGTTAATCGATTTATAAGCAATAAGCTGCGACAATAATTGCTGTGAAAAGACGATGCATTAAATTGATTTCACTATTTTCTTTATCGTACACTGCCGGTGATAAGTATCCACTCATATTGTAGTCTTCGAAGATGTCATACGGAACTGTGGACACTGTATTGTAATCTACTGGCGTTATATTGATTCTCATTTTAATGTTTGGTTGAAATTAGAAATTATTATTTTGTCTGAACGAGTTTAACCCATTATTGAACGAGTTTAACCCATAGCTGCCGTCACGGCTTTATCCGGGCAAAGACATTTTATTTTAATGGCTTTTCATACATTAATAATTTACCGTGAATTTGTAAACGGTATTTCCAGCAGTTTAATTATTTGTTCACTTTAGTCGAGTACAGAATTGTACAGCCCAACAACGTAACAAAGAAAGTCTTATAGTAGACAATCTACAGTAGTTAGCCATACGCACCCTGAAACTATTTATGAATTTTATTGTTGTATGGTCAAAGGTTACTTTGATGCAGCCGTTGATTACAAACATAACCCAAAAAATACATCATAAAAATACATACCGGCACCCTTCCACTTCCTTCACTTAAATAGTTATGGCTCATTACAAACAGAGTGGGAAAATGTTATACACCTGTGCCTGGACAGTTAAACCTTTTGTACTAAAAAATAAACCAAACTTTCTTTTTTATGAAATTAATATGATAAACATTGGACTTGTTTTATATATATTGTAGTTTATAGTACTCGATATTTTACTACTTAGATGCCTTCAATTTGGATGAAGTTTAAGTAAATTGGGATAAAAATAGCTATACATATGCCGACATAAAAAAGGTAGTTCTCCTTTATATATATATATTTGTTTCGTTTAGAATACTCAGTATATCTACCACTACGACATGCCGAACTATGTACTTTAATTTAGAGTGGGAAAATAAGGTGGCCAACCTTATTTTTAAATTGAAATGTTGATATATGGCAAATTTACGAAAATAATCGTGTATTAAATAGATACGAAACCGATTTGAATGTTGATTAGATTTGGTTTGATAAGTAATATAAAATACATCAAAATTTGGAAATCATATACAATAAATATTTATATAAAATTAAACAAATTATATCGGTAAACGAGGAAAAACTTGAAGTTTTTTAAGATCGACTGCTAGAGAATACAAGAAGGACGCGTAAGCCTTAAAAAGGAAATTGTTTTCCTTTGTAGATTGGAGATTAGGTTCCAAATATACTTCTGTTAAACACCTTACCTTAAATCAAAAACATTTAGTTTTGCTCAAAAATACTAAGTGTAATATGTATTTTTTTATGATAATACTAATCAAATATTTAAAATTCAATTTAACTCGGTGCACGTTATAAATTTTATGTTTTTTATATGGTCATTCGGCGTAAAATTGGCTTTTAAAATCAGTTTATTGTTCGACGTAAGAATCTGTACTTTACTTTTTAGCGTAACTCATATACACTAAGAGTAATCGAATTATATCCATCATACACCTTATTTAAGTAATCACAAATAAAGTAATAAACATAAGTCGTTAAAAACATACACATTTCATTCAATCAAGCGAACTCATGTTCTCACATGATCGTATACAAATAACGCTTGAGACAAATTTATTGTGTCTAATCGAGGTCAAGAGTAAGTCACGTATCAGTAGCGCAACTTACTTACGCTGCTGTTTACAGTGCTGAGATGAAAAAACCCGTGCAATTACATTGAAAAATGCGTTAATCGTTCATTATCTGGTGACCTATTTGCGCTTCAGACTGCGAAGGGGATGTGTAAACTGTAAAACATTTGATAGACGAACGCAAAGTAATGTCTACGGCGATATCGCCCGCACCGCCATTAATTTGGATAAACACGTTCGTTCCGTAAAACGCGTCAACGACTAGCGAGGTCGAGATGCACGGTGACTCTGCGTGCCGGAAAGTGCGGCGCCGCCGCGCCAGTGTGCTCGTACGCTGCAGATCGACTCGTCCCTTCCGCTTCGATCGAATTTGCGGATGCGAGAACTGAATTGATTCATTTAATTTTAACTGTTGCCATCTGCGTATGAGTTAAAAATAAAAATATCGCTATAATTAAGCCGGTCTATTTGTCAAGCAGATGAAATTTCGTTAAAAGAGATAAACAGGTGATATTGATCGTACATTACTTTTATGGTTTACCGCCCCTATCCAATATACTTCAGTGATTCATGATATATATGCGTATTTTAGAAGATTTAAATTGTATTTTTAAACACTTTGTTTCTTGGAAATAAGCCCCACTACAAACAAACAGATTCACTTTTCTCATATTTATCTTCTACGCCAAAAAAATGATTACCGAAGTATTAATAAATTGCATTCATTTGGCGTAATTTTCCAGCTGATTTTAATCGTGTAGTGGAAGGTCCCGTTTCATAATAATAAAAATGAACCCCTCTTCGGCTTCTTTGAGAAAACCATTTAAACTAAGGCATTTCCGATAAGTTTTCTCCGTCTGATGTGATGGCTCTACATCTTCTGAGTCCCATCGATTTTACAACTATTTCAAGATAGTGAATCTGTGTCTGATTGAAGGATGTCCTCTCTGTCTAGTTTCGTCACCCTTGAAAAAGGTTAATTTCTTCGTTAATTTTAGATTCTTAAATAACGTTTATCATTATTTTAAAATTATACAAACTGACGCTAGCAACATGTCGCCGCTAACATCCCTTTACCAGAACCTTCCGGAGCTGCTTAAAGGACGATTTGGTAAATTTAAGTTTGTTCGTAGAATGTATATATATATATATATATATATATATATATATATATATATATATATTCTGCGTACAAACCTAAGTTTACCAAAACGTCTGATTGTGTGTGTGTATGTATATTTATATATATATACACGCACACGCAAGCGCACGCGCACACGCACGCACGCGCGCACGCACACGCGCACACACACACACATTCCCTAGCATGGCCCAATTCACTAACCCCCTCATCGGTCACTCGATAAACATAACTATGCAATACGCGTAACAAGCTATATCATGTAGCACGAATCGTTGTTTAGAGCGCACACTTTTATTGCACCCCGTGTCCGTCGGCCGGCGAGGAGGCACGCGACGCTCGTAGAATTATTCCAAGTTCGACGGACCGACGTCGTTCGCCTCAATTGCGCTACAAGTAGTCGTAATGACGCTATAAGTAGCCGCGGCCGTTGCTCGCTCTGGCATGATTGTTCTTTTTGGCATTACCGTAATTATTATTTGATTGAGAGTAACGTAGCTCCTGTTGCTGCCTAATAGTGCGGTTGATAAACCGCAATCTCCTATTTTGATGACAAATTTGTTTCGGCATTGAGTTTATTGTCGTTCATAAACGATATTTTATTGGGTAACATCAGTCGGATGCGCATCTATTTTACACGACAGATGTCGATATTAACTGATAATACAGTCTTTATAAGCATTATTTGGCGGTGGAAACAATTGAAAATCATTAATTATAACGTTCAATAATATTCAACGAAGATTATTTACGACAAAAAAGAATACTGTGTCAAATTCAAACCTGCGCGGCACCTTAAACATCTTCATGAATTATTATAAAATAGTTTCTAAGTACAAAAATTAAGAACATCATTGTTTTAAATCAACACCGATACGAAACATCGACCGATCTATAAGCAATGAGCGGTGAAACGATGCTGTTGTAGACTGTACAAACGTTTCAAGGTCCCCTCCCGCCCCGTGTCCGTTTCTATCACAGATCGATGTTTATTTATCCGTAGCGGCCGCTACGTCAACACGCTTTATTATCGCTCGTTGTAAATTGATACCGGTCGCAAGCCTGCTCAACTGCTACCGATCCATAAAATTAGCGACCGAATCGACCGTAGCGAGAGCTGGCGACACTTCAAAATGAACCCTATTATTTGCGATAACTTGAGGCGAATGGACATGTCTTGTGGAGATCTGTTATTTAAAGTATATTGATATCACGAGGTAATTATATCTAATGAATATCTCTCGCTGAAATAAAATGACGCTCAGAACCTATATAAATGAGAGACGAATCATCCAACATAGAGAGGTGTCGTTATAAACTGTTGTCGAGGGAAATGTCTAGAACTTGTGACTTGGAAGTGCAACAGTATTGAGTGTAGTTGAAACGTACGTCAGTTCCACATACGTTTTAATACTAATCACTGAGATTTTAAATGTACGAAAAGTTATTTTTTCTTAAATTTACACGCCGACACTAACATTTTGCCAAATTCACTTTCAAGTGTCAAGGAAAAGTAACACAATAACTTCATAAACAAGAATTCCAGTAACAAAGGCATCTTGTATAATATTACAAGTTTACAATCATTACATACAAGTGGATACTTGAGCGATTATAGACCTTGGGCAACGACCGCACGAACGCGACTACGGGCTATTTCCAACGCGAGCCCTGCGCAAGCGGCGGTTCACTGTGACGGCTAAACTAACGAGCCGCGCGAGCACATACAGCTTCGCTTGCCTAAGTATGCAGCGAGACGCTTCGACTCCGGCTCGCGACCGCCTTCACCTATCGGTAACCGTCTACTTGCATTCAAAATCTACACACATTTACATAATATACTGAGCACGTAAGCTAATAATATATAGCTTCGTTAAAAGGTGCAACACTCTGTTTCGAATGCCGACATTGCAAATTATTGTCGGCGAAAAGCGCGCGTGGAAGCGAGTGTGCGTGATGTGTTTATAAATACTGCGCGCACACATGCAGCGAACGGTGCGGCGGTACGTGCGCGCGAGCTTCGCGTCTGGTGCGGGCGTGCCGGTGTCGGTGCAGTTTCGATTCGTTCCTGGAGCACGTATAAGGTTACACAATACATAATGCATGCCCTACGCCTACCGGTATATAACTCGTGCCTCGGCTGTGGATACATACGCCTGTGGATACATAACGTACACCGTGTGTGTGAACGCGCCTAGCGCCGTCCCGTTCGGCGAGCGGCCGGGCTACGGCGCGGCGCGGGCGGTACATTGCGAGCCTGCATTCCACCTTTCCACACATGAAACGATGAAGCACGTCACATTTCCGTTCGAAAATATTACAAGTGCACTACTATTTAATGGCAATCCTTGTCCGCCCTGGCGCGTCGCTTGGCTCACAGCCGGTATTTGAGGACTTTAATAATTTTTATATAGAGTCCGGTGTTCGGAAATTATTACATAATGAATTTTCATATTTGCCCATTTTGTACCAAACCGTGAATCACTAGAAACCCGGTGACGTTCCTTCCATTTGGCCATGTTTATGAAGTTTATATCCAAACGTATTTACAAATAGCTCTCTCACATATGAATTTGCGTGCGGCAGTATTGATCTATTTAACAATTCAGTCTTCATATACACAACGTCAATGGTAACCGGTTACGATGTTCGATAGATTATTATTCCCGACGAAATGACTAAAAAACTGATTGAATGAAAAAAATTATCCAAATCTAAATATAGAATTGTATGCGGTCGAAATGTTTATGTAAATTGACGATGATGATTGTGTATTTTTTTATACGGAGCGCGGCGGGCGAGCGCACCGAGTTCGTGGAAGTTCGACGCGCGGCGGCGAGCGCGCGCAGAGGTCGCGAGAAGGTCATGCCGTCTCAATCCGGCGACCTGGTTCTCTCTAATATTGTTGACGAAGTGTAATGTTTGATATAACTACGATTCAGATAATGTCATCCAACATTCGTATAGACAGCGTCGATAGGAAATCTTCTCTGAGCGTTTGGTAGATCAAAACAGTATAGAGAAAACTGACCCACAGCAGCAGAGGTCTCGAGAGAATTTTATTATGACTAGTACAAGCGACGGCAGTGCAGCACAGAACCGAACGATACGTCCGTTCCCACCCAGTTACTGTTAATCGACAAAATTGGAATTCAAGTATGAGAGGGCGATTATATCTCACTTGACACAAGTATCGGTGTATCGCTTTACATTGACATGCGTTCTACTAAACGCCTTATTAGTGGTTCATAATTGCTCCTGCAGCTGTTAGCGACAGTGGTCCGTCGTTATCTGCTTCAGGTAATCTGTCTATTTTATAAAACCAGGATATAAACAGATAATAGCCCTGGTGAAGTATTAATCATGCAATAGCGGTCCGTTGACGGGATGCATTTAGTCGAACCCGATGCCGTACGAGAACCGGTCTGATAAGTGCCGCTACTTGCCTCCACGCCATCGTTGCGACACACACACATCTAGGTGACGGCTGGTGCTCGTTCATAACGCCCGACTATATCCAGGGAAAACTATTGGAAGGAAACGGAACTGAAAAGAGTCACGACAAATCTTGAATAGATGGAATAAAGTAAGTATTTTTCTGAATCGGGTCTATATTCAGAAACATACTTCACGTCATTTTGAAAGTTAGAATGCCGGCAGCATATTCATGAAATATTTGCTGTGCTATTGGCGGTTTATTTATATCTAAGGCGACTTACTTGATATCCATCAAAGATACACACACGGCTTAGTATTATATCGGGAATAGTTGATTGTAAGCCAATTGAATTGCCTGAATTAAGTTCTATATTTACATTGCACTCATATTATATAATATTTACTGTCCACAGAACAAGCCACAATCTGAAATTTTATTCATTGATATTTTCAACATTTGATATATAATCTCGGAACCTATATAAATAACGAATTCGAATATTAGTATAATAGGTACTTGATATAATCTTATAGGTAACCTAAATTCCTTGAAATAAATGCGCTTTTTATCATAAAGTACTTTAAGCAAGACTGGTTTATTTAAATTATCTAACAAATAAGAAGACGCGTTCAATACGATAATGATAGTAATGAACTTTTTCGAACTCACGTGCAGTTGCCAAGCAGAAGAGAATGCAGAACGGAAGCTCGTAATCAATCATATCACAAAATAAAACTAAATAGGATCGGCACACCGATGAGGTTTGAAACTTTTGAATCATTATAAAACTCACAGTCATATGGTCAAATGGAATGTCATATTCATATTATATCAGACATTTTAATTTTTATATATTCGTTTTATAGACTCCGCTCAATCGCAGTGAAAAATTTAAAAAAAAACTCGGTTAAAAGAATAAAGATTAGAGAAAAATATAATTATAAATAGTTTTCGTCGTGTTTTATTAGATAATATTATTTAGATCTTAATAGAAAATAATATGTAATAATACCACATTTTCATTTGTCACTGCATTACTTTAGAACTGCAAGCTTCAAATTTCAATTAGGTTTCATAAGTAAAATATATTTTTTCACATTTATAGTGTATTTAAGTGATGTTTTATAACAATTTGCTTATATTTTTTCACATTTATAGTGTATTTAAGTGATGTTTTATAACAATTTGCTTATATTTTTTCACATTTATAGTATATTTAAGTGATGTTTTATAACAATTTGCTTATATTTTTTCACATTTATAGTATATTTAAGTGATGTTTTATAACAATTTGCTTATATTTTGCACTTCGCCTTTTATAAATTATTTTGTATATACTTTGGCCCCCCAATTATCATGTTGGTCAATGTCATAAAGAAACATTTCTATTTTTCAGCATAATTTTGGCCGGTTGTTTCATTCTTTTCTTTAACCTAGAAAAGTACGACGTGCTTATACAACTTGAGAATCGAATCAAATATCTAAACTCTTCATTCTCATAGAAAATTCGTGGCTCATAAGTAGCCAAGTTTGTTGAGTTGCCCATGAAAAGTAAATAAATGGAAATAGGCAGCCATCAAAACATACAAGTTAATTGCCTTTCACTACAAAAGTGACCCGGTAATAAATCCATCAGGTGGGAGTCGCTGTGGGGACGCAGAGGGGGAGACGCCCGTCGTCGCCCGAGCCAGTAATTGGATACGGCGATCGATCGCATCGTAACAGAACCGGTTTTACTCAGCATTCGGTGTCCGACCTGCTTTTCAACTGCCTTTAGTATTATTACCTTTTTGAACTATGACCTTCGCTGGATTGGTTTTCGTCTGTTGTACGCTATTGAGGTTAGCGCGAGATTTAGTTGCTACAACGTCTCGATTTATCTCCAGATATTAGTTTAATGTTTACCAAACAAGCTTGGCCGGACGATATTTAGATAATCGTACGTCAGCCTCACCTGACCCTTAATATCCGATTAATCGAACTTCAATCTTAGGCGTGAGGTGATTTGAAATTTGCTAATCCACTCATTGGCTTCACAACAAAGAAGTTTTTATTTACTATTTTAAGTAATAGTCATGAGGAATACATGAAATGTTTCTCATTTTTTTTCCAAATTCCTATCTCACTACGTACGTACCTACTAGTAAAGTAAACGAGGCATAAAAAGTCATTAATGATATTTTGTTAAGTCATTAATGATATTCTGTTCTTCATAAAGACGTTACATATTTATTAAACTACGAAAAAAAAACTCATAGGAACCACTAATATTAAGGTGCTTTATTCACCCTATTTTGATTATTAAAAAACTATAATTTTGAACGCAACACAATTGCTATTTATAATAGGAACCGAATTATATATGTCAACATAAACACATTTTCAAAATTATTAATAAAGCCTGAGTAACATTCTAAGCGGCTGTCCGTCCCGGCTTGTATACTGTTTTTTTTTATATAATATTTATTTATGTGAAACTCATTTCCAGAAACACTTAAATAGATATTTCTTTATTATTTATATCCCATCTTAGAGCCTGAATATAAATTTTGATACCGCCATTTTTTATCATTTCGAAATTCTCATACGATTACACGATGGAGGATCCGTGATGAGTCATTCAATGATTGATATTTATATGGATTTTATTTCATTTTTCCTCAGTAAAAATAAAATATCATGCTTATGGATTTACTTTCCATAACTTAATAATGTAAACAATACAAATCTACGTATAAACAAACAATAAATAAATAATTAGATACATCCGGTAGCAACAGTTAAACAAAAAGTGACACGCTTTTTACATCTTTTAGCGGAGTTAAAAATTGCACGAAACCTTTCACACGGCACGGCGCCCGCCCCGCCGTACCGTCGGACAATTTTTATCGTATGTTAAAAATTGCAGCATGTGAAAGAACCGTTACGGTTTTTAGACGGCAGGAGTAAAGGGATCGGATGACACATGCACGATTGCATTTGTTCTTCAAGTGATACGAATGTAAATTGTTTACTATTTCGTGTAATGTCACATTCAGAGTTTCAGGCCAATAATACGACATTAATTAACCACATAATTCGGTATGTATATTCAAAATATTTACCTTTCACAAAATGAGAACTGAAGTTACCTCAAGATCATAGATTCAACAGTATACAAAACGACTTTATTGTTGTATTTCACAGTTCACGGGGCTTTGCGTGAAAAATGCTTGATAATAAATTATTTCACCGCAGTATTTTTGTGCATTATTACGCAGCAGCCATATTAAATGGATGCGAGAAATTCGTGGGGCAAATTATATATAAACAATTAACGGTCGTTATATAAACATTACGTCTATTAATTTAATATTTTAGCGTATAGTAAGATAGCAGCATTCTTTGATAAACACTTCAACTACAGTAATGATGTCGATACAAAACAGAAATGACAAGCTTAAGCAAAGAATATAACAAAATATTAAATCTCACACCGTCTACATCTCTTTAAACTAAATATTAGTTTTCCAAATTAATTCGTTGGATTCTGTTCTAAGTTTGGGCTCGTATTAGAAAGTAGACTTATAAGAAAAGAAACGCGGAATGACTTGCAATGAACCCCTCTCGATCATTTAATCCCTCTGAATACACTAACCGGCAGCGTTCCGCGAAAACGAGACGTCTCCTTTTTCGGAAAGGCGCATTACCTGAATCCAGTGCAGGCGTTTACCCTCATTCAATGCGAACCCCTGACTCGGCCACGCCGCGTTCACACGCTTAACCCGCAGACTTCCTGACGCCGTTGCCAGTTTTATATCATATTTACTTACTTTATAATACTTAAATGCACATTTAATGTTGGGGTAATAAATATCCTTAATAATATCTTATTAAATTGTAACCATGTGTGACAGATAACTTGATTTTGTTTTAACCTTAATGAGTCAGAAGATTTAAACAAAATCAAGCCGCTTTTTAGCAAAGGTTCTTATAGAAAAATACAATAGGCAGTCGACGTTAAGTTAATAAAAATATAAAAGTCACTTACATTACCTTATTACACCTCTTTCCAATTTAAGTAATTAACGAAAATGTCAAAGATTTTTTAAAATATTTTTCTTTTTTTATTTTTCAACACTAGATTATTCGAAAAAGATAGGACATTAACCTGAAATTACGATGTCATTGAAATTTCATTTGCTTTAAAATGGGTAATAATTTATCTATTCAATAAAAAGTTACAAGTAATTTTGGTGCTATTTTTAATATTTACCAAACATAATAAAATAAATTTAGTACCTAGGCCGCGGTCTAGAAAATCCTTTGTTCATTCATCACGTCTTGACGCAATGTACGCTCATCACGGGCTTAACGTAAGTAGGCAAATTGATTTTACCTTCTTTGTGGTAGCTGCCGACCTCATTTGAGGACATTGGTAAATTTTGTAAATAAAAAAGTACGTGGATATGAGCAAGATTCCTTTGTACAATGTAC
Source organism: Druceiella hillmani (assembly GCA_039881145.1). Taxonomy (NCBI): domain Eukaryota; kingdom Metazoa; phylum Arthropoda; class Insecta; order Lepidoptera; family Hepialidae; genus Druceiella; species Druceiella hillmani. Next base: position 4,862,241 of record JAYKKI010000037.1, on the reverse strand, counting down.
TGATTTCCATAACACGCCCCAATCTTCTACGTTATTACGTAAGGGAACTAAAGAATCACCGATAACGGTATTCACATGTAAAGTCAATTACTTAATTCATGATGTTGTCACCATCTTATTTAAATAAATACATAAGCTAAGTTTGAATCATTATTAAATTGATTATAATCGAACCTGAGACAAAGTCTACTGAGAGCTTTGTATCAGCTACTAAGTAACATTAATAAATTCCTGAAATCATCAATTTCCTGAAATCATCAAAATCGAAGTAAAAAAAAAGAACGTAAGATTAAATTTGTCATAGTAGGTGGCACATATTTTTTACAACTTAGCTTGCCGGTTTGTACTCTTAATATGAAGTCTGACGAACTCTCAACAACATAATATGAAAGGCACGCTTCATCGCCCCGGCAGGAGGGTACGCTCCCCCAAAATAGAGGGCGCGCGCCCTCTATTTCACTGATAGGGCTCAACGACCCCTAGCACTATTTGCAACGGCGCATTCTTCTTCACTTCATCACATTCTGTATATCGAGTAACGGATATGTCAATGCCTTTACCTGCATTATTATAAGATACATTCATAAGGTTGTATGTACAAAGCGTCCCGTAAAGGAAATACAAACTTTGGACATTCAAATTTTTTTATGCAGCCTTAAAGTTAAATTTATTCTAATATTGTTATTAAATGAAATATCATGCGGTTAGGCGCATTTGAATATAGTATCTTTTCACCTTGAATTGCTACTAATGACCTTTCGATATTTTTTCTTTAATTTCCACGTAAAATCCGACGGTATAATATTTATCGTCATTATAGTGTTTGCTACTAAATCTCTATTTGTTTAACAGTTTAAGAAAGTGAATCTATGTGAGCGGTCGTTGTACTTTTTTGGTCAAGGGTCAATAGAGACAATGTAGGGCGGCACTTGCGGCCGCAAGTCTGTTTTATAAATAAATTATTATTTGCGCACCTTTTAAATGTGGCTTCGATAATATGTTTCACTCGCATAGCAGGTGTAATAGGTATGTGAATGTGTAAGTAAAAACACTATGAGATACATTTTGCATTTTTTAAAAATTAATGTGATTTGTGGTATCGCACTTTTTTAACTAAGTCATTTGTATTTGCATGCGTCAGCTGCAAGCAATAACTGCAAGTATAAACTGACAAAAAGACAGACGATCGCGATATTTATTTTCTAGCCAGTTCATTTTAGAAAATGAAGCATCACATAGATATGGTGAAGGAAATAGTGTCAAAATAAATTGCGCGCAATCCCGTAAATGTTTAAATGTATCAGGCACACATCTCCAAAACTCAATGCACTCCTGCTTCTTGCGCTATTCAATGAATTGCGCTTCGCGCTGAGTGTCATATTTAAAATCATATATATTTTGAAATATCTTGCGGCAGCGTCAGGCATGAGCTTATTTACTTCAGCCAGTATTTATTTATTATTTGAGAAATGTTGGAACAAAGTTTAAGAAACAAATATTATATACTGCGTTTTCAGTTTAGCTTCGGTTTAAGGTTTCATCTTTTTTGCAAGAATATTACAAACTTCGTAGGATGCTTTTAATAGCCTCATTTTGTCCAACTGCGATTTTAAACGAGTTATTTTTCTTCTGCAAGAAAAAGGCCTCTAAAGGCGAATTAAACTCGCTTGTGTAGTGGCGAGACATATTATTTCGTTTTCACTTCGTCAATTGTTTCCCGGCATATTAGACAAGTAGAAAAACAACCTTCTTTGTTGCCACTTTTACAGCGAAATTCTTCTTCCCACTTTTCTTGGAAACAAATACCGATCTACGCAACTTACGTGAAGTACCAACGAAACTCGGCGCGCCACTAACATGACAAAAACAATTGAGCGTGAGCGAGAGGATGAGAGGCTAACATGTCCATGCTCCGTGCTCTAGGGATGTCCCTTTAAAAAGAAAAAACCGTTAAATGGTTAAAAAAAACCGTAGTTAAAAAACCTTAACCAGAGTGCATTTTAGCCGTAATTGGAACCCGTCAGGAATGAGACATCTCTATACAGTACTATAATTTATTCTGCAGCAGAATCCTTATAAATGGGACCATTCCATATTACGTACTGTTATGTCGATAGTTATACGACTCACATCCGCAGACCGCACAAAAATTTTATTCGGGCCATAAGCGGTTCACGGACCACAGTTTGAAGACCACTGATCTATATTATCTGTATACAAAATGCAACGTCTATTCAAGTGTATTTCTGTCTGTTCGCATATATGTTGAGTTCCATTGGATGAATTTTGATGTTGTTATTACCATCATGTGGTTTTTTGTCCCAGAAGGGATAAAACATTGTAGGTGCGCACATGCTACAGAGCTATGTTAAAATTTGCTAGGAAGATCCTAGAATGCGGACAGGCACGAAGCTCAATAGATGGCGCTACAATCGTGGTGACACTGCGCCGCGAGTGGGTCGAGTATAATCATCGGCTTGTGATGATACAAACGAGCGAAGCGAATTTATGCCATCGTTAGCGTACTCCTAATCAAAAGGTATTTTTCAAAGATAAAGTACCCAAGTTAAAAGAGTTGCAGCAATTTAACCCGGAGCTAATAAAGTTATCTCGATAAAAATACTATGTCACAAGCTTAATCAACTGGCATTCGTGTGTGACGACGATTGAGCTAGAATGCAATTAAAATAAAATTAATCGGTAACCTTCGTTAATCCGCTATTCGCAGATTGTAAATTGAAGGTTAATCATTTTAATTTAAAATTCCTTTCCCTAAGTAAGATGCATAATAACACTACGTCAGTTGCTATTATAGTAACAAACAGCTTGCGTAACCACTTATTGAGGCGGAAATCAAGTTAGTTCAACCTTCCGTCATGTCGAATGCTCAAAAGCGAACATAAATAATGAGATGAAAATGAATTCCGCGCAACGCCGTAATCTGTAAATAGGTAATGATACACGACGCATGCATTACGCTCTCATTACCCGCTAGACGACATTTTTAAATCTCAACACAGCTGTTGGTCTCAGCGAACCGGTCTCACTCAGCCGATAGATAGTTCTTCGAAACGGTTCCATTATTCATGCGCGCCGCGATGGCGAGCGCGGACCGGTTATGTAAACGGCCGACTCGATTCAGCAGCCGCTTATTTATGCGATTAAGATTTGGCCGTGAACACGAATGGGAATGGAGAGAATTCTTTTATGACCTGACTCTCTGTAATTGTGTAATATAACTAGATAATAAAGTGAAGTGCTGGCGGTAACTGGTCGGCGAGAGGTGGGATGACACGATTACCGATCGCCGTCGCATACCGATTGCACCTATAGTTTTTGTTCTCGGTCGTGATGTTTGTTTTATAAAACTGGGTTTGTTTTCGAGATGACGGAATTGAAGTTGAAAATGACTGCCAAGACTAGTTTGATATGTTTTGATTGCATTTTGGTTTGGATAAGAAATTATTATTGATTTTTTTATTTAGACTTTATTTGCATGAGGTTATTATTGCTCGGCTAATTTTTTGTTTTAGGAATGTATGCAAACATATAATACAAACTTTATTTATTGAATATATTTGGCGTTAATTTTGTAGAAATTCATTATTCACAATTAAATGAAACTACGTGATGTAGTATTATTTCCACTTTCTTTAATTTCTTTACCACGATCTAGGTTTCGTTGTATTACAACATCTTCAGGTGGGATATTAGCAAAGATTCAGGTGGGATATTAGCAAAGATCAAGAAAAGAGCAATCTTTGCTAATATCCCACCTGAATCTTTGCTAATATCCCACCTGAAGATGTTGTAATACAACGAAACCTAGGTCGTGGTAAAGAACTTAAAGAAAGTGGAAATAATACTACATCACGTAGTTTCATTTAATTGTGGACAAACTTTATTATTATACAGCTACCGTATTAGCAATATTTATTTTTTTTTAATCGTAAGATTTTCCATGATAACAAATATTGCGGTGGCAGGTGACAATATACAGACAACTGTTAATTTCTCTGAAAATTACAATATTATCTTTATCTACAATTCTGTATTAGTACTTCTAATATCCCACTTATGTACCCTTCCGGTAAACATCATCTATACCTTTTTCGATACTTTAGTCAAAGGGCTACAAGCTAAAACTGAATTAACATTATTGTATTTAGTACAATTCGTTGTCTTTTTTCTAAACTTTCCAAATAAACTATGGAATGTTAAGTCAGTTATAACGACATATTTAACAAGACTTTCGTACTTTTATGTGGAATATACCACGATTCACCATATAATTACGAATGACTTACTAGATCTATCCTGAAAAAATATAACCATAAGTATCGATAATATCGATAATAAAGAAATCCCATTAGGATTTATAACCGAAATAGGCGAAGGACGCGGCCTTGTCAAATCCAATTAATGCGATAGGATATCTTTTTTGGGAAACAATACGAAATGTGGCCACGCTATCTGTCACTATTGAGATATTTGTAATTAATTCTAAACGTAAGTTACAGCCGTAATTATTGCTGTACACCGAATATACGCCCCAATTTACTATCTCAGTTTTCCTCAGACAGTAGCGGTGTGTTCCTGCAGATTCGAGATGCAAGACATGAAGCATGATTTGTTTAACTACTTTCATCACGACGATGCGCGCAGAGACTTGTTACAAGAACGACACGATAGAATCAAAGGAATCTTTAGGACGTGTTTTCTTTAGACACTGATAATTGCTTGAGAGTGGATCGATCGTTGAATTGTTTAGAGCGTTTGTAAAGGACGTTTTTTGGAAAGATGGAGGTTGCAAATAGCTCACAGAGTAAGGACAGTATTTAACTCTATTGGATGGAAGCGTGTTTCGCTGCTACAGAGTGCTATGGGGAGACTTCATAGGTTCCGGCACACATTTGCGGCATGAGGTAGGCCATTATGAACCTGCAGAGGCTCTGAACTCGAATTGTGGTGGCCATAGTGTATACCAGAGGTCCCCAAACTGTTTGTCTAATTTCCATTTGCCATGTTTGTCGGTGTTGGCTAGACGCCCCGCTGACATTTTTAGGCACTTGCTCAGATTATTTCATTATGTAAAGCCAAAATTAAATGTGATCCATTATCCTAGACACCCATTTACCTCCCGTAAACTCTCATTTCTTTCTTGATGACAGGTCGTAATCGACCCCTGGGGATGGATACAGACCACTTTGGGAATCAGTGGTGTATAATCTCAGTTTTCTTGTAGTAGGCTTTATTTATTACATCTATGTTGGTATAATGAACAAAACCATTGTCTTTATGAATAATTAAACGACCAACAGTTAGGAAGTTTCAGCATAACCAAATGGCGAAGCAATTAGTTTGTTACAAGAGCATTACGTAATAATTTACGATAATGGGCGTCTGTCTAGATTGTGCTGGCGAGATGCCCATCAACGGCGCATTTGTTCCGATTCGCGACGCATGCGCGTCGTTAAGTTATGGCATTGTGCGACGGCCACTCGCGAATGACATTTTTATTGGTTTGGCGCTTCGTAGCTGACCCGCTGACGTCATATCGTCCATTGTGCTTGAATAATTCTCGCGATCGCGCCGCGCGTCGCGTCATTATATTTATTTTAATGTTCGCGACATTGGCATGCACCGACTTTGCTTTATTCCGGAAGTTCTAATTATTTGGTCTTTAATTATTGTTTTCAGAATCATATTTATATTGATTCAATAATAATAAGTGGTTATCGCTTTGTCAAAATTTTCCACAGAAAGCTCGGAAATTTTTATAAAATTTCCGATCGAATATTTTGTCCAAATAGCTTGGCTGTTGAGTTCCAATCCAGTGAAGTTAAATCACTCAATTGACATCGGTACAAATGGTAGTCTAAGCGAGGTTCAACGTGACACACATAAGAAATACCCCTAGCGGAATCTCACCTTGGAGGCCCTGCGACGGAAATTCACTTTCCGTACGTCTGGAAAGTGGATGTCTAAAACCATTCCAACGAGTAACGGGAAATCGCCTGGCGATCAAAAATTCTCCAGACTCATCACGCTCCTTCTTTCAGAAAGTTACTCGAGCAATAGATGCTGCGGCGCGTTTATTGGCGCAAGTATTTCACTCGTCGGCGTTTTCCAACCAATTTAATTTTCTTCGATAAAAGATGCAATATCTGGCTTTTTATCTGGGATAGACGCGTGACTAGATAAATACGTATTCGCTAGTTTCTCGAACTTATCCGACGCATTTGATGATGCCATCTTGAAAACAACTGAGCTACAAGGCTACATTCAGTTGTAAATGAGAATCAAGTTATAACTCAAATTACAACAAATACTATTATGGACGTATTATGTCTAGTCGTTAAGATAAGATAAGAACATTGACGCATAACGCTGAAACAAACATTTATTCGCAAACGGTACAGTACAGTGAAGCTCATTATAAATGTGTCTAAACAAGTTTAATTGGCTTAATCACTGGCAGCGTTTCGCCGGCTGTACAATGATTACGATAATTTTCAATAATAATCAAGTGAAATGGAAACAAACAAGACGGCTTAGCGCGCGCTAATAAATGTTGGAAGTGCGCGATCGATTTGCGGCTCCGCCTGCGGCTTGCGCTCTTGCCGTCGCTTTCGTTGCGGTTACCGTTGCTTTCGTAGCGTTTCGTTGCTATACAATAATACTTAACGAATTAAAAACATTAGAAAATGTTATTTTCAACATCATCTTCGTTTAATAAATATGGCGCAAGGTAACACGCAACTGCTGAGTATCAAACGAGAGAGAATAGAAAATGACACACTTAAATAGAGAAAATGAAAAAATGTGCTCGTAAGCTCGTAATTTCAGTCGTCAATCAGACAAATGTATTTTTTATGATAAGTCAAATTATTTTCCATAAAAATTTGTAAATCCCGTTTCTACGAATCTCTTTGAAACAGTAAAACGAAACAAAATTCAGATTTTGTCTCGTTATATCTTTCATACACAGATGGTAATAATATACTAACTCATAAAACTAGACGAAAAAAGCCACATAAAACTTGACAATAGCAGAATAAATGTCAATGTCAGCTAATAGTCTACAGACAATGGCGACAATTTATGACTATTTTTTGTAATCGTTTCTAAAAGTTATTATGTCTTCATAAGATTTTCATTGTTATTTTTATTTTATATTTACAATTTTTGATATACAGTAGTCCTCGTCCTTACGGCATATCAGGTTCTATAAATTTATGACATAAATAGCATTGACGTAACCCGAAATATATTTTTTCATATATTTCTATATTATATTCAGGAGTTAGGTGCTACAAGGATTTTTATTAAAAATAAATCCACATTTAATATAAAAAAATGCTATACTACTGAAAGTAAATACGTAACCACACATTTATTGAAATAATAATTATTTTTGGTGCATAATGTTAGATTATTGCTTTTGATTAGGTGAAAAAATCATATGTAATTGAAAAATGTACGTAAACGAGTAAGAAGCACAAAAAAACTTATAAAATAATTCTAGTTTTTTTTTGTTTCTTTTTTCTTGTTATCATAAAAGTCTCGATAACACTTATAGGCGTCCCTAATTTCTTTATTAACATGAATACTTCTGTCAAAATTGGGAGCATTTTCCTTAAAAATCTTCATTGCATTCTTCAAACTTGCAAAGGCTTCTGAAAGATTTTTAATGAAAAAGGGCTTTCAGTGCTACCAATAGATATAACTTTTTGTGTTTCTGTTGTTTCTTTCTGTGCCTCGAATTCAATGAGATCCTCATTCGGCATTTCTTACGAGTGTGAATTTAATAAATCTTCAATATCATCACCAGAGCCTTCAATATTGTGCAAATGATTGGCCAAATGTTAGTTTTGATCTGATCCATATTTGGCTGATATATGGTTGAAAAACATTCAGGTGGCTTCAAACTCCTTTCAAACTCCTTGGTTTTACCTCTTCCCAAGATGCAGCTATATTTTTACACTCTGCAAGATGTAACATTTCCAAAAATGTCTCAGTTTCATATTATCATCTGCATTCGCTTTTACTGCCTATGAAAATGTTCTTCTGAGATAGTATGCCCTAAAAGATGCAATGTCTCATTGATCCACTGGTTGCAACAAACGGTGTTTCAAGGTAAAAATATATTATAAATCTGAGAAGCAATATCGGCGATCGATATATAAATAGATTTTATAAGCGTTCGATTGCACTCACGCGAAGAAAATGCGGGTAACAAATTTTAAAAAATCATATCGTTCATTATTCTGTCATAATTAAAAACTCGTCGATACTCAACTAAAAAAAATAGGTAAAATAAAAAGCTAAATTAGCGAGTGTACATTTAAGCACATGGCGACGCGCTAAGGCAAAGCCGACCGGCGAAAAGCTCTTGGTTTTACAGAACGAGGGAGTGATTTTTATAAAGCTGGTATTTTTGCAATGTAAAAAAGTAAACAAGCAATTAACAATTTAGAAAGAGCAAAAAATAAAATTTGTGACCATAATACAAAACAAAAAGTACCTTTATAAATACGCTACGAATTAAATATAATAAAAATATCTAAAGAATTGCCTGACAGCTTTTTAGAAACAATTACAAAAAATAATTAACACCGGATATTTTTTTTAATGTGGAGCTTGATTACTTAAAAATAAACAATCAACTAAAGTATCAATTGTTCCGTTGTTGTCAAAATTAGTATTATTATTTTCGCTCGTTTTGAGTTTAACGTCATTTTTTCCAATGACTTTTTCATGTCTTAGCATGTTACGTTTGTGCATATAACGGATACAACGGGACGCAATGAACACTTTGTTTCATCTTGCTGGTTCAAAGAGTTCCGTAAAAATAAACTTAAATAATAAATTAAACTTAACGTTTCCTCAATAAATCTATCGACAACTCGACGGCACGAACCGGCCGGTTGATTTTTGTCTTTCAAATAGTTAGTCTTTTTAACTGAAAAATTAATTGAACTTCAAAAATGCTAGTAGAATATATGTCACTGTGAACAATTACTAAAGTATGGCTGCCCTTTTTTAAATATTTCCTTTTTCCCTTTACTTCTTTTTCTTCCACTTGCTTCGAAAGCTTTCGAATTTTATCTACTTAATACATTTATGTATGATTCCAACTATGTTTGGGTTTATGAAATAATACTCAGTTTTAATTCTTAATAACCTCTATCAGAGACTTATTTAAGTTTATGTATAATAAATAAAGCAGCCTTTGATTGAACCACAATTTTTTTTATTAAAACATCTATTAAACATTTATCACTTTGTTAACATTTCGTTTCCATTCTCTTAATGGTAACGTTCAGACTACTAGTCTAGTAGTAGATTAAACTTAAATGTATAATATAAGAACGAAATCATGATTAATTTCAGTCCCATCTTTTATTTTCTTTATTATAATTCTTAGATCATAATATTCATGTGCATATAATGAATTTATTTCTCTTAGAGTAATGTAGGGTTCCTAATTTTAAATAAAGAATGAATAGCAACTCGCCTACAGACAAAACGTACACACAGTAACTTTGAAAGTACGCTAAAACAACTTCATGTTCGAAATGAAACAGACTAAAGCAGCGGTCCACGACAACAACGTCCCTGATTAAATCGTCCTTAATCTCCTGTCTGACCGCGCCTTTTCGTCCTTTGTGCCTCGCGTCCCTCGCAGGCCCCGGGGGCACCTTTTGTCATATACCGATTCTATTATCGCGCTCTCGGGAGACCTTGAGTGTGTTTGTGAATTTCCTCGCTATTGGATTGCGAGCCGAGTCATGGAGTACGCTCGTACGAGAATGCTCCGTTGCCGTTGTTACCGCCCCAAACTTGTACGAGCTTGATGGAACTACGACAATATGTTTTGTGACGCTTAGGATAGTGACCTTCAAACGGAGTTGATATTTTGTATAGCTTAAATGTTTACGAATTGTATTTGTTATAAACTTGAATATAGCGCGTCCATGAACAGATGTGGGTATTATTTGTGTAATATATATATGGAACAGTGAATGGAATACTTCTATTAATCTTTCTCACGTTTTCTTGATAAAGACAAAGAAAAATTAATTCATCGTAACGACCTACGTAAGAAATGTCAGTACACAGAGGTCATATTTTTCTCACTCATTTGTCATATCTTAGCTTATGTCCATTCGACCAGTGTAGTATAAGAAAGTAGCTCGTAGGTGTAGTCCAAAATATGTTAAACTAACTGTTAGTTCGATGACATCAATCGCTTACCGAGCGAAACCTCTGTACCTTGCTCTTACCTCGTAACTTTATAAACTCTGTAGGTAGTATTCGTAGTTGAATGAAAGTTATATCGACGAAGTTATTGCAAGCTGACAAATGCTGGGCGGTTTCAAGTTTAACTAGGCGGCAATTTTGATCAAGCAACAGAAACGCCATACTTTCTATGTGTGCGGTACATAATATACTGAATTCGCAATTGGATATTCGAAGTAGAGATATTTTGATGTGTTCAGTCAAAATATTTAATCTAAATTTATATTCGTCTTTACAGCGATATACACATACTTTATTCCCATACATATTGTACAACTGGTGTGTTTTCGCTGGACCGCAATTGGTATGATTACGTAACCGGCGATATAACAAAAAATAGATAATATTATTAAAAATTAAGCATACATCGTTGCATGTAACATCGCTTCAATTTATGCCAATCATAATTTATTTAATCCAGTGGAAATTATATCATTATAACAGGATGTCTTTTTTATAACTCATACAAAATTACGCAAATTGAAAGGGTCCACCGATTACGTTACTGCTCATCGCCGTTTACGTAACATTCGTGCGCTGTAGCTAAGCAGAGCACTCGTTAGTGGTGTGAAGCAGTGTTGTGACCTGATCACGCTCTAGTGTCATGTATATTGCTCTAAAATATAAATTCTAGTACGTACTATCGTTCAATTGCATTTTTTTGCGTATTTCCACTCTGTGTTTGTTATCTTATTATGCGGTTAAACTCGAATATTGTTTTCAAATCGATCGTCCGTATCCTCCAATTAAATGGAATTAAAAAGGAAGGTTATCGTGATAAACAATAAAATTAACTCGATCATTGGCCCTGTTCCAAACTTGTTATAACGGTTTAAAGTTTTAGCGTGCGTCCTTTACTTGAAAGAAAACAAAATTTATATATAGAGCGTTCATTTTATATTTAATCAAGGTAACATTAAATGCAGCACTTCGACAATAAATTTATAGGTCTCAATATATGGATAATAGAAACTCGATTTATATTTCATTAATTTCATTCAAATAATTATTTGCTCGGCCTCACTAGACGGGCTTAGATCACAACGAAACTTCGGGGGGTGGACCATCGGTAAAACACAAACAATGCAATTGCTGCTCGGTCGTGCCCGACGGCTTCCATTGGAGGTCAAAGAGACGGCAGCCACGGGTCCCACCTCCACCCGGAACCGGCGGGCAGTTCCGCTCGAGCGACACGGCTCGGTCCTCAACCGACCGACACACTTTTTGTTCCAAACCAATTGCTATAAGGAAAACGGCGTCAGACGTGCGTTTTGGTTGTTGTTTCCCTAGATCTCACGAAAAATACAATTGCTATATTTGTTTCCTTTTAAAAACTTTGGTCTTAAGATCGGCATATTTGACAGGTCGGCATATTTATATGAAATAAATCGAAACTATGTCTTCTTATGATTATCAAAAATTAGTTTAATATTAATGAAATCATTTCTATTGCTATGAAATTCCATGGTAAACAAAATTTATACTTTACCAAATTAAATAGATTTAATTAGAAATAAGAGATCTCTGTTCTTTATGGTTCTTTTCGAGATTTTTACGATATCATCTGTGAGAGAAATATAAATTTTATAAAAAGAAATTTATATAAGTGCGGATATATAATCCATTTTATACAATATATGTTGTATATATGACGAATATATTTAAAATTCGTGGAAAGATCAAATTTCAATAACTTGAAGTTTGAAGTCTGTACGATCGACGTAATGATTTAATGTATCTATAATATACTCGTATAATATTTACTATTATGTCTTGTTAACGGTTGAATCTTTATCTATGTCATTTAAAAATATCTATAGGAAGTACATTTAATCAAAGTATTTATTTAATTCGTTATTTGAAATGGCTTTATTTTCATTAACTTTTCTATCAATTTAAATCCGATCAAAGATAACGTATAATAAAAATGTCAAAAAAATAATCAAATAATGTATTATATATTTTGTCATAAACTCTCGTCAATGTACAAATATTGCCAACCCATAAGAATACTATTTTTGGAGATTCCATGATTTCATGTTTATCTCAAACGATTGCGGAAACTTTTTTTGTATGTTAAAATACTCACATCAGTTAAGAGAAGCAATGAATAGCTCGGAACCAAAATGTACGAATGTGGCCACGGAGGAGAAAATATACATTATCTATAATCGGACTTTTATAATAAGAAAATAATTGTAAACATCACATATGCATAATCATTAAACTATAAGTTAATCTTATAGATATGACTCTTCAAATGACTGAAATTTAATCTTTGCACGAATTTTGGATATTTTCTTTTGCCACACCCGTACGTTAGGTTACGGTATAATAGATCTTTTAAAGGACTGATGTAATTTTCGAGCGTTTTCGTGACTAAGCTTTAACAATTTCTGATGTAGGCGTCGTACCGATATTCAGCTTAATATATCTTATCAGAGACCGCATTTATCTATATACTATATGTACAAATAGCAGTGCGTGATTAGAATGCATATAGATATTTCGACGATAAATGTTTACTGTCTGCATACTCATAGATATTACGAAAGATTTAAAATAGATTGTTATATATCTGATTCGATACCGCTCACTACTCTTTTATACTGCGTAACTGAATCACTACTAATTCATTCTCGTTGAAATATATTTTGTAAATAATGCAGCGATACTACTGGCGCACGATGCTCGCGAAATTTTCCGCAATTGAATGGCACGTCACCGGCGTGCATAAACAGAGCCAAACGGTATGAAGCAACGTTGAAAGGACTGGTTCTGCTTATTGTTAGTTTTTCTTCATTCGTAAATATTGAAAAGTGAGTGGAAAATCGTGGAAGGTCATGATACACCGAGCAGTAGACATACATACAGCAGCTGTTTTTAATAATAAATTAAGGTAAAATACATTATTATATTTTTGAAGAACGTTAATTGTAATTGTGGGCAACCTGACTATGACGTTTGACCACATTACATTACACATAAATATTATACACGCTGCGGTCGTGTTGCCAAGCAGTCTAAGAAATAAATTACTGAATCGTCCGCCGTGAACGTCGAACGTGAACACGCCAAAACGAGACAGTGATGGCCGTTAGCGTGATGCGAGGCGGGCGCTCGTCACGCTAACTGTGACCGAGTCGGCGAGCGGACGAGCGGCACGGCGACCTATTATTTATACTTATTAAAATCGTTTACGCGTTTTTATCAAGTCTGGCTGGGTGGCCTCGCACGTTCGTTTCCGATCGGTAGTTAATCATTATCGCAATCGATTATCTATTTCGTCGTTGCTCGCTTTTTTGTCGGAATTGAATGTTGTAACTGATGGGTAAGGTTGTTTTTTAGAATACCAATTAACGGCATTTGTTTGTTTATGTTTTATAGCGAAATTCAACAGCGATGTGCAGCGGTAATATCGTTGGTCACTCGGCAGTCCTGTTACACTTCTGCCCAATATTGAATATTCAGTGTTTCTTAATATTTAGTTATGGCAGCTGTGTTTCTATTTATTTGACCGTTTTCCGCGCAGTCAACAATGTTCTCTTAGCATTAGTTGTGTTATTGGCCATGTTTCTAATCAAAATTACAATCAACACTATCTAGCATGAGTATTTACGGCTTGAATGTTTAAACAGAACAAAGTAAATATTAATAACATATCAGGAAATTGTATTTTGTCTTGACGCTCGCTTCTTTTGTGGATTAGTATGTGACGTGTTATAAATTACAATACGATGAAGATATATGAATGCAAATTTTTTTTACTAAGGCTAAAGAAACCGAATTGTCACTTATTTAATTTCCCTTTCATTCAAAAAGACGTATTTTATAAAGTGCTATACTATGAAATCTAATCTATGAAATCTCGTATTTCCACTATTGTTTTTCTAAAACTAAGTAAGCTTCTAGAAACCATGTTACTTCACAATTTTTAACTTTAAACATTTTGGAGAAATAGTGAAGATGTATTTTTCGCCACATTTTCAGCAATACCTGTGTTTAGAACTATCTTGCATAAAATTCTATAAAAATTACTTTTTAAAAATATGTATGATTCGCTCTTTCCATTATTATACGACCAAAAGCAAAAATTTTCTTATGTCAAACTTAACCCCTCCAAAATTCCCAGACAATTATTTTTAGGGTTTTTTTTTCTTTTTAAGTATGGAACCCTAAAACAATATTGATAAAGTCGTTGTTAGACCGTTAAATAAATAATTTCGTACGAGACAATAGGGCGCAGTTGAAACCGATCTTTCTAGAATTAAAGTGGAATAAAAACATTGGGACATATTTTGGAAAGTTCCTCACTTAGCAATTTAATTACGTGAATAGGAGAAAAAAAATATTTTTAATAACATGTTTATTATACAATATTAATCAGATTGAGCCGTAATGAAATATCGTCAACATTTGCACTTTACGAAATATCTCACTGCAACAATGAACGGCGGTAATAATGAAGCGGTTCCGAACCACTGAGCACGGAACTGCAACGAAGTGGGACATAAAACGAAAATAGTCTCTGTGCAAAATAGTCTAAAGCGCGTGCTCCGCTGACAACCTATTCAGCTCAAGGTTTATGTGTCGTAAATAACTAGTAATTCGATTAGAACCATCGGCTTTCCAGGTGCCATTGAAAATGGTTTTTTCACCTCGTTAAATAGTTTGGCATAAAGTAAAACTCACTACCGTCGTCCGTGAAGTTTAGTTTTTACGTTACTTCGTTCACGTTGTTTGCAAACTGTAGCTTGTATTTTGTATATTTTTACGAAGTTTACATGAAATCAATTTACGACTTATAATGAGAAATGTCATTGCTTTAAGCTAAAAGCAGTGGAATTAATTGATTTTCTCATATCATCGTAGCAAACACGCTTACGGTTATTTATTTTTCTATTTAATAATTTTAGTGTTTAATCTGAACTTTCTTTCTATTACGAAATCTATATATAGACAAACATTTCATTAAATCCAAAAATGTCATTGAATCTTGAACGATTATCAAGTGGAAAACATTTATCCTCGCGAATAAATAGGTATATCGATCATTATTGTCATAGCGATCGTATTGGGTCGTTGTGAAAATAATGTATCGTGTATCGATGATTATTTTAGTAATTTCATCACCATTCGCCTTCGTCAGAAGATAAGATCGTATCCCTTTTCACCACAAGCAAATTCCAATAGCACCTTGAAGTTTGATTGCGAGACAGAAATAATATGTCGACGAAGAATAAGTCAAACGATGACTTAACCTTCGTTTAACCTTCGCCGGGCCAGACGCTAATTGAACGCGCGGATCGGTCACTGCGCCGCGCTTCCGCTTCACGCATCGCGGGCGCAAGACACCACTACCGATATACACTACCACCACTATAGCATACCGCACGCCTACCGCTCTAACGCGCCGCCACTACCGCAGGCGCGTGGTAAGCGACCGCGTCGCGTCGCCATTGTTCGCGGTAGAAAGTCGCGGCCACGACGTCGCGTGGGTAGGTATGACTAAGTTCAGTTATGGCGCATTCTTCGAACGGTCCGTTATTTGTCATACAACTGTTCTTTATGCATATATTGTATATGTATCTTATCAGATAATGATACTTTTAATTTGTTTTGTTCCTGGTTACATCTTAAGTGTATTTAGTTATTCATCTATAACCATTAACTATATTTTTTAGCATAAATATTTATATTATATCAAACAAATTCCATTGATATTGAATTAGGTTTCAGCAGTGTGTCAGCAGATATAAGTCGTCTATACGTTTTAAAAATTAATATCTCTAAAAA
This sequence comes from Druceiella hillmani, assembly GCA_039881145.1. Lineage (NCBI taxonomy): Eukaryota > Metazoa > Arthropoda > Insecta > Lepidoptera > Hepialidae > Druceiella > Druceiella hillmani. The sequence goes on along the minus strand of JAYKKI010000037.1, from coordinate 4,846,140 downwards.
TCCATAATTAATGCATTTAATGCTATATTCACAAGACTACAAGAAATTGTAACGCGGGGACTAATGAGGCTGTGGGATGTCAGTATGAGAGATAAAATAGCCTAAAAGAAATTCTACGAACAACTTAATTGTGGAAAACTTTCGTGAATTAGTTTTTGGAAATGTTTATTGACTGAAAATTATAAATTTCATAAGTGAGTAAATTACCGTAGAATATAATTTTATACTTACTACGAATCGCTTTTCCACGCTTCGGATGCGTGGTTACAATTGATTGTGAACAAAACTATAAAAGTGAACGGTTTGTAAATGTAATACATGCACCTCTAAGTATGTGAAGTACACGTATGTAAAAATACATATTATTTTTAAACTATAAATATTGTTTCCGTTTAGTCTATTTCCACGAAGAAAAAAGCCCTATAACAGGGGAGACGTATGTCGTAAAATGTGACAAGACGATGATAGATGGTGGCTAATTATCTAGGCTCGTATCCGTTGTTTTGAAAGCTAATAAAAGGTCGTATCACAAGTTATCTCACTAACAAAAGACAGTGTAATTTTGAAGACACCTTAAGCGATGTCGAAATTAACTGTTTGAACAATCTCGCGGTTCTAGTTTTCGTAATAAACGGGGGCAGTAGGTATTGTACGTCAATAGTGTGGTTTCACAAACAGCGCAATAACTATATGCGTTAATTAATGGTGCTAGAGAACTCAATAACTGCAAACACTTCACATATGTTTTTGTCTTTCTTGTTCAAAGCCAAATCTTATCACTAATAACAGTGGACGAGCTTATTACTTGATCTGTCGTGTGCCGCCGTCGCCGGCCCTAAGTCGAACCTTACCAGCGGTCTTTATATAGATTTGAAGGACACAGAGTTTTCACTGTTTTGAATTGAATAACGTTATTCAGTATACCTTAACACATTAAGTCCAGATGACACGTTACCGACATAAGACATCTGAGCTGTGTGACTAACGTCGAGACATTTTTCAGAATTAAAAATGCGATAAAATTCAAACAAATAAAAGGGTTGAGGGAAAAAAACTCGGTCGCAGTGTCAATTCTGAAAATATTTGTCTTTCTTATTTTAACCCCAATATTTAACGATGAAATATTTTAAGCTCTGCTGTGATGACTAGATTAAATATCAGAAATCTAAATATAAACCCAGGGTCAATGTGAACGAAAATAAAACAAATGAATTTGTAGCATTAACTTTAACTCTCCGTTTCTCAACGCGTTGTATGTACTGACGGATAGTTATTTTCATAGTCACGCTATTTATACCCGTGTACAGCCATTACAATTGGCATTTAATTATTGCGGCGAAAGTGCAAATTGCGTGCACATTCACCCGTGGCTGGGAAATATAATGTCGGCAGTACGAAATCCTGAAAGTGTTTCTTCAATATTTTAAATATATATTATTATTCACCTTAAATTCCGAATTTCCCAAATTTTGCTTCTTATTAAGTAGATATAAAACCTCTACCCAAAGTTATATAACCATTTTCAGCCATAATAACATAAAAGCCACATTTCACAAATAAAACTTTGTTCAAAAGGGGAAACGGACAACATGCGAAATAATGTTTGGAGCATTAATTAATTATTCCTTAATTATACTGATTAAAATATGCACCGTCGCATTCTAGCCGGTCTCAGTTGAGAAATTGTCAATTGTTTGAGTGTTTGAGGAAAAAAGGTGACGCTTTAAAGTACTTCATTTTTTATGCCAGATCATGAAAAAATACACTTTTAGTAACTTTTTTAAAAATGTTGACTTATCAGTTTCGAAAATGGGGAGGAGGTACATATTGTTTATGGTAATTTTAAAACTAGTATTTACATAAAATTTTTAAAATTGTTGGAATCTTTAAAGCACGCTCTTTCAATTGTTAACCTACACGATAAATAACAATAAAACAATTTAACGATTATTTTTCATTACTCTTTCAAAAATTCCCATATTAATATTGTCGAGTGTTAATTGAAATGTTGCTAATTAATATGGTTTACTATTATACCAAATTGCAAACTTCTCCTTCAAGCGGTTTTTGAGAAAAACGGCTGTGACAGGCGAGCATTCTTATAAAGATTCCGTTGTTCCTAATGAGGTATGAAACCGTTTAAGTTATGAATTATGTTTATTGAAAACGGCATGTAAAACGTATGAAAAAAGAACCAAACCTCTTCATGATAAACCCCGACTCGTATTTATTTCCTTTTTTATAGAAATTTTTCTCAAACTAATTTAATATAAAATATATTTTTAATGGGTTTTATTTCCCAATCTATTCATTTACACTATATTAGGACAATTTCGTAGCCTCGTTTTATAGTAGATTTAAAATTTGGAGCAAAATATTGCAGCAAAAAAAGGTTGATTTTGCTGTGATGATCAGTAATTATTCTACATTTAAATAAATTAAATATGAAATTTTGGAGCTTTCGAAACTCGAAAACCCATTAATCATCGAGATTATTGAAATGAAAACTACAAAAATACCATAAAGGTAGGGTTGTTACTGAAATCTGTTTCAGAACTTCAAAAAATACTAATTTTTGAAGACACGCTATATTATAACAGTAAGATGTTTAATATTTTGATAATGGAGATAATCGATTGCTTAAGTCATTGTCTAAAGTGTGTATATTTTAAGCAACTCAAGAGAAACTACTCGTAACATACGACTTAATAACGTTGGTATAATAATATAGCAACATAAACTGCTCCTTTCGTCACTGCTCACTAAATTTAGGTCACGTTACCATATATTATTGTGTGATCTAATATTTCATCCTATAATAACGCATCATATGTTATCAGAAACGCCAACGATCAAAATTTAACCTTGGGAAAGTTTCTCTCTCTCGTGCCGCACCGCCCGCCGCATACAAACAGTCTCGTCTCCATAAACCAATAACAAATATCAGTGAACCTGCTTAAACAAACAGCGAGATATGCTCAACAACAAAGTGGATCGATAAACACACGAGGCGAACGGCAGAGGAGCGACGTGGTCGGAGTTCTCTCGCACTCGCGGCGCGTTCCAGAGGCAACAAGGCGGGCCAAGCGTTGGCGCTCGAAGATATGCTTCGAGGGAATCACATTCTTTAAACACTCGACTTTGGAATAATTTACGTACTCGTCATACGGATAAGGCTCCCAAAATATTGCCGTTCACGTTCTTCGTCGTCTTCTTTTCTTTGATTGATTTCATTTAACTGAAATTCATTTAACACTTATAAAAAGCTTATGGCTTGAATTATAATAAAGACGAGGTGTTTTGAGATTAATACAAAGATAAAGAATGTCATAGTTTTGCTTACCGACAAAGGTTGCATTTTATTTGTATTCATTGCTTAGGTATAATTTTATTATATGGAGAGAGAATTTATTGAATACTCTAAAATAGTATAAGACTCCGAACATCGGTAACGCAAGAATTTATTTGTGTGGTTTATGCCACAATTGTTTGGGCGCGGTTTGAACCTTTATGTATGTTATAGAAAAATTATATTACGTTATTATTAACATAATATTAGTCAGACGTAGACATAATATTAGTACTCTAAAATGGTCCTTGAGTAATTCTCTCATCTTCAATGCGGCTATCTATCTTTCATAATTGGTTCTACTTGTGACTATTTTTTGTTCATTTTATATGCCATGGCGACAATGCTCGATAGACACATTATACTCGTATAGAATGAATAAAAAATATGGCCCAAAATTATGCTACGCGCGAACTATTATAATGGAGACATCACAATATCCAAGAAAGCACGTATACAAGACAGAAAGTCGCATTAAAGATGAGCAAATGAACTCTAATTTTGAGGGGACGTGTTTAGAGAGCGAATGACACATCTGTTTGACCATACAATGTCATTATTTTTATGGGTATGACGTGTCTATTGAGTTATAATGAGAAACAATAATTCGAATGATCTCATTTACTCCCTTAGCTCAAAATTGTGTTTTTAACATTAAACATCGAGCTGATATAACACGACGAAAACTAAAAACGTAATGGCGCTTACCGAAAGACACCGTCGCGAATCTAGAGTAATGTAGGGCGCCGGATTTACGTATTCGCAGAGTCGCAAATCGAGGACGCGTCTCGCGGTACAACTTACGTAAATGGCCGGCTCTTTTAGCGTGTCCTCTCCTTTATTGCAGCGACACATTTATGGCGCTCGCGGCGCCCCTCCGCACGCGACGACTGATCATTTATTTTAAGGAGTAATTTATAACTGACAGCCCGCGGAGCTCACTCCATCCGGTCTCCATTCGGATCCTGGCTATTTTATAAGTGATTTCAGTTATTTCATGGTATTGCCTTATAAATATAGATTTTGTGTATAATTTCACTGAACGTGTCTCCGAAGGGCTCGACGGGGACACACGAAGAAAGAGTAGCAAAATATATTTATTTTACTAAACTATGTATTTCGCAAAAAGGTAAATATAACGCTAGTCATAATTAAGATATTTCATTGCGTGGCACTGGATCGGCTAACCATTGTTTTAACAACGTAGATGTTGTTTGTTCGACGTAGATAATTATCTAATTTAGTTGATAACTTTCTATCTATCTCCTTAGTTTTGCTTCCTACGAGTGTTTTGATATCTTAATTGTCTATCGACAGTCGTAGATAGTTTCTATCCATGCTCCCCCGTATCAAACGTGGCATTCCTTTAACGCATATCGACACTGAAAATATATGCCTACCAAATAAATAATAATGCAATAGAAATATTTTAATTATATACCGTTAAATGTAATTTAAATGTTTCGTGCATTTTTAACTCGCGGATGTATTATTTATATATCAAAATTTAAAATAATATAACTTAAGCAAAAGCAGTTAAAGTTGTGCGATGTTACGAAACGCAGCTTGTCTCTGCTTTCTGTTCTGTCAAAAGTGTTAAATTGGACGAAAGCGAGCATTAATATACCGTTTAATATACCATTAATATACCGTTTAATATACCATTAATATACCGTTTAAAAGAAATAATGAGTTTGCACGAAGTAAATATTCAAAAGAATTATTAATCGAAATGTAATTTCACATCATTTCATACTTCTCAATGAGGTATAACAAATAATTTACTCGGCGTTTGTGTCCATATTTCTTTCATTATCTAAATTGTTATCCCAACCTGATAACGGTCGCAAAATTTCTAAATTGTTACCGCTGCTCGCTATTGATTTTAGTAACTCCTTTTAATAACAATTTGCATAAAACAAGCCGTCAGTAGCTCGAAAATGACAGATGAAAAAGTCGCTTACTGTTGGTAACCTATGTTAGGTAGGTAACCCACGGTATCGAAAGATAACTGAAAATGATATTGGGAAGCAAAATTTGTCATTTATATACAACCTTGGATAGCCACTGAGCGATTCTTCCTTCCATTGATAGATAGCGTGCGGAGATAGTAATTCATGTCTGTTGATATGCGAAACTGAACCGCAAGTTAGACTTTCTATCCATAGTAACACAAAAGAGTGGATAAGTAGCTTATTGTTTATGGACGTAAAACTGCAGCTGATCAGCTCGACACACTGAGCGCACTGATTGCGGTGCGTTGGTTGTACCGGCGAGTGAGCTGCGCCACCCGCCCGTTTAACTCGCGAAGGGAGGAAAAGGTGTTCCACCGTCACAGCTGTCGATGTGCGTGTCGTCGGTCGTCGCCCCAAAACTGATGGCTCGTTTCTTCATGTCCCTTTATTGTATTTATAAGTGTTATAACATGTAACCAAAGTAAATTAAGTAATAGGTTGAGGTGATTGTATGCTTCAAATAGCGCAATGAAATCGTATACTGTACAACGCAGGATGAAATATCAGCTTTTGTTAGGTTTGAAACTACGTTTTTTTAATAATTCACATTGTTTAAGTGTCACCATGCAACGATCCGAATTATATACTTTCTATTTGGAATCTAAAAACGATGTAAAGTCGAGCAACATTCGAATCACTACTTACATAAACTAACCTTTGCGGAGAGTATTGACAATTGAATCAAAGAACTTCGCCTGTTATCTTCGTTGTATGTAACGATGTATTTAAAAATAACGTATATTATTTAATAGTTAAATTAAAATGTTTCTAACAAGTTATAACTGTAATTTTATAGAGGGGAACAATTTTTAGGATTTAGAGGAAATGGCTGCCCCGAACATTCACTTTCGTGTAAATAATTAATAGTGTTCAGATGAACGTAGGACGTACAATATATTTTTAAGACTAACGAGTATTGAGTACTGACTATTTAAGTAAAGCCAACGGTAGTTTGCGAAGTTTTCGAGTTAAACTTTAAACCCGTTAAACGTTGAACTATAATGTGTGAACACATTATAGATAACATGAAAGTCTAAAAGTTCAAAAGATAAAACAATACAAAGGTACGTACAAATTCCATTCCAAAATCGGGCCATACAAATATTTTTACGTTAAGAAAACTAAACTGTTAAAGCCACATCAAAATAGTGATTCAAAGAATTACATACTATAATTAAATTTGGAAATAGTCGCAGGATGTACATTATAATAGATTGTTTGTTCTAAGCGTAGTTATTTTACTAAGTTGGGTCGTGCAGTTCTGTACTTGATGAAAATACATAATAATAAAAATCGTTAAGAATACCGTCAATAAATTAACCGTGAATAGTTATTTTGTAAAAAAGCGATTAAGATAAAAAATACTTTAAAACGATTTTATGTAACTTACAATACCTACAGTTGTGGTTCATGTGAATGACAACTGACCAAAGTGGATGAGATGAGTAAAAAGTTACACTCTCTTCATCATGTAAGTAAAAAAATACACTCTCTTCATCACGTAACTGGCAGACTCTAGGGCTAGATTTTGAAACGGAAAAATCATTTACCATCTCTATTGGATGAAGACATGACAACAGTTTATACTCGGCTGTATCTTTCCAACTGGATGTATCTTTCCAACTCGGCTGTATCTTTCCAACTCGGCTGTATCTTTCCAACTGGATGTTCTATAAATAGCGATAAATCCTTTTTTTAAATTTGTTCTAAAATGTAAAATCACAGAAATAGGCTGAAGGACCAACCGTGTCGAACTTGACGTAGCTTTCCAAATTATGATTCTCATAATTTGATAAGTGAAATCTGACCCGAATGGCAATAGATGCAAGAGAATAAGGAGGGCGGCGCAGCGCGACGACGGTGTCGAGGTCGAGGCGGGCAGGTCGGCCGCCGCGACAAGTCGGGCAGGCTCCAACGCGCCCTCCGTCACGAGCCGGAACTCGCGCCACTTCGTCGTGTGCCTGCCAACTCGCGGCGTCGCTACGTTGTTATCGATATTGGCGCCGGCTTTGCTCAATCTGCTCATTTCGATTCGGTCAAAGTTGACGACTTTATGTCAAAGTTTGTAGAAATCGGAATAAACTAAAACCTTAATTTTTAATTTAAAAAAAAAATCAACATGTGTGCCTTGTGCTCTATTTGCAATATTTAAAAATATGAAGACGAATATAACTTACCATATACATTTCACATAATCAGCTATCAGCAATTTCATATTCATCACGGAGTTTTAAATATGCACATAAAACCTTCCGCATCGCCTACGGGAATTGAGACGTAACGAGGTTTGTTCACCAAGCCTTCAAAAAAATATATGATAATTACAAACCGGATTATTTCTTACACAAGGTTATCGAAAGTCACAATTATGAAACAACATTGATTTTTTTATGTTGATTTAACATTATGATTAAGCTAGAAAGTGGCAAAAACAATGTTGGTTGTACAAAGCTTTGAATTCACAAACGGCCTAAATAAAGAAGGTTGTTAAACTTTACCGTTATAATTAGAAATGGTAACAGAACAATGGCGCCTTAAAAAGACCTAATGCCTTATTTTATGGCCGTTTATTATGGATTAAATTAACTTGCATATTATTTAATTCTCTTAGGCGACAATTAAACACTTTATATTTTCTATTTAAACTTTTTTCCTTTCTTAGATTATTGTAAAGTGTTATTGTGAGTTCGATTAAAATTGATAACAATGTTTTAAGAATGTATTTAATATATAATAAAGTTTCATATATTTTTGCCGCCATTTTGAATATTAGCATTATAAAAGCACATTTCGAATCTTTTAAACAATACAGGCGTGCAGTAAGTCTCCCATTAAATTCACAATTTTTACAAACACCACGTGAATATTTGGGTATTCGTTTTATTTAAGTGGTACAAAATGTATACTCATTCGTAATTTGGGCCTAGAGAGCTTCAATAGAATTACAAATGGACAAATTAATGCACGAATAACAGAATTCTTGTAGTTTACTTACAGAACGTAAGTATTTTTTAAAGATGGGAAAAGTAGGGCACAATTATAGCCTTAAGACTAGGAGACAAGACTTATCCAACTGCACCGAGGAGTGAAACAGGGAGATGTCAGTTATATTTCCGAGGTTGTTCACAAGCGCGTTGGAAGATGTCTTCAAGGATTGGAAAGGATGGTGCACCAATATAAATGTGAATTCATCTCACACCTGAGATTCGCTGACAACATCGTAATTCTAGCAAACACGCCACAGGAGTAGAAGAGGACGCTGACTGGCTTAGACGATTCTCCCAGACGAGTGGGCCTCGTTATGAACCTGACTAAGGCAAGTCATGTTCAGTTCACAGATCGTACCAAGACCGGTGAACGTCAGTCATGTTAGTTTCGAAGTTATTAACGTGTTGACATACCTGGGACAAATGATTAATCTGGGTACAAACAACTTCGACAAAGAAGCTGACAGTAGAATTTGTTTGGACTGGGCAGCGTTTTGGAAATTGCGTTGGATCTTCACGTCGTCGATTTCGCAATCGCTAAACACAAAAGTTTATAATCAGTGCGTGCTGTATCCTACACTCACAGCCGGCCTGAATTAAACATTAAAATTCGCGCAGCGAACTATGGAAAGAGCTATGCTCGGATTTTTTCTGAAAGATAAAATCCAAAGTGAGGAAATCGGCCGAGATGGAGAACCAAAATAGACTATTTTAATATTTGACTATTTTTTGGTTATCATAAAGACATTTCGACTATTTTGGTTACGTATATAATCAAAATAGTCGACATAATGACTGTTTTGATTCTCCGTCGACTGAAATTGAAACTAAAGTGGCAATGGACAGACCATATTGTGGAACGCTCTCCAGTCAGATGGACTCACGACTTAAAGAAGTCGGTGGGAAGTGGATGCGGAAGGCGGAGGACCGTGTGTGGTGGCGTGCTTTAGGAAAGGTAGATAGTTCAGCAGTAGATAGTTCAGGCTAGTAATGATGATGATATTATTTAAGGTCTCCAACTATGAAAGAATTTTTAAAATCGACTGCGTAGCTATTATGATGCACACTCTCAAAAAGAAAGAAATAAAATGAATAAATTTTTATTTTTATGAATTACAGGTCGAATATTTATAAAAATGTCATCAAACATATTCTGCATTTGCTCCTTGCACAAACCCTATATGGGCTATGGCTATCAATACTCCATATAAAAAAATAATTTAAATGGCCAGCCCTCATAAGTCCGTAGACATGTTGCGAATATTTTATTGTAATAAATTTAATGGCCATTATCTTTCAACGGCCGTTCAAGTTGTATCATGAGTACCAAAAAACTTCGTCATGACTTCCTTCTTCAAAATTTGCACATAGTTAATGTGTTAATCGGCGCGTTCCGATCTTACGCAACGACAAGACCCCTGTATCCGCCCATATCTGCGCCAACAAACAAACGTTATCTTAACCCATGCGCATAAATTTGTCGACAGACAGCGGGGCCGCGCTTCCGGTTGATATAAAACTACTAAACATTCTCCAACGCTATGGCCCACGAAATAAACGTTCAAATTAAATGCGACAACACGTTGTAAAATATTCTCACTTATCGTGAGTTGTATCGATGTCGTTGGTGCATGTCTTACGAAATTTGGCGGAATTCCTATTATGTTACTTACAATCTGTTAGCAATCAAAATAATTGGCTACTATTTTACAGTAAATGTAATCGAAATAAATGGCAATACCGATGACATGAGAGAGAGGGAATTGCAATACTGCGAACACGTAGACAGGGACGTAGACCGATTGAATACAATGACCTGTTAATTGCTTTAAGTTATACTTAATAAATTTATCGTGCGTGCAGTGAATTTATTTTGTATTTACTATGTGTAAATGTTGAATTTTATGAAATTTATAGCTCGAGAAATTTAATTATATCTCTATATTGCTATGCTTGGATGACGTTATTAAAGTGAGCCTCTGACTTAACAAAATACATGTAGAAAGTTCTACATGAAATTTTCCAGAGTGTTTTTATTCTACATATTTCTTATATTTTTGTATCCGCTTTTGATCCATGAATCAAATAATTTTCATGCGTAGAGTGTATAAATGACAAAGTGTGTGATTTGGTGAATCGCTTTGCGTAGCAAAAGATTGTGTATATATAGAGTTGCCATCCATCCTCTTTTACCCGGATGCTATCTTCTTTTTAAAAACGTTTAGGACCATCTCCGGGGGATTTTTTAAACGCGTCCGGGGTTTTAAACAAAGCGAGGCGCTATTATTACCACAATAATTTAATCAACGAATTTATCATAGAAATAAACTACGACCAGTAACTTTATCTAAAAATGTTAAAACTCGTTTAAAGTGCGATGAAATAAAAAGTAAAGTGAGCAAGAGCTGCAAACTGTTGTTGAATTATAGCCGTGTAGCAGCACGCCCGACCAACATTATAGCCGTGTAGCAGCACGCCCGACCGACGTTTGTTTACATTGTTCATTTTATTTTTAAATTTATTGCTATTCATCTTACCTGTCGATATGCGTTTAAAGAGTTTAAACTCTGAACGTAGATGAGAAATCTATTTTTTTTATTGTTTTTGTAATCAGTGAAACATTGGAATTGATTTATGTATAATCAAAGACACAGGTAACATTTTTTGTTTGTGAACTATGATAAGCAAAGTAAATAAAATTTGATCACGAGAAAACAATTTTGATTGGTTTTTCGTAAATAAATTAAATTGTCTTCTTACTGTTTAAATTTTAATTAAATGTGCTTTTTCTTTAGTATTTCAAGTATCAAGTGTCCGTTCACAACGCAGTATCCGAGGTTTTTAACTTATCACTTCTAATTTTCTAAAATTTAGTGTGGTTACCCCGTGTACGCAGAATGTTCGTATTATATATTTAATTAGTTACTGTAACTAAAATAGTTACTTTAATTTATTCGTCGAACGCTCTTAGGACTGTCAAGTGGATATTCGCGCTCGTTAAATCTTTTATTATTGATTGCAACGTTAGCGAAAAGACGACGCGCCGTATTTGCCTCGCGATAGCGCTATCTATCTGCCACACAGACTGTGTCATTGTTGTTTTGTCGTCGAAATTCTATGGCGCGTCGCTGCCGCCATTCGGCCAGTGAGCGTATAATTGTGGTTATCTATAAGTCGGTGGTGTTAGAAATGTCTCGATTCGATGTCACGGTTACAATGGTCCCGTTTCAATGTACAGATGTGATCGGCGTGACGGCAAATGTGGCACAAAACCTGTTAATGGAGATATGTTATAGAATACTAATGAAATGTGCTTTGGCAAAAAGTTACACGTACACTTGGTATGTAATAGTGTAAAACTTTATTCTAAAAATGAAAGTGCGAAAAGCTCAGACTACCGAACAAAAGACAGATAGAGCGCGCATAAACACGGAAGTGAGGCCAGTAAACCAAATACAAAATCGAAAGCAAATACAAATCTGAATTAGTACGAAACAGAGCGTCCTGCTGACTGCCCGTCTCGTGCTTACAAAAAAATTCTTTACAAAAATGCCACCTATCTTATAATAATGTAAAAACTGTTGCCAAAAAAAAAGGAGATGGAATATCGTTTCACACATAATTATTGATATTTGACTGTTTCATTATATTTTTTCCATTTAATATCCTTACTGGAGAATTTCTATTAGTGTTACTAGTTACATTGAAATATTTTATAAGGTAAATATAGATTTAGTTACAAATTTTCGATTTTGTTTTAAAGTATAGTATGTAAGGTGTTTCGTTTTTTTGTTTGTGTGAAAATTTGATTTATGTTTTTAGGTGTGTTTGTTTTACACATTAATTTATCTCTAGAGTTTGACCGATTTAGACAAATAAGTTATCGTTGAATATGTCTTTATACTGCAGTTGACAGAGACGCTAGTACGTAACTAAACTAGGATAACTACGTATAATTATGAGTGTTTAAACTCTTGATTATTATTTTCGAAGAATTCTGTCAGCTGACGTTTCATCAACAGTTTTTACTTCCATTTTGTTAAACCAAAACTTGTGCCAAAAATTTTAGTAGTTGCCAAACCAAATGTTTTTTTATTACTGACATATTGCGAAAATTATTATCATAAGTACATATTTTTTTTTTTTTAAATTTGAAATTTTCACTTTGGTCATCTGTTCACAAGCACACGCCAGATTTTTTTTACGACATAACAATACACAAATAATGGGATTGTTAGAAATACGTACTTAATTAGTACATTATGTCAATATAATATTGAATTGAAAGATAAGACAAGAAATTATGATACCTAGTACGCACGGGTTTTAATATCCCGACCGACCGTTATGCCATTAATTTAGCTTAAAATACAAGATTCGGTTTAGTGATTTTAGCTTTGAAAATATGTACTTATGATAATAATTTTCGCAATATGTCAGTGATAAAAAACATTTGGTTTGGCAACTACTAAAATTTTTGGCACAAGCTTTGATTTAACATTATAAGAGTTAAGTTTACACAGTGATGCCGGAATGAGCCGAGCTTACCCGCAAAAATGAAACAATAGGTTTATGAAAACTGAAATATGTTGTAAACACTTTAGATTCAAATTTAATTAAATAACTAAAAAAGTGCGCATGGTGCGCCTAAGTGAGTAGTCCACTTGATGATGATAAAAGTATTTTGCTTGGCCGATGCTGAAAGGAGCCGTGTTTACCCTATTCAGCGTCACCGACACGAGCGTTACGGCTCATTTTTGTTTTTTTTTTCATTTTAGCAAAAATTAGTCATTTATAAAGATTTTAATAATTTTTTCCACAACTATGATGAGCAATCAAATCCCTGCTAACCAATCTGAATAATGAAATAATTATAATAAATTAAATGAGATATATAGGCATGCAACCTATAGTTCTAATTTAATATATTCTAATTATGTTCAGTTACAATTATTATTACTGAGTAATTAAATTCACTAAAATACTGTGACAACGTTTTTTTCATTATCCTGGCAATATTTTGCACAAAATGACAGACACGTTTTTACATCGCGATACACACACACATGGAGACTTACGGACCTCACTATATCTGTTCTTAATCTGAGACGCAAAGAAAGAATACGCTGCTAAGTTTCAGCAAATCTCAAAAGATTTGTGCACTTCCTGGATATGATTGTTTTATTAAAACTAATTTATTTGTTTATGCCAACCCCGCATTACCCAATATAAAAGTAAACGACGTCTTTTTTATTTGAACTTCTTTAAATCGAAATTCTTTGAATACCAATTATTGCGTTTACTATCTCGCATCTTAATCCTCTCTTGTTTTAAAAGACGTTGAATCGTTCACAGTTCATTTCTTTTTCGTTTTCAAATTACTTGAACTAACTTCCTAATTTTTTTAATATTGTTAATTTTTTGTTAATATTGTTAATTTTTTCAGCCAATATTATTTTCTTATGTCATAATTTCTATCTCTCGGCGTTTCTCAATGACGTAATAGACTTCTGTTACTCGCCTATTTCATTGCCACCAAACTTTTCCTCTCGTACACAATCCAAGATTTACTTTGCGTACGTAATTGTTGATATCAGAATGGTTTTACTGACCCTTATTCACTTTTATAGTTTTTGGGACTATCTAGCCCTTGGATAGAAATCGTTTAAATTTACAATGTAACTTGTATGTTAACTGTAACTTGTAACTTATATCATGGCCATATTGCCACATTCGATTCGACTCATTACTAGTTACACTGAAGTAACCATTAGCGAAACTGAGAATTAAATTCTGTGTTTTTTTTATCCTGCCACACACGCCATTCCTTTTGATATTGTCCCAATTTATATTTTTATCTTCTATTCCTATGAACTAAGAGTTCATTTACCAAATTTAGAATAAATTAATGGTCGTAACTGCGTGCGCTCACAACCACAAATAAATTCGTCCGAGCAACGCCGTAATTGGAGACAGTCGCGGCGTTCAATGCCGTTCGCGCTCCGCTCAATTTGCACACCGGCTGCGTCGCTCGCCTCCGCTCCAACCCTTGCACTGACGAAATGAAATTTCTTCTAATTCGACTTTCTGACGAACGTACGAGTGTAGATAGTTCAAAAACAAACTTTCAATACTTGAAAAAACAATTTTATTTAGTTATGTCTCTTCCGTAGAAATGGGAAAGATAAAGATCTCAAGACCGCCTTTAATTATAATTTATTAATTCTGTGGAAAGTTAGTGAAAAATATTAGCGCCAGTAAAATAGCATCATCCCCACTGTTTCCCAGAGGAAGGAAGTTATAAAAGTAAATTTTTATAAACTTCGTTTAAAATAGGTTTAAACAGCAGTTTATAGTTAGGAGATACAGTAAGCATCCTGTGTTTACACGCAATGTATAGCATTATAATAATCAATTTTTCTTTTCAAATATATTATAGATCATCTTCACTTTTTTATCCTAATTAAAGGTACTTTGCAACAAAATATTAAAAAACTTTATTCCCATATCAGAAATTCTAAACTATTTTCTACTTATTAATCTTTGAGACTGTATATAAAACATCCTCAAAACGCGAGTCGCATCTTCAAAATGTTACTATAGACATGACATGTGGCTTTATCTGTAATTTACTTATTTTTATTACAAATTATAAGTTATATATTGCTGAATCTATTTGTTTTCATTATTCATTCATTTTACGTAAACATTAATTTCTGTTTATTCTATAGTATCAGATTGTAAAGCAAGATTAGAAAACAAACACGTATGCTCACCTTCAAGCTTACGTCACGGCTGACTAGTTGCACGAGGGTCTCGCGTCGCATGTTTAAACTCGATAACAACAATTTTATTATTTTATCCCGCTGCAAAAAAAGACAGAGTAAAACCTGTTTGTATGTCGAAACTGTACTTTCCCACACAATGACTGTGCTTATGCCTATTAACATAACGAGCTACGAGGACGAGTAACGTGGCGGTGCAGTTTGGTCGTTTGAATTTAACAAGTATTTATCATGGAAATACCTTACAAAGAAATAATTTAGATGTGAAAATTTGAATAAATCTATGATAGTTAAGCACATAAATATAAAATTAACAAAGATGTAAAACAGAAGGTCGTTTAAAAATAACACTGTTGAGCGTAGGATTACGATAAAACTTTAAATAAAAAGAATAAGAATACAGTAGTGGTTCTTAAGTTTAAAGAAATTTGTGGACACGAACAGGTTTTAAATGTTAATGGATAATATACGTGCGCACTGTGCAATTTATCGTGAGCACACGCGGCGGTCAAATTGTGGCGTCGCCCGAACTTGCTCGCTACAATCCGCAACAATGAATATAATGGCGTACCTGCACCCAATGTAAATAAGCACGAATGTAGGTTACGCACCCGACGAGAGAACTAACCAGAATAGCGCCATCACCAATAAAGCGTGTCAGGTGCTATTTTTTTAAGAAAATTATTGGCACGGCGCCAGCCTCCGCGGTATTCCGCGCACGCGCCGCGCCCGTCGTAATTCACTCGAAAAGTCGCGTCGCTCCTCGGGACACATTAGAGGCGGAGATCGTAACAAAAGGAAATATAATGATCGGGGATCGGCGCGACGCAGCACGTGCACACCGCTAGCTTAACGGAGCTCGCTCGGTATATTTAGAACGGTCGCCGGCCGGCCGGTCACCGTTAACGCCGCGCCGCCCGGCTCTATTAACAGCGCGGGCGAATGATCGCGCCCGTTGCGAATGCACAGACTATCTTTAGACTGTTTATTCTGCACTGTTTCACGATGCCTAGCCGTATAATACGACGCCGATAGATTTGTAAGATATCGTCGCTCATTTATTTTAAGTGGGAGTCTGTCGTTTTGGCCGCCACGAAGTTTAGCGCATTTTGCGTTGCATAAGATCTAAGAAAAAATAAGTTTGAAAGAACCACGCTTTGAAGTTTTCTTTGATATAAAAGATACACTTAACCTTGCCAGCATCAGCGACTTCTGTAAATTTATGAACATTTCGTCAGCATACATTATACTGGCAAATGCTATACTAACGTGTGTTATAATTTTTCAATAGAAATAAGGATATTTATTTACTGTAGGAAGATCAATAATGCTACAGCATATACAATAGGACATACCTATATAAGTGAAGGCAGACGATCACTTTCATCGACTGACCGACAACAGCGGCACCGCGCGCGTCTAAATGCGTCGCTGCATCGAGGTCGTGCTCTACTTGCTGCCCGTTGCACGCGCTCACGCCGACTTGCGTATGCTCACTTAAAGCTAAAGCGCATAACTGCTCGCAACGAGCACGCCAGATAATGAAACAATTAATACTTCACGCGAATGGCCTGAAACTCTATCTGTATTCAATTATATATTATTATATCCAATCGGCGGCAGCATTTAGCGCGTGTTTACTTATTTTGCTCATCATATTATATCGCAATACACTTCGATGCATATTTTGAAGAAGCGAACGCTCGTTTGCGGATGCGATACGAAAGAACATGCTAGGGTAGAGTTCGTTTACATTCCGAGGCGAAATTTCAATCGGTCGCGCATACAAACGGCGCGTTTAAGTATGAATCCGTTACCTGTTGTCAACGGAACGTGTTCATTGGTCAGTCGAGTCGTGTCTGGCGGCGACGTGGTTTATATGAAATGTTATTACGAAATTGTTTTGCTGCTAAAAGATCGCTTACCTTTTTAGATATCATACTGATAGTGTAGTAGCTAATATTTCACTTTACACAAATCGTAATATGAACATTCTAAGAAGAACTTTTTATTGCGAATAGAGAAAGAGAAAATATGCGGTTATTAAATTGTAAACAATATATGTTATTCAAGTTTCCATTTGAATAATCTTATAGAAAAACTCTCACTGAGGTAGTTAGGATCAAAATTAGTGTCTGATTTCTCCTTAGAAATCGTCCTGAACCTTAATCATTTGGCCTTGAGAGCTATCCAAAGACATCTCGAGTACATTTCTTCTCATTATTCGAACATGATTAGCTATGATATTTGACATATGTATTGTATAATATATTTAATTTAATTTGGTATGTACGAACAACATTACACTATTTACGATTCCATGTTCACGCAAAGCAAAAAATATGTCTCTTATTTTATTATCTACACATTATTTTCTATTGCCTATTCAACGTATTACTCTTATACGCCATCGCCTATATTCATACTTGCATATTTACATTTCTTAACAAAAAGTTTTACGAGTCTCACAATGTCCATATATGCAAAAATTATATATAGAAACTAAAAATAATATTCGAGTAACGATGCTGAATTTAAAGCAGCCTACACATATTCCTATCATATTGTAGCAATAATGAGTGTCGCGAGGTGATTTGGCGCATCGTTGCGCGGGAGCGACATTGGCACGCGTGAGGCGCTGCGGCCCGCTGAATGCGGAGGGTGAACGTCGCGGCAGTCGGACGGATGTGGATGCGCCGAACTCGAATGCAACACGTAGAGAGAGACAAATTCATATGTTGAGGGTTGAATTTTTACACGAGTAATATATATTTGTGGACTTTTATTATATCTTTCTTGGACAGGTGATGCGAGCAAAAATGGCAGGTTTTTCTACCGAGAATTTCTGTATTTATGAAGGCGGGAAAACTGAAAGTTAAACGAAGTTGCGACATCGATAGAAAGGAAAGCAGGGTCCCTAATAAACTATGATAGAAAATAATTACACATTCTGTGTATAGCGAAGTTTTATTTATGAAATAAATTGAAAAATGGCGGTCTGACCGTACTGAATTTTACTTCACCATTTGATTATCACTTACGTTAAGGAATCATTGAAATATAAAATGACAATCAAAACGATAACGTATTATCGAAGAAGGATTGAGAACTGGCTCTTATCTCGATAATCTTTTGATATATCGTCTACATTAAAGAAATATTATTAATCATTTTTTGGGTTGGGTCAGCGATAAGTAACGCATTTTAACACTTTCAGACTGACTGCGTGAACTGTAGGCGTTCACAAACGAATGTTCCTGTTTTCAATTAAATGTTTGTTTTGTCGGATAACTGGATTAAAATAAGATGAAATCTGTTTCATCAGTGAGATGTACAGAGAGATTCAGGTCAGCAGTGAATGTGGAAATGTCTTTGAATTTTATTGGCCAAAAATGTTATTGATTACGACAATAATAAAAATATTATTTTCCTAGTTTCTTGGATTTTCACATATTATGATTTTTGGTTGTTTGTTATTAGGTTGTCTTATCGAGATGGAAACGTGTCCAATTCATTTTTTGATCCTTGTATCCCAATGACAATGCTCGAGATTATTAATTTTTTAGATGACAGCGGCGTCATTTGTATTGACTCTTTTCTTTTCCAAATAAAATAGGAATGAAATTGGTACAAAATTATTTATTTTAAACCACTCTGCTTGGATATGATACAAATTATGATACGAACGTAATAAACATTTCTTCACATATGCATCAAAATTTTAGGGCGATACGATACGATACGCCAAACAGACAGGCATGCGGACGTTCAAACGCCAACTGCATCAGACCACTCGCATGAACATTTCGGGTACGGAAGAAATTATTCCTCGCAGTTGAGATTCCTGCGTCACGACTCTCTCGTGGATCATCATCGGCACGATGACGTGAAAGGATATGAAACTAGACAACGGAGCGAGCCCGGCGTCGGGGCGACGCCGAGAGCGGCTCGATGCGCGGCAACAAGGTCGACAGAGAAAGTGCGCGGTGGAACGCGGTGGCGACCCGCTAACCGTCGCGGAACCATTGTTATAATTCGCGATGCCGGTTACGTTTGTACTTACGAAACGACCGCTGTCATTATAATTAGCGCTTCTCGCAATTATTTATCTGCTTCGTTCGGTGACAGATTATTGAACTTTGATTTTTTGCAACCCAACGCGTTTATCTTTACTTTCTTTATTATTTTTAATATCATTACTTCGTCTTAAAAAAGCGACCATGTCAAAAACCTGCAAAAAATTGTTCAACGATACTAGTAATAATATGTGGGCCTTTCTTCAAATTTTTCATACTTACGGTTGAAATGTTATAAAAGGCAAATTGCAAGTTGCTTATTCACAAAGGAACTTTGATTATGAAAAATGTTGAATGGTACCACCTATTAATTACTCGACGGAAAGCGCAACAAAATATTTTGCTATATCTATGTGAGGCTGAACGTATTAATTAATATCTTTATATGGGCTATACACTTGCAATATTCCATGAACAAACTTTGAGGCTATAACAGACGACGGACATGATAACATTGCGAGGGTTCCTCATTTCACTACGGAACCCTAAACAACAACAGGTAAAAATAGTCCTAATCAAACATGGACGTCGCGGCGCCTTATAACTAGATTATATTCAAATGTATTAACTCAATAGATAGAGGAAAACTTAATAAATTTGTTTACTGAATTATTTTCAGTTTTTATACGGAAATAAAAATTATTTAACTAATAAGAAAACACAATGATGGCGACGGTTAATTCTCTTATACAGAGTTTAAATCTTCATTATCCTCTAATTTAAAGTAATTACAAATTTTTAAGAACAATGTGTTAATAAAAATTTTATTACATTTCCATTTATGTTAGAGTCACACATGTTCGGACTCAGATTTATTTATTATTTACGCTGGTCAATGACGTTAATTTTTAACACTCCCTGAATATTCAACACTTTTTAATCGTTAGAAACAGTAATTACCGCTGCATCAGGTGCGTCATAATTTTTCCGCAATTAATCAACGATTGTTTTACCGACTCCGTCAAACATCAAACGTCACTGTAACTAGGTGACACGTTGCGTTTCACGTCATTGTAGTTTATTATAATAAATGCGACATTGACAAAGAACACATGTTTCCGGACAAAACAAAGGAAAGCGCTCGGTCGCGGCGGCATCGAAGCCCGAGTCGTGTACCGAGACAAAGCGCGCGCTGTGAGGACGAGTTGAACGCGGCGGGCGCTACGCGGCGGATCGTGAAGCATAAATTCGACTCATTAACGCCTCTTCAAATGTTCTAATTAGGCCTAATTTGTGGCGGCCAAGTTCGAGTGTCGTAACGAATAGTATCTGATTGTCGGCTGCTCCGACAGGTGCGCGAAAATAACGCGGATATTTCACTGCCATCGGCATCTCTTTGCGAGTGCTTAGCACTTACGAAGGTTTTAATTGTTGGATGCAAATAACCTTTCAATGCGAAAATTCACTCAAAATTGAAGCTCCGTAAATGTAAGACCTGAAAGTTTCATTACGGATAGTACATTTATTTGTAATTATTTTGGTAGGTATCAGAAATGATTTGAAAAAGTTCACACGATGAGTTAATATATCGACATGTTTATCTAAAACATGAAAATCATTAAAATCAATTGATATATTATATTTATTAACGAATTTGGTATATTGGCATTTCTTAAGCCCGCCCCCTCCCTATTAGGATTAATTGGTATTTTTAATGACGCCCTTATTTATTTGAGGTGAATTAATTAATGACTTTGGAATCGATTAATTTACTCGTGTTTCAAGAAATGTTTACTTGTTTAGCAGATATGATACACAATGAAGTAAATATTTATACTATCTATATTTGAAATTACTAATTTTTTAAAACTATATTTCAGTAACTGTAGCCAAGTGTTTGAACTGTGCGTTAGCGAGTACTGAATCTCTCCAACACCTAGACATACCTCTGTGAAAAATTAAACTTTTAAACGTCTGTTTTAGTCTTGTTCGTCTGAAATATCGTATAAAATATCAAGCCCCTTGTCTAGCTGTCCTTTGGCTTACGAAATTAATTTTAATGAATATATTGGCTTATTGTCATCGTGTATTTGTCATTAGCCTCGATACGAACAATCCATAGTCGAAATGTAAAAAAAAATCTAAAAAAATCAGAAAACAACTTGCGGTGGTGTAATAATTTATTATATATCAAAATAGGATCTAAAAAATATACTGAATTAGCTTTAATAGTATATTATAAAATTTAGGCACCAATTTCACGTAAGACTCAATTATATCTATGATAAGTGAGAGCATGTAACTACTACGCCGTGCTAGCAGAATGCTCAAACGTTTGCTTTGTTCGCTAATAACATCTAGAAAATATTGGTGCGCAATTTGCTGTATTTTACACTTTTCTCGGTAGAACTGATAATCTGTTGTTCTATAGTGGCTCTCGTAACTCTATAAGTTATGGATGGATCTAAAAACAGACATAAATTCCAAATAGGGAGTAGAAGAAGAAATTGTAGCCTAGTAATGGACATTTCTGTCGGATGCCGTATAAAAAGGAAACATTCTTGCGGTATTAATACGTAACGCTTAAAGACGGGAAGTCATTTTCACCAGAAATAAGAGGTCACAGCATTGTGCAAACCACTGTCGGCCATCTACGACGAGCCGGCCGCGCAGCGCAACGACAATCCGCAGCGCGCGCAACGCTCGATTAGTTCGGACGTTCGTCGCGATTGTCCACCGCACAAAAGTTCTCGGGATGCATTTGCGGCCGCCTCATTAGAAATTCGCCCGTCAATTTACGAATCGCAACATAATTGCGTCTGCGCGCACGTTAAAAAGCAAAAGTGAGTTTTGGCGCGTGTGCGCGTTTAGAAAGTCGGAGAAAGTAAATTGACTCGACGACCAAAAAATTGCGAAGTAAACGTTGCGCGCGATCGTTTCGCCCGGCGCGCCGTAGGCCGATCTACTTCGGTGCCGCCTACCGCCGCAGAGTCGCCTTGGACCGATCGTTGCGAATGGCGAAGGGCTGCCATTATCAATGGTATTTTCCTTTGACATAACGAAGCTTAAACATTTATTCTTTAAACATTATATTTTGTAAATATAAATAATAAATTGAAATCAAAATACGCAAAGTAGCTTTTGTTTCAAGTAAACTATACAACATATATATTGTATATAATATAAAAGCATTTTTCATGTATTTTATTATTTCAGCGAGCAATATTACAATATTTATGAAGCTTTTGTCCATCTTCGACACCAATGAAGCTTTTTCCAACTGCAGTTCGTATGGCGTATAACCACTAGAATCACGAAAAAGGGCGAGAGTAAAAAGATTCTTTTAAAAAACTGCCCACAAAACTGAAACTCTCGGTCTTCCCAGATTGTAATATGGAAAAACCATTTACTACGTTTTTTAAATAATAATAATTTCTTTTAGTAGACGACGTGTTTTCACTTGTTTAATTGTACATCAAGCAGATCTACACTTGACTTGAGCTGTAACTACCGGAATGCTTGTCAGGATAAATCATGGCAATTACTAACCCTAACTATAGATAGACAGGACAGTGTTATTACGTCTTTATTATATGTCTATAGGTATGTCCAAATGTAAAGCCTTCCAGTTTATCACTTGTGTAATATATGGTATATACGTCCGTTGAGCTCTACAAATGTAACGTAAATTATGTTTACTCCTTTTATTTTTTTATTATTTTTATTACGCAATCTTGTGACTTCATTGAAACATGAGAAAAGTGGTTTTTTTTATTGTATCAATTAAAGTTGTATAGTGGTCATGCATGATATCGTAATGACAAAAATCCAATACAGGTTATCGATCCTTTCATCGCCGTTCACAAAAATGGACCACAAACATGACAACAAACGAACGAAGCAATGTACAAAAGCGATTCACGGTGCGGTCGCATGGTGTCGCGAGAACCGGTCGCGCCGGGAACGCTGACGGGGACAAACAATAAACATTCGCCGCGTAATGCAGCCGATAGTGCTCGATCGACCGTCCCGGCTCCTTATTAACGAATTCCAGTCGTATAATGGCACCGGCGCGCCGCGCTCCAATAAAATGCCAGAGCCGACCGCGAGCCGCGCGCGACGGGCAACGATACGATTACGCTTCGTCACCAGGCTCTAGTCTGTATCCTACCGACACTAATATTAGCCGCCGGTGGTGCTAAAGTTCTTTTAATAATATGTAGCTAACAAAA
Source organism: Druceiella hillmani (assembly GCA_039881145.1). Classification (NCBI taxonomy): domain Eukaryota; kingdom Metazoa; phylum Arthropoda; class Insecta; order Lepidoptera; family Hepialidae; genus Druceiella; species Druceiella hillmani. The sequence goes on along the minus strand of JAYKKI010000037.1, from coordinate 4,822,756 downwards.
CGCTTATTTAAGTACCCTCGGTTTGAGGTAGTGGTTTTGTTTCTTAATCTTTTTGTCAAATATCGCTTTGTAAAAGCGTTTTAGTCGTGATAAAATACGATCCTTGATCGGACAGAAAATTTATTCTCTGAATAGAATAATCTAACGTTGAAATCGTCTGTAAAGTATCGGTTCTGTCACCAGACGAAGTTAGCGCCCAGTCGTGAGCATTATAAATTTATTTTTACACAATCCAATTAATTTTCCTTTCGGTGAACGCAATGCTACTAAAATGTATAATGGGGAACATTGCCGAATACTGTTCGTCCACAAAGTTTTATTCTCGAAACTCGGTGGCCTTGCTAACGTTTAGTGTTTACTATTTTGTAATCAATATAGTATAGTAGAATCGGAATAAAATCCTACTCCCAATAGAGAAAAATATTTTTTAAGAATTTTAATTCTAAAATAAGGAATGTTTGCCATATGCACTCGCCGTAAGACCGTGGGTTATTGATATCTATCTGCTTGTAGTGTTGAATAGAATCTACATATTATGTGCCGCCAAACTGTTTACTAACTGACCGAGTTGGTAATTTCAGAATTTGCGTGTAATATACTTTTACGATGGGTTAATATTGATATTGAGTCTACCAATTTATTACGTCATCCTTGTAATGAATTACAAATAGCTTGAGATACAGGATTTTGATGCAGACAATCGTCAGTAATAAGCGCTGACACCAAACGGTCGTAAAGGTATCCTAATAAACGGAAATGAAAATAAATGTAATTAGCTTGGCGATTATAAATTGCGTGCGCCATTTTTCCGTGCGACAAAAGAGCACGCACACATGTAGCGTTCTAATGACAAGAATACATTAAACGTTATATTTCTGGCAAAGCACGTTTAAAGTTTATGCCCGAATAAATCTTATAAAGATCTAATATATCTACGATTTCTAGTACATTTATCAGCGGTTGTATGATAGATAACAAGAGAACATCAGTAGCAAATTTTTTATCATGGGTGTCTGCATGTTGATGGTGAACTGATACAGGCCGGCGCTAACAGGGCACTGTCGGAATAAGGCGCGTCGCCCACGTACTCCCACATCGGCGCGGCGACATAAATGCCAAGCCAATTAACGCAATTACCCTATAATTAGCATCGCAACCGTTATGGCTTTACTCTTCAAATGTCATCGCCTCGTGTTCGTTTTTACACCTTGATTTGGCAACTAATATTTAAGACATTATTAGGTCACGTCTATCGCGTCACATGACCGTCACGGTTATGTGAGGAGCTCTTAAACTTATTATTCAAACATTGTACATATATATGAAATCAATAAACAATAAATAACTTCTTCCTTATATCACAACATTAATTCTTCGTGTAATAAAAATACTTTTCCTATATGAAAATTACAACTAACGGCACCTATACTAGTGTCATACCGACAAGATAACGTGCCACAACGGCAATTCGGCTAATAGTTTATACGGTTATGACACAAATATAACAACTTAGGATATTTAAAAAATATTGAAGCAGAAACTAACTTCAAAAAAACTAAAACATGCAGATAGCGATAGCAGAAAGTTCCATATTACTTCTAATTCGAATTAAATTGCTTAGTTCTATAAATCTTCTTAAATACCAGTTACAATTTTATCGTTCACTTAGAAAATTAAACCATTGGAAACTTCTTTTATAGTGAATATAACTACTTACGTAATTTTCCATTTAAATCATTAAAACTATGCGACGTATAAACGAATATGATTTTATGGCCGTAAATACTAACATTTGCTCTCATGTATAAAGGTTTGGTTAATCTACATAAAGAAAAAATAAAGCACGTCGGTTGAAAAAAATGTGGTTGAAAAAAATGGTGTTCGCGAGTTTAGAATTAAATTTGAAATTTTTATGGCGCTTTCTCTCGAAGTGCTCAACTCTAATTAACTTTACGTTTTACGACGAATCTTGCAACAGTTTATGGTTCGACTCGCTCCTTGAATAACATTACAGAGCACTGAGACGCTCGGCACATGAAAATACTTGCTAAGAAGTTTCCAACTTCCCAACTATCAACTGACGTTGTGTAAAGGAAAGTTTCAAGGCAACGCGTGAAATGTTCCGTGGACGAAGTTTCGAGACTCGAAATGAACTTATCACTGAATATCAAAACGACTTTTATAACCAAACTTTATAATTGTAGTCGAAATCGGGAGAGATGGCTTGTGGGTTAATGGAATAAAATTTCCGTAATGGGGATTTGGAGTAACATGATTACTCTGTAACGTAAACTGATATATCTAAATTTAATATATATATATATATATATATATATATATATATATATATATATATATTAATAAACAATATATATATATATTATTTCATTGGACGAGTAGAATAATTATATCGTTTATTTTGTTTCAGGTAATATTATATTTCGTCAACGGATCCACAAACTTAGGTATGTGATTTCTTACGTATAAAAGATCTACTGAATTGCCTAGTGACTTCTATTAATAAGTTTTAAAATTATTATCCATTATCTAAAATAACTAACTTTCGATTGGGGTCACAAAATCTTGTTGTTTATTATATTTCTAAATAAAAGAGAATCTCATTTGACTATTACATTAGTAAATATTTAATATGTAAAAGTAGTTCACGTGCACATTATTGTTTTTTGAAATGATATAATTTTGGATTTTTAAAGCCAAAACATCTATACATATGCAGACGTAGTTCGATAATCAACGTCTATACTTGGATGACATTTGAATGCCGATATTTGGATGTGCACCGAAATAAAAGTTTCACTTCACTCTTCACACAAATATTAACTATTTATATCGGTTCTTAAATATTATAAATTTTAAACTCTTAGGCATCTATAAATTATGTAGGAAATAGAAAACTAACCGTTCGCTAAATTATTTAACTTCATAGCTTAAACTGACAACATGAGCGATTGGTGTACCCATTGCTCATGTTGTCAGTTTAAGCTTACATCGACAGTTTCAATTAATGCGCCGTACAGATTACGTATAGAATTATTGACTTTATTTGTATATTTGTATTTCTAAATCCCGATATGTACATCTGTAAAACACTCCTCAAACGTTTAACGAGCTCGTCGTAAATTGGTTAATTTGAATCATGTTGCTAGTCCACGAAACATTGCTCAATGTTTGGAAAGTGTCCGTGAAATGGTTACCGGCCCAATAATTGCAAACGGCGACGCTCGTCGCTCGGTTAGGAGTGCGAGCGCAAACTCGAGCTGCGCATAGTTAATTGCCTTTACTACTTTCTCGGCTAGAATAGGTGACGTGAGCTTCATATTGATATGATTTTTTATCCACGTAAATATGTCTGGGGAATATAGATGTACTCGACCGTACCACTTCTATAATCATAGATAATTGATGATATTTGGATATCAAAAATGATATAGAAAAACTTTATAAGATGGTAGAAATACTTTCAAAAGAAAGGGCAAAATACAATTCGAACTTGCGCACAAAGTTTCCGTTCCAAAATTATAAACGATTATACTATTCAAACTTCGGTATATTTCAGCTTTTGAAATTAAATTAGTATTGTTATATCAAAATCACAGGGTCGAATGAAAGCGGCCGAGTATGTCTGGAGATTTAAACATGTCGATGTAAGTTAGCCGAAATAATTTCACTTGAAACTCCTGATCACACGCTCGTGCTGGCGTTTAAGATTCATTTAGATTTTTAAATATTAAAACCTCAATATCATTCTAAAAGACCTATCCAATAGTACCTCACTCCATGAAATGTGCTAAAAAGCTTCGCTCCCGTTTTACATATAAATAAAAAAAATCTTTTAATATTATACTACACATTAATTGAAATCTCTATACGAAACATCTGCTTCTAAAGTTTCATACACTTAAGTTTGTTACTATAGAAACTAAAAGGATGTGACGAAGAGGGACGGACACCAAGAAACTGTGGTTCTCTTTTTCACTTTGGACGTTAAAAAAAAAGAATGAGACGGAGTATCACTTCGAGAGAATAAGTGTCACTTCTGTCTATAACTGTTGAAAAATATAGACAGACAGATAAATAAGCCTACGGGTTATAGTCTTTCATATTATCAAATATGCACGCCTAAAAATCAACACAACTAAGGAAGAATTATAATATGTATTTTAAATTAATTTTCCAATCGTTGTGAGGAAGATTTGTTAATTGTTATATTAGTGTACGTCCAAGTTAAATACGTGTAAGCCATCACTGTGTACGATACCTATATGATCAAAACTAATTTGCGCCGATCTCCCCGTCTACACGCAAATTGTGTTAGGTTCCCCGTTGTTTGTGGGTTTGTAGCGCGACGAGTCATTCAAACCTTGAAACGTTGCCGATCGAGCCTCGATACGAATACATAAATGTTAAGTAACGTGGCAGCAATTATGTAGCTGTCTGAAAAAAAGCTATACCATTTCGCAACGTCCCGATCGTGAGTCGAAACAATATTATTCCGCAACGCCGCCGTTACCTCATCGGTCGATGCGGGCAGCGACACACCGCGCGATACAGCGGGTGTCTCTCGCAGATAAGCCGCGCACTGTTCCGCCTTATTGCCCAGCCGACTGCCATAAACGACAATTTATCACTTTACACCGAATTAACATTTGAATCGAGGAAAAAACGACCAACTCCACGGCCACTGTACCGAAGCGATCCGATTCAAGTCGCGGGGATCGATCGCCGCGCCGGCCAAGGATGTCGGAGTGAATATTCAGCCGCCGGCGATATTCCGGCAAAACTTTTTACGCGAATGACCTTGCCTTATCTACTCGCGTAACAGACGAAGTCTGTATAGCTCAGTCGACATCTGTCAGGCCAAAGCGCTTTAATCGGCAATGTGTAAGATTATTTTCGGTGTCATTAATTTAATAAAATAATAGAGCGGAAATTCGTCTAAACTTAGGTAATAGTTGACTCCATTAGGCTCGTTCCTTTAAAACATACTCGTGATCACGAGTCGATCGGGCACTGTCTTTAATATGATAATAACGAAACTGTATCATAGTCAGTACGGTATTATTAGTAGTTTGATAGATCAATCATGATAGCAATGAAAATATGGTATGGCGAAAATTATATTGATCAGAACAGTGGCATAGTACAAACATAGGACAAGACTTCCTAAATATACAAATGTGCACCGTAATAGCCTATTGATTATTCCGCAGATTATATGTAGATATCAGGTAATACCTATTCACTACACAATGGCATTTATACGACATTGGTTGAATAGACTATACTTTCAAACTAACCTAAAAACTGAAATGTTTCGGGTTAATTAATTTTAGACGAATTTAACAAAAATACACCGATTCCAGAAATCTGAAATTGCCGATTTTGGGTTGATTTTACTATATCTTCGCTGATTATGGCATAAACGTCGTTGGAAGTCACATTTCATATCTGATCGAGATGAAACTTGTTACAAGAATAGCTTAAATTTATATTTATATTAGATTCGTAGAGAGACTAAAGTGATCTGATTCCGAAAATTTAAAAAATAATCGGTTCTCAAGAAAAGTACATACATGAAAAATATTTAAAACATTTTGAATATTCTTCATGACCATCTTGGCATTTCAATAGGCAGTGCAAGATGGGTACCGAAAGTGCTCACGCCGCTGCAAAAGCAACAGTGTCTCGAGTGTACACGCGACACTGTTGTTTTTGGATCTCTATAGACAAGATAAGGGTGAAATTTTGAGACATTTTTTACGAGTGACGAAAATTGGGTTCATTCTGGGCAGTGGCATAAAAAGGGTAACCCACCCCATAAGAGAGTCAACGTGTTACAATCGACCGAAAGAGTCACAGTAACGGTTTTATGGTACACAGAGAGTATCCTACTGATTGACTTCAAAGATAGGGGTATTTCTATAACAAGAGAGTATTACCCTGGCCTGATAGAGCAGCTTAAAGAAGCATTGAAGGAGAAAACGCAAGGGAAATTAGCGAAAGATGTGCTGTTTTTGCACAATAGTGCACTGGTACAACGAGCCATATTATACACACACACATACTAATCTTCATAAGAGCGGTTTTCAAATATTGCACCGCTCACCTTACGGCCTAGACTTGGTTCACTGCGACTATTATTTGATCCCAAAAATGAAAAAGGAGCTTCGTGGAGAAAATTCGGCGTTCATGAAGAAGTCAAGTCTACAATTTCAGCTTATTTTCAAGATAAAGAGAAAATATTTTTTGAAGGTGTAAATAAATTCGACAAACCTGAGAAATGTGTGTGCATGAGGTACAAATCAAGACTGTTTTTATTCAAACGTATCTGCCAAAATCACCAAATCAGAAATTATTAAAAGCGTCATCCTATTGTCCCCATGCGGCCTTTCCTGTTTGCCGCCCTAACGTTATCCTAGCGAATAACGTCAAGAATATTTATTTGTATTATTACCTTGACCGTTCAACTAGTATTTACCTAATCAATGCCCAGATAGCTCTGGCGCCCGCCTCATTTTTATTTATACGAATTTCATTATCATTGGCTAACAAGGTCAAATATTTTTCTCTTCAATGTAAGCATCTTGGCTTTGTCTTGGCTTTAAAGGAAACTCACATTGTTATCTCTAGCATCGTCCACGCTTAGCGTCGGGCGCCGTTTGTTGACAGTCGTTCGCACTGTGACAGCTCGTGGGCAATCGAGTTAATATTACGGGAAGTGGCGTCTATTTGTAACGCGGATAAAATAATAATATATCTCCGTTGGAGCGTTGCCAAAGCGACGGATTCGCTTCTTAGAATTTCTCGCGTCCTCTTGGCTTGCATCGCGGCTGGAGACGCGCCAAACACTTTCGTCTATTCGAGATGGCGTCGTGGGGGCACTGCAGCGAATAATAGGTATACGAAAAATTGCCGACGGGCCAGACGCGCGGGTACAACCGTTACTCGGACGAGCTATCGTTGCTAATGGATATATTTGGGCGGCCATCGTGCGTCGGCAATGGCCCGTGACGGACTCCGAACTTAATTCGACGGAGTAACATGTTATTCAGTGAGCACGCGTTTTGGGCTTCTGCTCTTCTAGTTTTATTATTGCATAATATGTTATGCTTATTAAACTCAATAATATGTTACATTATATATGTGTTAGGGTTCCGTATCTCAAAAGGTATAACCGAATCCTTATAAGATCATTCACGTGTCTGTCCGTCTGTTACCTTTTTTCTTAGAAACCGCTTGACGTAGAAAACTTGAAATTCGGCATAGTAATGAAACATATTAAATCGCACATGTCTCAATAGCTACACTCAAAAATATTAATTTTTTAAATATTTTTCTATAATTTTAGGGATTATATCTTCAGAAATATACAGGTGTCCAGTGGCAGATTTCAAAGTTTTGTTCAAACTTTTCATAGTTTCTGAACGCAACACATAAGAGGGACGCGGGGGCGTCGTTAGAACCGCAAGCGGTGCGGATGTTTTAGTAGCCATGGAACAGTGGAGTGGAGAGCACCGCGCTTTTGCCGTCGAGGCGTACATTTCGAGTGGATTTTCGCTGTCTGTAGCACGCACAGTATTCGTCGATTACGTGATGGACCATCGATCAACCTCATTCAGTCATGGGTAGCAAGGTTTACAGCTACAGGATCAACATTAAATAGGCCTAGACCAGGACCTACACCATTGGTAGCCACGGATGAAAATGTCGAGCGTGTTATGGTTTCTGTCGTTGAAAATCCCCGTTTATTACTGCGTACACGTTCATCGATATTGGGAATTCCGAAATCAACTTTACAGGTAATAATGCGAAAAAAGCTCAAGTTCCATCCATATCAAATTCAAATTGTTCAAGATTTACACGATTCTGACTTTGAATTAAGAAAAACTTACGCGGAGGTGATGTTGTTGAGATTTCGTACTGCTACCCGGATGGGCAACATATTCTTTAGTGACGAAGCTCACTTTCACATTGGAGGATATGTGAATAAGCAGAACTTTCGTTACTGGGATGTCCACAACCCAAGACAAATGCATCAAGAGCCTTTACATAAGCCTAAAGTAACAGTCTGGTGTGCCATGTCTGCATCTGCAATCATAGGGCCTTATTTCTTTGAAAATCAACGTGGCCAAACTGTAACTGTGAATTCGGAGAGATATGCCCAGAGGTTAAATGACTTTTTCAGAGTAGAACTACAGAATAGTCCATCCTTCAATCAAAACACATGGTTCCAGCAGGACGGGGCCACAGCTCACACTGCTAATGTGTCCTTGAATGCAGTGCGGCAGTTATTTCCATAAAAAAACATATCCCGAAATGGTACCGTACCGTGGCCACCTAGGTCACCCGATGTAAGCCCATGTGACTTTTCTTATGGGGATACTTAAAATCCGTTGTTTACAAAACAAATTCGAGCACTGTGACACAACTTAAAGAAAATATTCGAGCCGAAGTCAGTAGGATACCCCAGTCGCTCTGCAAACGCGTTTTTGAAAACATGCGTGCTAGACTCGAAGAGTGTGTCAGACTCGATAGCCGCCATTTGGAAAACGTGGTTTTTAAAAAATGAAATCCGCATTTGTTGTGATAAAGTTAAAATAAACCTACTTTGTATTAGAGGTGTAGTTTTTTTTTACAATTTTGAAATCTGCCACTGGACACCCTGTACTAAACATTATGCAGAAAAAAATAGCCGGGGTGTGAGCTGTCTTTTCTAAAACTATTCAAACTAAAATCATAACAAATAGAGTTTTTACAAGCCTGTACAAAGATTGTGGGAAAATGAAAGCGTTTATACCCAATCTAATCATTTTTTTTTAAATATATACCATGTTTTTAACCTTGCAAAAGTTATAGTGGACAATATATTTATTTTGTGAAAAATTAATATCTATAAACAGTATAATAGAAATACTATGTATCCTTAAATGTGCCTAAGTGTGTACGGAACCCTCGTTGTGCTAGTTCTACTTGTGCTTGACAAGTTTTTATTAACTTAACAGATTCCTATATTGATCACTTACTCTGTCATACACTCTACTACTGTTCTCTCTACTTCCATACCAATTTTCATGTAATTTAGTGGAATATTTTTAAAAAAAGCGATTTATGTGACTGGAGTAAAGATGTTTCAAAAAAGTACAAAAAATCATAACTTTTAAACTATTGACGATTGCGGAAGTAATGTTTTTTAAATGACTTATCACGGTATTCTCTAACTAAAAAAATTGTTTAGCCCATTGTAAATGGGCCACCTGTATGAAAGTCGTTGAATAAACTGCAACTTGGTGAACTCCATCTACACTGTTCGCCATTAAGTAATTATTTGTAACGGTGATAATATTACACTAACTTCCGTAACGTATTTAGAAAACGGCAAGAGCACAACATGAGCGCATCGCCAAGTTCCCCGCGACGCCGCGGCCGGCGCGCTGCTTTCACTCGCCACCGGTCGATTATTTTTGTTTATTTTATTTCACTTTCATCGCGATCGAGAGATTAGCGAATCGCAAACGGGCACAGACGGGCACGCGAAATTTGCGGACCCTTTCCATCAAACCATCGCCTCGCGTTATCTTAACGATCCGACATCTCGATTGCCGCTTAGACGCACGGTGCGCTTTGTTTATACGCGACCTACTAAATGGCTCCGATTCGTCATTGTCGAATTTAAAAAAAAAGTCGTCTTAATTAGTTGCGCGGCGCGACTTTTGTTGGTATTTATTATTTTTACGACTGGCAAAATCTTAGTTAATTACTTCCATTTACTTTGAATAGTACGTGAGCTGGCGGGCGTTCGCGCCGACGTAACAGCGACACGCTTAGTGTAATATTTATATAAAGAATTACTGCTGTGAATGTAAGCAATAAATAGTTTTAGTAAGAGTCGTGTTTTCACCACGATACAAGCGATACTTAACCCATGTCGAGCGCGCGTGACAACGACCTTAGGTCACGGAAATTGAAATAATTTTCTGCATCGAAATTTCTTCGTTTGGTGGATATTTAGATCTTTTTATCAATATAATCTTTGCTGTCTTGTACTGCATAATTTTTCTTAGTTTAGTTTATTTTCAAACTGTATTGTCACTCTGTAGTTGCATTGCGGTTTTCCGTTTTAAAAGAACAGCTTACGTCACAATGCATCCAAAAGAAATTTTTGAAAAATGAATGTCTTGACTAGAAATAATGATGGTAATTTTAAGCCATAACACATATAAATATGCTAATTAATAATATCCGCGCTACGTTAATTAGATACTTAGTTATTTCCATTAAATTAACGTCTTTAATGCAAATACCTACGCATGTAATTGTCAAAAGCAGGAATGTAATTTGCATAATTTGCATAAAAAAATTATATTTCCCGGAAGTGACGCAACGCCGTATTACGCCATCTGGGCCAATCTTATCTCGTCTTATCATTTGTTAGCTTATCAAATTTGTTAACGGCCAGCGCAGAAATAACGTCGTGATTTTTATTTAATGAAAGCGTGATTAATTACACCGATGAAGCCGTACAAACTGCGACCCAAAATTAAAATCAATGAAAACTTAAATGTAATAAAGAAGCAGCAGAAGTTGTTTACCAAAGGCGTTGCCAAACATCACGAGCGACCGCTACGATGGACGACCGAGATAATGATTTGGCGAAACGATCGCGGAGAAAGTGGCTGCGGTGAATCGACGCAGCGCGGCGCCGAGTTACGGCGTCGCTCGCCTGTCGTCCGCTTCGTTTGTTTAGTGCAGATGAGACCTTGGGTTTGTCCAAAAAACCCTTTGATAGCAAACCGAATATATCATTTATTCCGATATTAAGAATCGTCTTAATTTATAGACTAAAAAAGTAGTTGAAACATTCATATATTTTTGTTTTACATACAGGTACAGAAAAAAGGTCATAAGTGAAATTTTATTGACAATATATGTAATTTTACTTTTGATGACAACCCGATAAATTCGAAAACTTTACGTATACTATTAAGCTTTTGGTGTAGTAAAATCAACTATATATTATTATATAGAAATAAATATAACATTATTAATTCGCATCTTTTATTGCTTATCACAGATTTCACTTCTGCTTTTTTCCTAGTTATTTGAAGACTTAAAATATTACAAATTTACAAATAAAAAACTGTAAAATGAGGCAAGTTTTTCAGTGTAAGTTTTTTTTATCTCTGATAGCATTAATTCAAGTAATTACTCAATGAATTTCCAAGTTCATAACGAAGCGACTAAAAAGACTACTTACGCTACTAATTTCACATTGGTCTCTCTAATTGTTAAGGACCACCTTAGTAACACTCATCCCAGGTCAAGACTCTTACTTTTAAATATCTACCTTTAAATGTAAGGATGTTATAGATAGACGGAAGAACAATATGGCATAGTAACAGTTCCTTTGTAGATAGACTTGAAATTTTACAGATGGCTGGGAAAATAAATAGTAGTCCAGTAAATTTCATATTATATTAAAAATATAGGTTTGTGCCAGATTCAACTGATATAAATACGAATGGAGTATTTAAACCGTTCGTTTACAACCAAATTATGGACTTTTACGACTTAAGCGTGCCAAACGATTTTTATTTATGAGAGAATATAAAAAGAATTTTCCGAACACGTATATATATTATTAGATGTATGATGATAATAAACGAATATTAAAGTCGTGGAAATTAATTTTAGGACAGCATTGTTTTAACAAAATATATCCAGCTTCATAGCAGATTGAAAGTAACAATTTAAAAAATAAATAACTGTGTGAGCTGGAACAAGCACAACGTAACTTGTATCGAAAGGAAGTAATCGACCGAAGCATTATTGAATGTAATACGACAACGGGTAAACTCTGAAATGTTTTTAACATTTCTTCTAATACTACAGCTTATCTGCTACGTTAGCTTTTGACTCGGATACATCTAGTTAACACGACTTATAGGTGCAGTTCGTTTTATGAAAAATTCAAAAAGAGATCACGAGTACATCTATTATTGCACATCCCGGCGAATTAGTTTTCATAATGAATATGCAAATTTATTGAAAGCAAAAGATGAAAAATTCAAAAACATTATTAAAAACTGTTTTCGTCTATTTACAGATTCCCCTCCATTAATTGGTACTCAGAGGCCAGCGTCTTACTGACTCATAATAAATTCCGCAATCGTTATATTGATTCCTATAAAGTAGTTAATACTATAAGAATGTATTCATATATTATTAACTGCTGTATGTATAATATTTTCACAAAATTCACAATAAAACCGATATGTGAATTAATAAATACGTGTAATCGAAATTCCCGGCGGAAGCTATAAATTGAAAGTTAATAGTTTTGGCTCAACCGCAGTTCTACCGACTCGCATACATCAAATCCGCCACACGAAGCTGCCAAGTTATATACCGCGGAGACCTAGTGGGGCGTAGGCCCAGCACATTCGTGAGGAACGTGGGCGGTAAGTGCATAATCATTCAGGAGTGCTCCGAGCTCGTCTGGAGACCGGTTATTCGATTAAATTCGAATAAATATCATCGTGATACAACACGAAGATATTTATTCGACGTATTGCATTAGTTTCATGGAGCTGCGTAGAATAACGTATCGCAATGCGGTACGGAGTTCTGTTGAAGAGTAAAGAGCTTAGACTGTTTAAAAAAAAGCTACTAAGACGAAGCGACATTTGTTTTTCCACGTACTACGTGGGGTTCTATAAGCTCTGACATTAATTAGCTGTTCGTCTATAACCAAAAGGCCGTGACACACGACTCAATCACTGACTAAATGTAACAGGACCCAATAGGAGCAAATACATTTAATTTTTACTTAAAACATTAGCGTCGGATGACATAAATACGCGTATTTTTATTAGGGATCGGATGAAGTGAAAATACGTAATTGAATTTTAATGATTTATTTAAATATATTATTTATTTAAAAATTAATAATATTATTTAATGTCAAATTATAGCAGTCTCTTATAGAAGAAAGACACGCGGAATTTTCCAGTACCCACGTGAAGTGCGGCTATAAAAGCCCCGATGCCAAAGTGTTAATAACCCCTTCGTAAACAAAATCCAAGGACCAAGGATGTCTCCTTGTTCCTATTAAGCGTTATAACTCACAAACAATATTACACTGTCTCATTACTTGTTCAAATGCAAGGTCAACTGATAATATATTGAAGTGATTACGTCTATTCAGTTGTTATTTTGTTCATTTCGGGATAAGAACACTCAAGTCATACGATTTTGTTTACGAAGGGGTTATTAACACTTTGGCATCGGGGCTTTTATAGCCGCACTTCACGTGGTACTGGAAAATTCCGCGTGTCTTTCTTCTATAAGAGACTGCTATAATTTGACAATAAATAATATTATTAATTTTTAAATAAATAATATATTTAAATAAATCATTAAAATTCAATTACGTATTTTCACTTCATCCGATCCCTAATAAAAATACGCGTATTTATGTCATCCGACGCTAATGTTTTAAGTAAAAATTAAATGTAGACAGTATGATAACCATACTATCTAAAACGACAAAATAAAGCACGTCAAAATGTATATTTTTATCATTGGCATGCAACATTATCTCAATAAACTCTAAATATTGTCATTAGTCATTACGGCGACCACTTTCAAAAAGCCAGTTGCCCGCTGCGCTAGTAAATTATAACGACGCGAGGAAGCGGGGCCGGTCGAGAGAGGCTACGTCTACTACCGGTTCCGTGGGTCGCCGGCCGTTGTCGCCGCTCGCTGGGCCGCAGGCACCCAGACCGGTATGCTAATAGTATCGGGACCGGTATATCTTTCTTACGAATTAATTTCAATTACTACGCCCAATTATAACCCAATACGCTCGCCGTGCGTGCATGCGCCACAGTTATCCGGCCAGAGTGATGTTTGAACCAAGTTGAACTTTATTTAATTACATTGATTTATACTATCACGTCATTTGGCTCAGAAATGAAAAAAAGCGGTGAAAATCCGCAGATACTAAATACTTACGTAATGTAAGACTAATGCTTGGTATCAGTTGTAAAATATTTTATCGCTAGCTATTTGTAAAGGTAGTCATTGTGAAAATGTAAGTCGAGAGCACCTCACGCTTTTTTTTACATTAAAGTTAATTATTTTCTTAATTACTTTAATTTTATTTAAAAATTAAACTTATATCGAATTGTGAGAAATCTTTTTGCTCTTGACCGAAATATTTATAGTTTAAGATATTTTTTTAATTTCTGTTCATATCGCTATAAAACCATGTTTTTAATTTTTTTTTAATTGTAACATTTTTTTCTTCTTCTATAAACCAATAATGTTATATCATAAGTAACAAGTTCTAATTAGACTACATTTGATACACGTAACGGCAACATCACTATTCTCTTTTAGTGTAATACGAGTAGTTCATGCCGTACGCTGGTTTGATTATTCGTTTATTAATATACAATTACTTTTTTGGTATTGCCTTTCAGTTACATATTGTTTCAAATACTTATTTGGCTTACACATCATGAAGAGGTCAATTTCATAATTGGTAAATATTTTAAGGTGACAAGACATTAATTATCTCACTCTTGTTTTAATGCACTTTTAAGTGATCGACCTGATACTCTAATATTTATAGCCTTTGCTGATTTGAACAGTCTGTTAGCATAATATTTTCCTTTAATGCTATAATTTAATGTTAAAAACGTTGACTTTATTCAAACATATTTGTTTATGTTAAAATAAGTTGTTTAATGCGTGACCTTGGGTTAATATTGTTTTCCTTTAACTATTATATTCGGAAATATTTTACCAACTTTCAGTGGAATCCTTAAACCTCGTAATATTGAAAAGCGACTTAACAATATCACAAGTTATCGTGCCATTAAGGTTCCTTACACAATTAAATATACGATTCTTATTGCGTATTGAATATTGTGTATGGTCTGGCAATAATAACAAAGAACTCAGTGCAGGAAATTGTGTTCGGACCGCAGTAAGTTGAGTAATGTGTCGCACTGTCAGTGAATATCGTAAAAGACGCGAAATCCACATGTCACAAACAACAACTGACGGTCAGTTATTCGACTTCTTTTATACCGGCAGGTATTCGACTTCTTTTATAGCGTATCGGTTATCGCTTGAGAACCCGAACTTTGAAATGTCGTAATAAAAAAAACAACACATAATCTACCTCGGCCCACTCACCACATGGGGTCATCGTCCCGTCTTTATTTACGTTGTCGTTGCCGTCGGCGTATTTCAAAAGTTTCCATTCGTTAACTCTTTTTAATACAAAGAATATGTTCTGCACTATTGTCTTTAACTACTTCAATAAAGTTTTGCCATCAAGCTTTTTAATATTTAAAGAGTAAATAAACAAATGCGTAATGA
Organism: Druceiella hillmani; assembly: GCA_039881145.1. Lineage (NCBI taxonomy): Eukaryota > Metazoa > Arthropoda > Insecta > Lepidoptera > Hepialidae > Druceiella > Druceiella hillmani. The sequence continues at coordinate 4,807,345 of JAYKKI010000037.1, read as the reverse complement.
GAACGATAAAAAGTAGAGACGAATCGCCACATACATACTTCGTTTCACTAAAGCTGTATTCAGTTTCTAAACATGTTTTCTTATGAATCTGTTCACCTTTTCAATTTTTTTTACGTAAATTTATCCGTGCGTCAAATCTCTTTCATTGTATGTATTTATGTTCATTTATAAAAATAGAGTCCTATAAAAATATTTTTTATCCTTTTGACGTTGAAAATATTTATGGTTATGTTTTGCGTGATTATATAATTGAGTTATTTGGACATTTCTAGTTGAGCTAAAATTTAAAACTTGGTATTTGGATAGTGCATGAAGTGTAGATAGCTAAAAATATCGAATAACGAAAAGATTAAGCTAAATCATATAAAAGTACGTAGCAAGCATACCTTTACTTCGCAGCTTCTCGAAATGAGTCATTAGCTCAATAGACATACCGTATACTGAATTCTGAACTCGGAAGTAATGAGTTCGAAACTCGGAATGAATCTTTCTTCTTGACATTTTCAACATCGGTTTCAATAAGGCGCAAATACAACGCTATCTAGTACCAATTTAATTTTATGTAATGCAATTTTTTATTACATAAATTAACTGGATCATCTTCTACTTCATTTATTTTTTTGCTCTATATTCTGCCAGATCTTATAAGCTACATACAGGTTGGTCCAAAAGTCCGTTAACATTTGAATAGGCAGCTGCGTCGAGCAGCGACGGGAGAGGTGGGCGGGCGAGGTACGGAATGTTAGAGCTGCCGATGGGCATTTAGTGCCATGGCGTCAACGAGAAAACGAGCATTCAACGAGAAACAACCTGCGTACGCGAGTACTATCGAAACAATGATTCTTCGACTCTAGCGCAACAAAAAATTTTCGCTCATTACAATATACGGCATAAAAATAAAGCCCCATCGATTCAATCGATTAAAAAATGGATCCAGAACTTTGAAGAAATTGGTTTAACAATAGATAAACCACGATCTGGCCGACCTAGAACAATACGGGATCCTAAAAACATAAAACGTGTTAGAGCGTCTATTCGTGAACAACCTAGACTCTCTACTCGAAAGCGGTCTAGCGTCTTAAACGTATCCAAAACATCTTTAAACCGCAGTCTACACAAAGATTTACATTTGCATCCGTACAAAATCCAAATGGTTCAGCTATTAAACCCTCAAGATTATGCCGACAGGCTGCAGTTTGCTAACGAAATGCTAGAGAGGTTCGCCAGCTTTAACATTTTTTTTTTCAAATGAAGCCCACTTTCACCTAAATGGACATGTAAACAGAAAAAACTGCAGATATTGGAGTGACACATCAAAAACGCCTGCATTCACCCAAGGTTACTGTATGAGCAGCTTTATCAGCAAGAGGCATTATTGGTCCATATTTTTATGGAGATCAAAGAGGAAACGCTGTTACAGTAAATGCAGAGCGGTATATTGCCACTTTATAATTGTGTACTTTCAGAATAAATAAACCATTTTTCTTTCATATAACTAGTTTTTTTTATCATCGTATGAAATGTTAACGGACTTTTGGACTAACCTGTATCTCTACAATCACTTACAACTTGATGAATACTTTACCATTTACCATTAAAAATATATTAGAACTTAACGAAACGCTTTACTTGCTTCCAAATTGCTTCTCTGTAAATGAGTGAATATACGAATAAGCGTTAGAACCTAGGTAGACTTAATATCTCGCGTTCGTTCCAGTTCTCGTTCGCCTACCGCGATTCGCAGATAATATATGTAGGTACATACATATGTAAAGACTTCGTTGCTACAAACGCGGCTGTACCCGTGAGCGCGACTACTCGCCGATATCTATGTGTGTGTGTAAAGTTAGGGTTCCTGACCGCATAGCATTATCTATGGCGGTGCCCGACTCGTTCACTACAATGAATTGATTTTTTGTAGCGGCGCGGCGGACGCTTGTTTATATCCGACAATCCACAATCCACGTCCAAGTAATTATTATTTACCTGCTCGACCTTGGCGTTTTTTGCGTTCTCGTGTCTGGCCCACTGTTGTACCACGCTTTTTCCCTGCGGCCTTTTTTTGTTTGAAGCTAGATAAGGTTTACTGCAGAGGGCACCCGGTTCTTGCCAGATTTTTTATGAATTCTGACAATGTTACCAGCTAATTTCTTTAAATCTTCCGCATGTATGGTAAGTGATGATGACATATATCTCGCACTGATCTCCTCTTAACAAACGTATTCTACAAATTTCAGAACTTTTTAAAGTCGCCAGTGTCACTCTTTATCTTCCATGTCGCCTTCTCTTTTTCCAATTTACGTCGTAATTAACTAAGCGCCTACTTCTACCTATTTCTAAAACACATCACTTTCCGTTTTAATTTAGTTGCAATGCGGGCATACTAAGTAAAAATTATATAACAGAAAATATAATTATGCACTCAGAGTTATATGCGACGCCATGATTTTCACTTCAGACATGACAACTACAATATGATTGTAATCGTTTTTCAATTCCGCGATAAGAATTTTAGTCTGAATTAGAAAATCCTAGCATTTAATTTCTTGGCAATCATACTGAATTACACCTAACGATTACTGAACAGTTACTTAATACACAATGATATGTTAGAGATAAAGCTGGCAAAAAAGGAACTAAAATAACTTTGACGGTCACCAAATTGATGTCTGTCAGTGAAAAAAACATTTAAAAGCACATTTGTGCTCTACTGAAAGCCCTTTTCAATAATGTATGGAGAAAAAATGTCAGCTGCCCTTTACATTACATATACGGGAGTGCCCTCGAAATAAAAGTTTAAGATACCATTTGACTTTAAATACCATTTCTAGGTTAAATAAAACTACGTGATGTACTGTTATTTCTACTTTCTTTAAGTTCTTTATCACGACCTAGGTTTCGTTGTATTACAACATCGTCAGGTGGGCTCTTAGCAAATATAACTAATAGCCCACCTGACGATGTTGTAATACAACGAAACTTAGGTCGTGGTAAAGAACTTAAAGAAAGTAGAAATAACACTACATCACGTAGTTTCATTTAATTATGAATAATGAATTTCTACAAAATTAACGCCAAATATATTCACCATTTCTTTTTGCGAATTTCAAGTTTGTATCTTATTTCATTTAGAAGTTAAGAGACCCTGACTAATAGACGGTCGGACGGACGGACAAACGATGGTTTCACAGCAATGGGATTCCATTCGGGCCCTTTGGATATGAAAACCTGAACATAAGAAAGTCTATTTCATACTTATTTCGATTTTACACGCTGTCATTAATGAAACAATTATCGTTAGTAATAGATCCAGTAATTTAAATATCTAGAGACAGAGTAATTAATTGTTAATAATCTCTTTATAGATTGTATCCTCCTGTTTAGTAACATAAGGAATGCTCGTGTGAAATCGCTTCCATTTATATTATGTGATTTGTCACAAACTAATGAATAGTATTTCCTATTAAGAAGAGAAAAAATACATTTTAACATAATAAAAGTAATACACTTAAGCCCAAGTTTAAGGTCTAGAACAATCACCAGTCCTACGTAGGAGGAGGGCCCTTTTAGAGCCTAAACTTACAAATTAAGAGACAATGGCAACTCTTTTCATGGAATGTGGCCGCTAGAAGGAAACGTGTATACATTTGCTGTCTTGGGAGCGCCAGGGCACATCTGAAACTGGCGCTGGATGTTGCAGCGTGCAATCCTCCAAAATGCTATCTCTAATACAGTAAAAAATACAAATTTAAATGTCACATACAACAACCCATTCATCCCACCAACTGCAAGTGTTTTGCAGGAAATGCTTTTGGCAAACACTGTAACTAACAGTTGTAGAAAGAGATAGGATTAAAACGAACACTGAACAGTTACTGAATACTAATAACACCATCAGTGATCAATTATCAAAAATAAGATTTACAGATAAAAACAACTCATCAAAACATTTAGCGCCTCGTGACTTACGTTTGTGACAACTGTCATACTGTTTCATACACAAATAGTGTTTCATAAACATGTCCATACTTTTGAAAGTGGTTCAAATTCCGGGCGTAATCGATCGTGTTAAGTGTAAACTATGAGTGATTCGAAATGATCACCCGTGTGTAATCTATGTAGGTATTTTTTTTATTTTGAAGTATCCATTATCTACGTAATTTGTGTCATATGCATGTAATGTGAGTAACTTTTTTTATAACATTGTATTTACTGAATGTTAGAACATGTTCTCTTAACAGCCACTTACGTTTGTTCAACATTAACGTACTAAACTATCACTTGATGTCACCTACACATAATAACTTGTCATTGTTCGAAACAGTCATTCGAAACTTTGTGTTTTTACGTAGTGCGCTTCAAACACTTTCACGTAAACCCTTTGAAGCGTAGTTGTATCACTTTGTTACCATATTAAACAGTAAATTAGATTTTATTTCTCAGGGACAGTAGTATCATTATTAACAACTTTAGTAACATTATAGAAGGTTTCTTGAACAAGGGATAAAATTTTGAAGGAGGTTTACAGGATATTCATTTGCCAAATAGTGGTAATTCGGTAAGGATACAGTTAAAAATACACAAGATTAAGGGGAGAAACAAACCAAAAAGCATAAAAATAAACATAATCAATATATTATACTTATACTTTTAAACATGTTACAATTTGAAATAGAGAGAAGTATAGATTGATTCCATTTTAGACTCGAATTCCTTAACTTCTTAACTAGTATTTAATACTAAAGCGCCGTCTTTCGTTTGGAGTGTTTAAATATAAAAAAATACATAGAGCTGAAATGGCACCAAATATAACCGGCTATAATATAATACAATAGGTTAACAGACATCACTGAAATGTTTAATCATATTTATATTTCTAAATAAAACAGTTTTGTCTACAATTGTAAAAATGTTGTTGTATCAGGTTCGAATACATAATTAGTACCATCAGAATACAACAGACCTAGCTGAAAAAAAAACGGGAAAGCGAATTTATTGAATTAAAAACCCCAATAAGCATCCTTCGTAACTTGTGGATATAAAATACTAGTAAATATGTAAGTATATATCTTGGTCTCTTAAACTAACTACCTCCCATGCCTATTATATATATAATAGGTTAAATGTTACAACATTAAACGTCATTTTGATTAAACTTATGATTTTTTACTGAAGTCACTTTTGTTCTGAAAGTGCAATACGTATATGCGTGTGTGAAAAGCAAGTGACTCGTCGAATTACAGACGATCCGTGAAATGAGAACTAATTTAAAGTGTAGCACACAAACATCGATCAAAGTGTATATACAAATATGTCACACTAACCGCCGCCGTGTCGAGAGTACGCCACGTACCAAACTCCTGACGAGATAGGTTACATAAAAATAACTCGCCCGCATTTAAAAACATCTGACACTAAAACAGCATGTGTTGAACAGATGTTAGCCGCATTCCAACCACTCCGTCCCGAAATGTCGACTTTTTGTTGAAAATAATCGAATGTCGTGGTCGTTCGCCGCCCGTTTATTGTTTTAGCTCGGTCGGTTTGGCGAGTGGGCCGCGTCCCCGGGGGCGCGCGCGGGTTAATGACAGCCTTTGACAAGTTTGGCTCATTATTTCGACGAAACACACACACACACATACGTGCGTAAACGTTAAACGTGTTGACTAGGTAGAGAGTCAATATTGGCAATTTTGGCAAACAAATTCAGAACTAAACTGTACTATTATTCAACTATTATAGAGATTTTTATTTTTAATTATTTGTAAAGTCTGTTCAGTATAATTATATATTAATATATAATAATGTAAATAAACCAATTGTTACTAATTACTTTTTATATGTCAACAACTTGTAACAATTTCCATTCTGAAACTTTCTTTGAACTAATTATTATTACAAAGTAAAATATTATGTCTAATTAGAGTAAACAATATTCACATGCGAATTTGGTCTAAATCATATCGGTGTAAACTTTCAAGTGTAAACTTTCAGTTCACTACGCGACAATGTGTAAACGATTTCCTTGGCGAGACGAACGGCGCAAGGTCGCATATTAATTCGGTCTATTTACTCGGAGCCGTTGAATTCGTTTACATTCTCCGGCGGCGGGTAAATAGACGTCGCTCGTTGCGAATGCAGCGGATCGATCAACAGACGCATTAATAGCTTCAAAATTAGCGCAATGAGGACGCGCGGTAGTGGCGGCACGTCACGCTGAGGTCGTGCATCACACGGCGTGCCGCGCGAAGGTCACATAGCGAACGTGACGCTTTTTCTAACTAACTCACTCAATACTCACCGTCCAAGACAATGAAGGTACATTTGATAATTACAGACACGAACGAACTGCGACCGCCATACGCTACTTGTTATGAAACGTTTTCTTTTGTCATTTAAATTTGTTTTATCAACCCAGCACGATGGTAAATATTGATGTATTTATTACAAGTCCGTTAAGGATCTTAAAGCGTCGATAACATGATAGGAATACATGTCGTTATCGCCAATACAGACCGCTTTGTAATTTACTAATGCAACGAATTCAGTTTGGTTCAATATTATAAGAAGCGTTCAATAATTTATCTACCTCAGGATGAAGCCCAGCGCTAACCAAGTCGAGACAGATCAGTACGTGTAGCTGTATATCTTCAGGTGTCGCGTACGTGATTTGATCTCAGTGCAATAATTACTTTGTTAGACTATGGCGAATGCATCGGTGTCTCACACTGCAAACAAATTGATCGATTTGGAGCAGTACTTGGCGAGTAGCCAAAAGAAACAATTCAGCATATAGCCGCAGTGTATGGGGAATCTGCAACTCCTGAATATAAAGTTAAATTTTGGAGTAAGCAGTCAAAGTGGAAAAGGAGTGCAAAGAAGACGACGACTGGGCGGCCCATAACAGCGACTACTCCAGAAATGTGCAAAAAAGTGGTATAGTACAGTTTTCGCAGACGGACGAGTGACGGCTTGGAATATCGTTCATGATCATTCGCAAATGTGTAAATTCGGTGCAATATGGGTCATGCGGTTACTGACACCATTTCAGAAAGATGCCCGGCCTGAATATTCTCAAGAGAACTTGGAGCTAGTTTCTGAGAATCCGAAAACTTTTTTCAACTGTTAGTGACTGAAGACGAAACATGGGTATATCACCAAGTTCCTGTGTTTTTGGGACAAATAATGACTATTGCTACTGGAGTGTATGCCGAGTAAGACTAGGGTAATGGTAAATTCCTATGCTTGCTACTATGAAAGCATTACGTTAGTTCACTAAGGAGAAAAGACGCGAAAAATCTCATCAAATATTCTGTTTCTTCACGACAAAGCTCCCGTATACATGTCAGTAAAAGCACAGGTTGCCATACGAGACTGTGGATTCAAGCAACTCAATCATGCACTCGACAGTCCCAAACTGGCTTAATCCGATTGTATTTTGTAGCGTATATGTATAGTTTTGCCAGCGTTCGTCACGAAAACTCCAAACCAGCGAATTTTTCTACGACTAATTTGGCACTATTACCTATATCTCTATAATTACATCAAATAAAGTCGTAAGTTGTATTTGCATCTTCAGAGTACACTTGAGCAGGATAAAAATTATTTATATCTTAGCTTGAGCTTTAACATGAGATAGTGTTGATAACTTCTTGTCAAATTTAAATAAACAGAGAAAATATAAACTGACCCAAAGTTTCCCAGAAATATTCAAAGTACAAACATAAACGCGTTGAGGGATTTTGGAGTATACCCGCATCATATTTCATGATAATCTATTTAGGCGTTTAAGCGTGATTAAATAACAAATATCCAACCACATTCTTTGATTTATATTGTAATATTAGCAAAAATTATGTTTTTCACACTTCACGTCGCCTAGTAACTAGTAACTGCACGCGGGCTTGAACTCACTGCATGGATGTTTAAGTATTAACGAATGGGAAAGAAAAAAAAACCTCATTTTTGAAAAATGGAATCGATTCGAGTCATAAAAATGTTTTTTGAAATAATTTGAAGGAAGCAATTTTTGAATCCACTCCATCTTAACATAATGCAGTGGTTCTGTATAGAGACGTTAAATCTGACGAACGCATCTATTACATTACGTTAACAGGAAGGGGATACAAAAATTGTTATAACATCTATGGAAAACATTTGTTTGAAAAAAATTGTTTAATTATCTATGGAAAACAGTATAATAAATCCACCAACTAGTAGAATACACATACTACATCAGCGAGGCATAATATTTACTGCCATGTGTTTCGGTGATAGCGGAATGGGTGGATAACTCTCGCGCTAATTACTTAGTTCAATGTCGCATTCATCATCGATAGCCATCCATCTTGACGGTAAGTCGGGTTAAGATCTACCGTGTGTATACAGGATTTTTATTTCAGTACTTGTCGTCGTAGATATTTCATCTCTAACCAAAGAAATTAATAACGCCTTAGTGCAATCGTTTTATGCATTCATTAATGACCATTTAATGTAACACCTGTGGTTTGATATGAGGTTTTATAGACATTGCGTCATTGCTACTTTAAACAACTTTCGGTACAAATCATTAAATAACATAAACAGGTAATAAATATTTTTATGGAAACAATCATCACCGATGATTGTGGTGAGTTGTATATTGGGGAAAATAAAAAGTCTACTGCCCCGGTCGCGTGCGTCACCGCGCCGTATACTCGAGCTACGTGGTCTGCGGCTGCTACGACTTCGCTGAATATTCAAAACTCGCGCCCGTCCGATAACGAGAATGTTACAGATCTTTCCATCGCTCCCGTTACTTGACGACTCGAATAAGTCAAAGCGTGGTGTCATTCGTATTTTGCTTATCTGACACACTAACCTGTCAATATCTAACAGTTTTACTATATTGTAAAAGGACCCATAAGAAAATATTCAAGCGATTCCAGACTAGATTAATTATAGAAGAACATTAAACGAGTTCAAACTTAATGTAATTACGAGTGAGAAGAATGTTTAAAATCATGACGAAAGAATAAAAACTAAAATATTGTTTTTGAATTAACATTAATGTAACTTTTTCCGCTTTCAATGTCTGGATGTTTCGGCTTACTGAATTATTCTAGTTTTCATGTAAATTCAAAGTCATATTTACGAAATTGTCCGCGAAAGCTTTTGTAGCAATCTTTATAACATTACCGTCGCGGGTCGTAGCTCCGAAGGAAAATATTGTACCGATTAAAGTCACCGAACATTTGATTATTCTATATTTAATTTAAACCCGAACACGCTGTTTGTTGCAACTCCAAAACGAATACGTATATGTGTATAATAAATGTGTGCAATAAAGACAGATTAGTTAGATATATTAACATATAACCCGTGCAACGGTACGAAAGTATTCATAAATATTTGTATGTATTCCGCCGCAACTCTGGGCGCTAAATAAAAATCAGCGAATCAACCTAAAACATAATATGGGAATCTTCCATTTAGAATATTTGTTTATGTACGAGTAAATATATTCAACTGAAAATTACATAGCTAAAGGCATCTAGCGAGCGGGCTGAAAGCATCTAATGAATTCATAATAAATAATACAATTTATCCGCTTAATAACAAAATATGGCCGTCCGCTCGGATCTGTTCCGCTAAATTATGTGCATAGGAATGAGCGTCCAAGTGAATTGTATAAATAAAACGCAGAGCTACGTTCGTGTACGTGCCAATTAGAATATTTGTTATGATAACATTATATTTAGAACGTACGCACGTTGCGTGCTGTACTGCTAGTTGTGAAATAACACAATTAGCGCCTACCGTTTACAAATGAAACGTTTTAGAAATTTTTCAATTTCATCTGTATTTACTTTTAAAGTATGAATGGGATGACATTCCAAGTTTTACATATATCCTGTGTAAAAATTTCTACATATATTCGATTTGTAGAAAAAAAAATTTCCCTAGTCGTCAAAATGTCAGCAAGCGTTCATTCGAACCATCGCTTCCCCCCGAACGCTGCATGTCCACTATACGTTTATATAAATTTTGACAAATGAGGAGGTTGTCGGTATCAGCTTGATCCGCACACTTGAACCGATCAAAATAGTTTGAACTGCACGAGTTGCGTAGGGAAAGGGAAATATTGGTGACCTATGAAGTCACAAACGAGATGAAAAAATGCCCGTAAAACACAGAAATAGCATACAAATGTTTTAGTCCAAAATAAAGATATATGTAAAACGAAGAATCATCGAGGAGATCAAGGTTTTCTTAGAATATATGAATGATTGCGTATGTCGAAAGAGAGTAACATAAAATAATAACACCACAAGTTACAAATAATTAGTTAAAACGAGTTAGTAATGAACATATAATATATTGTAATCTATGCACATTTTTTAATTTTTTCGAATGGCATAATTATGCAGTATGATCAACTCCTTTGTGAACATTAAAATAAGTTTGGCGTGACAAAAAGTCACAAGTTCATCCTTTCTTGAAGTTTCAAATATTAATGTGAAACTTCTATAATTTGGAATAAAACATTTAAGACTGTGCATTAGGTACAATAACAGGATTATATTTTATTAAGGACGAAATTCTTCTTTTTTACTTGCGATCTTAAATATTAAAGAAGAATAATATTCCATATATCTGACTATCGTCATTGCCGTCAACCAGACATGTATAATGAAAAGTTTTTTCAAAATGTTTTCCGTAACAAAACAGAGAATTGTTTTTCTAGTAACCTCATAGACATCACTCGACTCAATATACTCTTAGTAAAATATACTGATTGACTGATGACAAATTGTGTTTACTACATTTTGACATATTTTAGAATAATTCGTGATCTCACTTATTTACTGTAGTAGTACAATAAAATGTTAAACTTTGACTTAGTTAAAAATAATTGTTAAAAATATTAACCCATATTTAATTATTCAAGCAAGTAAGAATCCTCGGTCATATTTTGGGTCTAATTAAAGAGCCCCTGTTAGTTATGCATGTTAGGCAGCTTAGTAAACAAATAAATATGTGCGTTTTGTCAGTTGAATATTCCTCCAGCCACAAACTTCATTTCCGTCCCCGACTAGATGCTTTACAAAAACAATAAAAATATGTATGTAAATTAAATCTTATTTTGTACCAAAAGTACTTTTTAGCGTTAGACTTTCGGTTTCTTACAATTTTATTCATTTTATCAAGATAAATCATCTTAGAAAATTTAATAAGTATTTTAAACAAATTATATAAATATATTTCATATGCTCACATTGTTTAGCGGGGAAATAACATATTTATCACCTCAGTGGTATAACCCCATATTGATCACGTATACGTTGGGTTATTCCGCATTCTGATTTGCATACTTGCTTAGTAAAATATAATTATTGGCAATAACAAAAAAAAACTTCAGTTCCCGTTACGATATAGACGTCTAGTAAATCAGTTAATTAATAAAATACAAATTGATCATAGACATTTGAATTGCCCGTGACATAAAGTAAGTTGAATCAAATTATTTAAGCTGACAAATGCGATCCCATTTACTAAGAGGAAATTGCACAATAATACGTAATCGACTCTTTAAACATGACACTGTGGGTGTTCATTAATGTAAAGATGTATAAACTGTAAATATAAAGAATTAAAATGGTGGTAAGCGTGTACCTAATAGATGAATCTTAGTTTAAACGCTCACATCTTCAACTGTCATAGTCCCGAGTTCCTCATTATTACGTAATGATCAAAAAATAGGACGCGAAAGTGGAATGAGCTCTATGGACTTATGTATGTATGTATACTTACACAAATCCTAAATACTAAATATTCTAAGCCTCAATGAAATTTACGAGTTGGGAGAAAGATGTCTTTCCACATTTTATATCACACCGAAGAGTTTGCTCAATTTCATAGACAAATTTTGCACAACGCGGTGTATAGAATATATAATTATATTATTAAGCGTATTAATTAAGTCTGAGTGTGAGAACCGGTTTTCAATCATAAGTCAAGCTCCAACCTAAATAAGGCCAAAACCGGTCTCGTGCCACCGCCGCGCCACGAGTAAATAAGAAAAAATCTTAACAACACGATCTTACTCCGAATTATCGCGGGTCGACGGTTCGAGGCATTTAACATACTCCAAGGCTGATAATAAAAAAATACTATTTCCGTTTTAAAAATATCATAGTGACGCGTCTATTCAAACGACTCTTATTTAAATAATGATGACGATGAATATGTTTACTCTTTAAAAAGTTCGTAAGCGCTCTCGAAATAAAACACCTATGCACATATGAAACAACCGCGCTAGTAGTTACAAATGTCTTACTCTGGGATATTTTATAGGCAACTTGCATAACATCTTACTGACCCTGATGTCATAGATATGAATTACATTAAAATTCTAGAACTCTTAAAAGATTCATTTTAATGAAATGCTTAATGCGTTAAGATTAATATGTCATCAAACTTTCACCTTTTGATAAACGATTATTGCAATAACCTTTGCGCTTGCACAATGTTATATGTCATTATCAAATATTATAAATATGTAACGTACCAATACCATTGTTTATACTTAGTCATAGCGACACTACACATCTGCACAACCAGTGTGTAGAGGATCATAATAAAATAAGACGAGAAACGCGTTAACAGTAGGTTTAATGCCGCCAGTATTATTGAATATGCAAAAGACCAAAAAATATCAATACTGATGCCCCAAAGTGATAGTTTATATGCGCAAGACAATTAGCGAGAAATGGTTAAAGATACATTTTTAAGAAAAAAAACAGTGTGGTCAACACTAAAGTATTTTATTGCAAATATGGAGGTAACCACTACAAATGACTTTTTGTGAAAGAACATTCTCAAAATTTGGGTCGTAATGCGTCCACTAAAAACATATGTTCGAATTTATAGTCCTAAAGGATCATATTAAAAACACATAAACAGGACGTCTAAAGTCATATGCGCCAATAGAGAGCAGGGTGGAGAGTTCAAATCATGGATAAGTTAACCACTAACTTTAACTTTAACCATGGTTAACTTATCCATGGTTCGAATTGTGCCCCTTGTGGCGTGCCCCATCTGATCCATTTGACGCCAACTAATGTGTATGTGAATATCATATGAAAATTGGTTTTATTTATCAGAAGGCTAATAGCCGGACCTGTTGTACCTTTTGAATATGTCCTCACTTCCTGTACAAGCTCCTTTGCACAGCTTAAATACCAAATTACAGTTGTTTTATGGATACAATATCCTACGGTGTTGGCGCCATTTTTTCTGACATAATAATAAGCGTTTATGGAACCTTTTGCCAATTACTGTAATAAAATCTGAATCCTTTATATGTATCCTTTATATTCAGTCCACATAAAACAAAATGGGAAACAAAACAACCTGAGTGTTGGTACGTATTTCGATTCTAAATTTACCGTCAGGGTTAATGTGTTCATAGTAATGCGATCTTACTTGATTTATTTGATAGCACTTAAGAGTAATCTTTATTTGTTAAAGTCAGAAAATGAGTTGATTATTCATCTATAATGGAGCAAAATTGTCCTAATCTATGACTAAGATTGGTTTCTCTCACATTCTACTAAAATGCTTATTTCGCTTAATCTGTTATAACCCTAATGTAAAAATTTAAGCTTACCTATGGTTGCTACTTTGGTAAAGTCTCGCATAACGTGTAGTACAAGTACTTAACTGTCATTGCTTTACTCCACAACGTATCTTACCTTAGTTACAAAACGACAAAAGTTTGTACTTACGTCACTTAATACATTTTACCATTTGGTATTAATTCAGCATTTTAACTAGTTCCGATGGAGGACTCCATCTTATAAATATGAAATTGCTTCATGAAATCCTAAGTTTGCTACAAAACTTTCGAATTTAAATTAACTTTAAAAATAGCAATCATATTGCTTGTATCTTTTTGATATATCTGTAAAAAGAACAGTGCCACTTATTACTAAGTCACTTGACATATTACATAACATTGGTATAGACACATGTCGTAGATTAAAAACATTATTTTTACTTTGGAAAGTACTATTAATTCTTTTTGTGAGGCTAATTTTATATACTGTAATAAATACCTGTAAATTATTGTCATATAACGGTCATTTACACGGGTAGAAGTTAAGTGACATTCATTATTCAGCTTCCCCAAATAATATGTAATTGTGAAATTTTTTTCCATAGAATTTCTAGTTTTCTTTATAAAATCATGAGTTACATGTCGAAGTTCATTTACAAACATCGGAACAAGCTATTGCTTCGCGAGTTTTTTTTAGTTTGTACAAATTAATCATAAGAGTTGTCTCTAGATGATGCTTTACAGTATCTTTGAGAATAAGCAGATGCTCCACTGAATACTGCAGTTGATTTTTATATTCCCAGTGTCTACTGAGTCACATTATCCATAATTTGCTGTTTCTCTGCATCAACTCAATCTCATCACGACAAAAACATTTCCAAAATTTTTACGAGCTGCCAACAATATTTATTGTGATTAAAACATACTCTTGCGTTATGAGGAAATAAAACCTGAAATGGAACTATTCTTTGACAAGTAATTCCAATGTATCCCAAACTGCACCCAAAAATTCATCTAAATTGTATTTTTGAGGCACTTAGATAAAATTCAATAGTCCAAGATTCGTAAAGTTGGACGTGTATCGATTAAAATATGTACCAAAAATGCACCACATCCCATTACTAAAATACAGGTAAGGGGGCACGGTTCTTTGCCGCTATATTTTCGAAGACTCAGTTATGGGAAAATTGCACACTTTTAGCCCAAATCTCTAATCCTGATATAATATTCCCACTAGATTATATTACAAAGTTTGTTTTGTGAATAAACAATAATAAGAAATTACATTATTATAGAAAAATAATGTACCCACTATTATAGAATTTAGTTTTTGAAGCATCCTTTTTAATGCATTTGATAGGAAGATAACTATAAGATTCCTACATTGATTGGTCGTTCATCGATGTGAAGTTTAACGTAACTAGAAGGTAAACATCGTGTTTTATACATAACTAATGTAAAAAATTTAAATGTAATTGTGTTATGTTTTAATGGAATTACTATTAATGCATGATATCCAACAGTACAAGGTCGACGCTGCCGACCTTGTGTTGTCTAGTCTTTATTAACATTCATTTGATGCCGTAACAGTCTGTCCGCCGTTGTCAAATTCTATAACAAACATTAAAGTTAGTAACAGCAATATAAATCGCGGGTAGACGCGAAAGTTAACCGCCTACCCAAGCAGCCTTCTCTTTAATGACCATTATTCGTCAATGTTATTACGTCCGCGTTGCACGGCTGGATGAACACTTGGCTCTTTAGGGTACTTTGAAAGATTTGTAAAGACAGTTGTAACACACTGTGTAGATCTATGTAGTGACTAGACCAACTATCGATAATTAGACGGACAATTCGACAAGGCCATTTTTGATTAGTCATTATTCTGCGGAAATTCTGATCGAATATCACATTCAGCTTTGCGAGTCTTATGTGTACCCTAAAATTTATGGAATTTTTTCGCATGAAGTTTGTTGTAAATTATATTTTGGATGTAATTGAAGAAAAATACTTTATTGAAAACAATTTAATCGCTTTATTATTTACTTTCATTTATATATCGGTCTAATGAATATTTTCATTTGTACGTACCGATATTGTTTCTATTGATAATATAAAACAATATAAATTGCAGTCGCATTATTTTGTCACATCATCATCCCTTCAAATCTTGTAGGAAGTATTGTCAAGGATTAGGAAGTGGATGAAATGTACTTGCAAATATTTTTGTGCAATCAATAGGTCTACAAAATCAAATAGAAAATTTCGTATCTTCGATACTGACGCTAACTTTTATTTGTTAACATACCCTCTAAATGGCCGATTAGTCAGTATTCGACTTATTGGCCTAAGATATAACAAGTACCTATATCTTTTATAGATATATTTTAAAGGTGATCTTCTGATTATATCAAAATACAATAATAATTATGCTTCTACGTAAATTATATACAACTTCACGTTATCCCTAATTGGCACTAAAGTATCTGTTTACTAAGTTCCGTCATTCGATGGTTCTGCTTTTGCAGTCCTCGATATAGTTTTGGCCGTTATCACAACGGTATTATCTTGAAAGAGCCCCATGGCTTGTTCATTGATAGAGAACACCCTTCCAAGTTACATTCACAGTGAAGCAACATATGTAAGTAAGTAAGTAAACAACATAACAGCATTTAAAACAGGGAAAGTTAAAATTCGTAATAACTGCTCGCGATGATCTATGGTTTACATATTTTGTTTATATAGTAATGCATATTTTTTGTTAAAACAAATTAGACAAAATATATTTACACTAATAATTATGTATGTACATATATTTATTGTTAAAAGAAACCAATTATTAAACACTGGATTTTTTGCATGACGACACATTCCTCTGAAACTTGTGAATATTTTAATGAGATAATCACACTTGCATCATACAAATTTTTGCGGCTAAATAAAAATATTACCTAAACTCTCATCAGTACTGTTCCATAGCCATATAATAAATAAATACAAGTTTTTTATTATAATAAACATTGACCTGATTATAATAAACACTGCAATGTCGGGTAAAATGATAACGTGGTTTATTACAAATCTCATTAACATAAACTAAAGAGAACAATAGTGGTACAGTGAATGCATTTAGTTATCTCTGCAGCCGATAATCGCATGCGTACCAGATAGCCGACATATGTATTAATGGAATCGCGCACATATCCAGTGTTTATAATTAGACTCCATACTTTGGCAACAATATTTCATTGTTACGATTGTCAACAATATTTCACCAGACTTGAGATAAGATAAAGCCAGTGGCAACACAGCCGGCTGAGCTCGTAGCGGTACGTTTCTGCATATATAACATGTTTTCGTTGATAAAGGAAATATTGGCCAAGTGAAAACAATGATATCGTATCAGGCTTCCTTCAATTTTTTATGTTCTGGCGTAGGTAATACACTATTCTCAGCGTAGGGCGACGCTGTTATTTATACTTTCTCACATCCGATGGTGTTGATTTCAATTTAGTCTCATTTCCGTTTTCATCCATTGCACTTCTTTTGTACATACACTAACAAAAAGACAAATAAAATTCCACCTACACTACCAGCGGCGCAGCCCGTCTTATGGGATAACTCTGTATGTACCGCCGGTGGCGCAGCCCACCTGGTAATTTTGTGTGTTCTAATGGTGTATATGTGTCCGTCCGTCCACCTCTCACAGCCTCTTAGTTTTTACAACTTTAGACTTACGTATTTGATACGTCGCAAATAGATGCTTCATACAAAGATCTAAATTTATATCTAGTAGAGACTTATAAATTTTTTTTCACGCTTCCCGTCGAGTAGGTAGGGATTGAATAGGCCTTCCCAAAAAGACACCGTAGTTCCACTTACCACCTGCCATTTTAACTCATTTTTTTTAAATATTAAGCTTTAAAATGGCGCGCAATGTGTAGACACACACACCTCCACGCATTAGAAATGTCTGAGATGATTCTATATACTAGAAATGTCTGAGATGATTCTACTATTACATAGATCTGGGATTTATGCCTGTCCAGATACACACTTGGCCCTTTGAGAATGCTGTCTCTGAAGGTTTTCCATGATATCTTTAAGACATGTGATGTATTGTCCCATGCAATGTTGATTAATTAATTTAAAGTCAAAGGCCAAATTCTCAATGTTCATCACTCACCCACTAACACACTAGTAAAACATTCATATTAATTCATACATATATACACTCTGGCATAATAACACGTACTTAATAGATAATTGATGAAAAAAATATTTGCCAACTTAAGAGATGTATGAAAGTGAGTACATTAAAGATGATTGTTTAAGGAACGGGAATGCACTCCTTCTACTTCCTCCCATTCACATAATTGAAAAGCGCTATGAAACGAGTTTACCGTTGGTGCAAACGATATTTTAAATAATTGAATTTAAAATTTTTTACCTCATCTCGGAGCTGCGCCAACTTTTTTTATTATTCCGCCTGGCGTTCGCCGCTTTCACTTAGGCGCACGCTTCTGCCCACGTTCACTTGTCCGTACCGATTTACTTTATATCGTGCGCATAAAGTCACCTCAGACTATCGTTGTTTGATGTGGTTTTCGTTTACGATTGTATCGTATATTTTGTTGTCGCATTTGTTTATATTTCTCATCAACTTTACTCGCTTGGCTAGTTTTTTTGCGTACAAAATCATTTGATATACATGCTAATAAGATAGGAGAACACTAAAAGATACTTATAAGCATATAAGTTGAATCGTTTAAAATAAATATATTTATAAATTATACAAATGAATAGATACACCAAACACATTAAATGACAAACGCAATTTTCTAATTATTGTTTCTTCTAATAATTCAGATTAATACGTTTCTAAATAATAATTTAATAACGAAGTAATTATTTAGCCTTGCGGTTTTATAGGGTTCCCGTACCATAAACTGAAAAAAAGAACCCTTATGAGAGCACTCACGTGTCTGTCTATCTGTTCGTGTATAACAGTCGAGTTTCTCAGAAATCATAACACGTAGAAACATGAAGTTTTCCATAGTAATATATCTTATTGACCCAAAATTTTACGCACTAGCTAACTTTTTTACAACAATTATAGAGGGGGTGAGTATATATATATATATATATATATATATATATATATATATATATATATATATATATATATATATATATATATATCACTCTACCTGCTCTACCTCGCTCGTACAAAATAGTTCCATGTGTAGTAATCGGCATTATCGTGGCATCATTAAAGTATGTATTGCGGCGCTCGGCGCTGCCAGGCCATACAAATAGAGTCGAGGCAGTGTTTGAATAGTAAATAGCTCGAGGTGAACGTACCGTTTTGTTATAATGTTAATGGAATTGAGAGAGGCGAGCGGTCCGAGGCCGCGTAATACGATAATGGAGGCGGCGGACGAGCGGGAAGCACGCGGCGCGATCCGGCGCGGCCTGTCTGGAGACGCGTTTCGCTGATCCGATTGCTAATGTCGACTGGCCGATATTGATCTACTTTCTAATTTTAGCAAAGAATCTCACAAAAACAGTTGGCTATAACTAATAATAGAAATTAACAAAATGTTCATTTTTACGTGAAAGATTTAATTAAATTACGCAAACCTTATATTTGCCTGAAACGGATATTACTGTAGAATTTTAATCTTAATGATATAATGTAAAACTGAATACGTTCAGCGCTACTTCGTATTAATAACAATAGAAATAATATTTTAAGTCGTTGATGACTTGTTTTGCCTCATTCAGAGATTAAATATATTAAATTATGTAAGTGAACAAATGCGTGCGATAATGCAACGAAGAAAAACTTCTTAGTTAATGTAATGTGCGCCAGATAGTTCCACCGTCGCATGTTAATCCAAATAAAGACAAGCACTCTCCTCAAAGTCAAATGAAGGTCAAAGAGCTAATTGTTTGCAAACACGCAGCGTTACCGCTATTACTACGCAAATGTTAATTTCATTGAAAGTATATAATAATTACAACGAAATACGTCTCCTCGACATATCGGTAATCGGATACGCCGACGAAACGTTCGCCCATATCATTGATTTCGCATTGACGGGGTACACCGTCGCTCGTAGTGAACCTCGTTGAGCACCGCCCGACCCGAGTTAGCTTATTTAGATAGCCGCCGCCTCCCGATACTTTATCGAGTTATTGACCCCGGCGACCGATTACGTGGCTTCAATCGCGGTGGTGCGCCGACGGTTAAAGTACCTGTTCGTGTCTACATTTTAGCCGTTCTCGTTGTGACAACGAGCGGTGCGGGAACCGTGTCGAAGGTTCACGAACGTGGGCCATTTTCGAGCCTCGTGCCGACCTGATTGCGCTCACGTGTCGAGACGTGAAAATAAATGATTGGAATAGCGTCGCCGCGTATTCACTCCGCGAAAAGTGCGCAGCGCGCGCCCCGCGCCGCCGCACGGCCCGGACCATCGCTCACAATTTAGAATAAATTCGGATTACTTATTTCCCGTCCCGCACCGTGTGCGGTTGTTATATACATTTATTACGCATGGCCCACGACACGTGTGAAACAAAAATAACAATGAAATTGTTGGAATCTTATCTCGCCTAATTGTCACTGAACACTCATCTGCCTATTCCATATTATTACGACTAAACCCATAGCAACAACGAGTTAATTCCATTTTAAATATGAATAATTCACATCATGTTTTGATGCGAAGTATTCATATTTGAAATGAAATTAATTGTTGTCATTTTAACATTTTTTGTACAAATATATGGATACGTTTACAAATATGGTATTATGTACTCAGATAATGTTTTCTGAGCAACGCAAATGGAGTGTCATAACAAACCTAAGAAATTAATATATGTATACTTATTGTTATTTCATTTACAAGCAGAAGATATAGTTTTTTATAAATTTGTTATTTTTATTTATATAGTGTTAAAACGGACTTTGCGTTCTTTTCGAGTGCATCATTAGACCTCGGTGTCGCACCGACAACTGCTCTCTGCTTTTCACGCTATCCACCTGGTATCTTCTGGTGAATAAAATCTACTATCCAACTTCAACGACGTCATTTTTTAATGTATACGAACGTAGTCTGTTGTGGTTGCCTGTCCAATTGCAACCATCATTGTATCTATTACGCTCGAATGCGATTGATTTCTGTTTTTGTTTTTCGGTTACAAGTTCCGTTACGCAAGCTTAGGTAACAAAAGTGATTGTCGATATGCGTTTCTCCTTTTAAATTTAACTGTTACGTAATTACGAGTGTATTTAAAAAAAATCAAACTGCTCCTTTTTAATCAACGCAGTGATAAATGTATGCAAATGTTGAAGCAGCAAAGACAAACACATTCCACAGCCGATTCGAATCTTTCAAATACAAAAAACACGAAGCATCCTTCGGCGGCATCGGTCGATGGCTATTCCAGCAACGGTAATGGAATATTGAGAAAATAAAATGAGGTGATTAAACAGAGAGCGAGCGGGCCGGCGACGAGTCGTGCCGACGGCGCGGTGGGTCGTGCAGACCGCCCGGCTGATCCTTAATGACCGCTAACGAAGGAGCGTGCACGATCTCGACTCCACGCACCCGTCTGTCGAACCAATTACAACGATACTCGCCTGATACGACCCCATTTATTACTCCGTGTGTAATGCTATATTTGTAACTACGAACACGATTCAACAGAAGCTACGGAATAAATAAAATTATTCGCAAAAAAACTGCAAAGTGCGTATAGAACTTATATACAACTAGTGTGACCCCTACTTATTAATAATTAAGTATTAAATATAAACTGGCAAATAAACACATGGTAATAACATACAAATATATGAATAAAAAAGTATGGATTACTACAAACAATAATTTGTTTATTTTTTCGAACTCGATTACTAAATACTCAATTTTTTCTTTACTAAGTTATGCATTGTTTATTTGTCGATATCATACGGAATTTCAATTGGTTCTCCATTTTCCTTTGTCCATCACAATAGAAATTAATAAAACATTTATCTTTCAGAACGCTACAAGCATAAATGCCTCAATAATTTTTAAGAAATTACTCTAAGTCTAATTTTTCGAAAACAAAATCTAGCTCAAGCTCTGTTAATTAGAGGGGACTGACCAGCGTCAACACATAATCGAATACCGATCGACCGTCGTTTAGGAAGTCCGGCGCCCAAACGAATGACCGTGTGAATTATTTACGGCTCGCACGGCGGTCAATACCCTGCGCTCTGTTCTCGATATACGAGTACGTATTGTAAAATCGACAAATATAAATCTTGTTTGAAGACCAATATTGTCGATATATTTATTTCGTGTAAAACATCGTTTAAGACTATACGTGTATTGAGTATCGATATAGACGTTATAATGTTTTGTAGGATTTTATGTAAATACTCGTACGTTCGCATTTTTAGGGTAGTTAGTGTAGGCGAAGGAATTACTACTAACAAAAACCATTTCGGTTTTCCAATATATTTTATGGAATACATTTGTTACAAATAACTCACTTTGTCGATTAAGACGTTGAAACAGATCAGGACGTTGAAACTAATTACATTTTGGGCAAAAAATAATGTACAAATATTTAATTAAAACATGGCTAAAACTTATTTAATCAACATGAAATAAAACTAATACTTAACTAACGACATCGTCACGCTAAGTCGCCCCGTTGCATATACCAGACTTTAAACTAGATATTTACGGAATTCAAAGATTGAAAATAGAGACTAGCTAGCGTTTGAACTGTTTATTTGATTGAAATTAGCATTTGTTGCTAAAATTGTAATTTTTTCGTTTAAGCTGCTTTACTCTAAATATATCAATTTATTAACCCTATGAACGGATTATTTTCTGGAACAATTATTGGCATTCTATTGTATATTTTATACAAACAGGCCTTTACGGTCAAGCGATTTAAACGCTATCACAAGTGGCAGTTCGACCTTAAAATAAACTATAAACGGAATGTTATTAGGTTGGATTCAATTTACCTTTCGCCATAAACCCTTTGGGTTATGTATCGCCATGTCCCATCGCGTCAGTGCTGAGCGCTCAGATGAAATATTTAATTGATGTCGGATCACTCGCGCCTGTCAGCTAGACAGTTGTTCTCATGAATATATTATTTCTATTATTGAACGGTCAAATAACTTATGTAAATGAAGTGTCGTTGGAAGGAGATGAAATGTTGTTTCTATAAACGTCTACTTCGACAAATGATCTGAGCTTGGCTAAATGTTTGTACACACATTATGTTAATAAAATGCCTTGTATTTGCTAATTACAGGGTGTCCAGTGGCAGATTTCAAAGTTTGAACAAACATAGTTTCTGAACGCAACACATACGAGAGGCGCGGGGGGCGTCGTTAGAAGCGCAAGCGGTGCGGATGTTTTAGTAGCCATGGAACAGTGGAGTGGAGAGCACCGCGCTTTTGCCGTCGAGGCGTACATTTCGAGTGGATTTTCGCTGTCTGTAGCACGCCGTCGATTTAATAATTGTTACAGTATTCGTCGATTACGTGATGGACCATCGATCAACCTCATTCAGTCATGGGTAGCAAGGTTTAGAGCTACAGGATCAACATTAAATAGGCCCAGACCAGGACCTACACCATTGGTAGCCACGGATGAAAATGTCGAGCGTGTTATGGTTTCTGTCGTTGAAAATCCCCGTTTATAACTGCGTACACGTTCATCGATATTGGGAATTCCGAAATCAACTTTACAGGTAATAATGCGAAAAAAGCTCAAGTTCCATCCATATAAAATTCAAATTGTTCAATATTTACACGATTCTGACTTTGAATTAAGAAAAACTTACGCGGAGGTGATGTTGTTGAGATTTCGTACTGCTACCCGGATGGGCAACATATTCTTTAGTGACGAAGCTCACTTTCACATTGGAGGATATGTGAATAAGCAGAACTTTCGTTACTGGGATGTTCACAACCCAAGACAAATGCATCAAGAGCCTTTACATAAGCTTAAAGTAACAGTCTGGTGTGCCATGTCTGCATTTGCAATCATAGGGCCTTATTTCTTTGAAAATCAACGTGGCCAAACTGTAACTGTGAATTCGGAGAGATATGCCCAGAGGTTAAATGACTTTTTCAGAGTAGAACTACAGAATAGTCCATCCTTCAATCAAAACACATGGTTCCAGCAGGACGGGGCCACAGCTCACAATGCTAATGTGTCCATGAATGCAGTGCGGCAGTTATTTCCAGAAAAAAACATATCCCGAAACGGTACCGTATCGTGGCCACCTAGGTCACCCGATTTAAGCCCATGTGACTTTTTCTTATGGGGATACTTAAAATCCGTTGTTTAAAAAACAAATCCCAGCACTGTGACACAACTTAAAGAAAATATTCGAACCGAAGTCAGTAGGATACCCCAGTCGCTCTGCAAACGCGTTTTTGAAAACATGCGTGCTAGACTCGAAGAGTGTGTCAGACTCGATGGCTGCCATTTGGAAAACGTGGTTTTTAAAAAATGAAATCCGCGTTTGTTGTTATAAAGTTAAAATAAACCTACTTTGTATTAGAGGTGTAGTTTTTTTTACAATTTTTCAAACATTGAAATCTACCACTGGACATCCTGTACTTGCTTAGTTAATACAACAAAAAAATAGATCCGCAATTCAGAAAAAACGAAAAGCAATTACAAAATATATCGTATTACAAGTATAATAAAAACAACAACAAAAAAACGATCAAGTGCATGTTGGAATACGCACCGAATAGACTTCGGTAGTTATCGATATTTTTTAAATTTTTCTCAAATTAACCAAAACAATTTAATTTTAAGTTTCCAATCAAGTATCCATAATTCTTTCAAAATATGCTGAAAGAAATCATTTCCATTTAACATAAATGAGGTACAATCAAAAATAATTTCTTCCCACATGTGAGTTAACGTATAGATACAGCATACACTTACAAATATCATATATATAGTCCTATTCATACAAAGGAACACAATATTACAACTTCATATACGCGAACGGACGGACGAGTGAACAGATGAAGGCACATGACGAAATAAGGTTCCTCGTTTCACAACGGAATCCTGAAAATCATAAACGTTTGCAACCCTGAGTAGTAGGAGTAATTTATATTTAGTAGCTACATTACGCTCAGTTGCCAGAAATATGTTACTGTCTTGCGGTTCAATAACTCTTTTCCCATGCAATCAACAACCCCTTTGCATGCGTCGATTGCGAGTTCTTATTTTATGCATTCTTGATATGCATTGCGATTCCGAAGCGACAGGATTTTAATAGCCCATCTGCCCTTGGCTTACCGCAAATATGTTTAGGTATGGGTAGTTTACCGAGAGCGGTCGCGCACGCTTGCACACGGCGAGTCGATTTCTTGTCAGACCAGAACCGCTGTTCCTTTAAGATGCAAACCTTACTTTACTTGCGTGATTTTTTCTTAATACATCGCGGTCGGCGGTACGACCTAAACACCGATTACGGCTCTGCAGATGATCCTATCGGTCGAAGCAATTCGCACGGCTGCGTAGCTATCGAGACGTGTTCGACTTCACGGCGTCACAATGGAGCGTGTCGTTTGTCGGTTGGTTAATAGCAAACGGACAATGATTGCCGTAGTTTGTAAAGCGCAAAGAATAGCAGGGCAAGGCGTGACGAATCGATTGATGTGGCTTTTGTTTCCATGTTCCGGGTTAAAGTTCGACCGTGAATGAGAGCGGTGGAAATCTTTCAAACGAACTTGAAGCTCACCGTGAGCGGGTCAGGTTTTAAGATGCATAACAATTTGTATTCGTTTACATGTGTATTTTTAGAACACGCCACTGTAGCCGTTTATAATAACATATCTATACCATACTAAAGCCATATATTTCAAAAGTATTACAACAACGTTCCACATCAAATTCCTCTGGCAAATATTTCAATACAGAATTTTCATTTCCACGTGCATATATATTATTACGAACTCTTACAACTCACCGTTATGACCCAACTGTGTTTTATGTAGCCTGCAACACGTCTTTTTAAAGTATCAAACATTTGATTTATCTCATTTTCATCGTTCTCATCCTAAACGCAAAATCAAATTGTTTCTACTGTCACTCGGATCCGCAATTCCACTTATTCTTCACTTCGTCCTTAATTTCCCATTCGCACATCCACTGTAATTATCTCTACCTGTCCTCTCCATGCAAATAAACTACTAAACTCAATAGCTTCAGCATTCGATCATCAGTATATTTGCAAGTAACATCGTGGCTGATTACTAAATCGTGTTAAAATTTACTTATGCAAACAAAGAAGTTAACATTTGCTTGGACTAACCTTTCAGTTCGATAAATTAACGATTTTTGTTTGTAGTAAACTTCCTTATTAATTGAAGCGCGAACAAAAATTATACGTATAAGTAAATCGGATTAAACTATTCATGGCGAACAGTACCGTGTTATTTTTGTTGTTATATGTCTGTGAGTAGTTTGTGTGTTTAATTTTTTCAAGTTTAGTTTGTTGTTATTTCTATTTTAGTTTAATCCATAATGAAATTAAAATAGAAATTATGTGTTTTGCCCTCGGCATCAATAGTAGAGGCGAGTGTTCTTCTTTAATAGTTTCATATTAAGCAGATATTGTAATGTAAAGCGTACTTGCAGCGACTGTAAATGTTGTTTACACTATACATAATGATAGTGGGATTCCATAGTGACGGAATTTAAGTGACGGAATTTGATTTCATGAATAAAAAAGAGGTCGTACGTAACGAGTACAATTTACTTACATTGTCGTACGTAGTAACCGGTGAATAAAATGCGCACAAAACGCTTAATGTAACGTTGCACGGAATTCGCTACTTACTGCCCCGCGCGACCTCCGTTTTGCTGATGTGGACGTCGTGATTTGAATAGCTCGACTATTGTGAACGAAACGGCCCCCCCGCCCGCACGCGGATACGGTACGACGCGGCGTAGCGACACGTCGCACAAATGGAATTTCTGGCAAGTGGTGTGCACTTTGCTCGCGCGAAATGCTTTAGTGGGAAAGCGAGCTGCTGCTGCGGCAGTTCGTCCTACGAAAGATGATTTAGGATTCCATATGTAAAATAGGATTCTTAGTTTCGCCATGTCCATCTGTACGTCACAGCCGTTTTACTCGCATGCTATTACTGCTATAAAGAGTGGTTACACATGTTTATAATGCCTACAAAGTTATAAAGTAAAATCCTATAAAAAAAGTTTTTTTAATACATCCCCAACACGTAAAGTGGGGGCAATTTTTTTTTATTTGTATACCTTATCGCATTGAATAGGTTGATTGATCTGTTAGAATGAATTGTCGTTGAATATTTGTTTCAAAAATATTCAAGTACGTCATAGACACATTTTCGGTAAAACAACCCGTTTACGAAATTAAGCTTTAAAAGGGTCATTTTTGTCATTGTACGTATCCCTACCTCCTAACAGACGACCACTATTTTTTATATTACCTCCACCTTATAACTATTTTTTATATTACCTCCACCTTATAACAGACGACCACTATTTTTACCTCCACCTTATAACAGACGACCACCGACCACTATTTTTTCTATTACCTCCACCTTATAACAGACGAACACTATTTTTTATATTACCTCCTAACAGACGACCACTATTTTTTATATTTTATATATTACCTCCTAACAGACGACCACTATTTTTTATATTTTAAAAGTATTCACACTAGTAGCATATATGTATAACGAAATTAAAAGGAAAATTATCATAGCTAAGTGGGCTCTACCAGTTTACGAGTTATAGTTGACCAACTTATGACACGTAGTCGGGTCTATAAAAAGCTCATGGAAACTCCATACAAATGACTCGAAGCAATTGCAAACATTACTTTGTATATTCAAATATACATTTATTATGTGTGTGAAAGATATACTAGGATATACTAATATCTATACATATAATACAATTGTAACAGAGTGAATACAGTACATTGAAAATATTAAAAAAAGTGATTAATTTAGCGTGTAGAATGATAATAGAAGCCAGAAAAACTTCAATTTAATCTAATTAAATTCTATTGAACATGAAATGAATAACAATTTTTTACCATCGTCAAATTTGCAAAACTATATCGAGATAAAAACAAGCGAGATACCGTGAAAGCTAATGAATCCGATTTCGCCCACGAATAATAAAGTAAAATGTGATTTTTGACCTTTCTCAAGAAGCGTGTCACCCGTTTGAGAGTGTTTCGATACATTCGCCCGCCGCCGAAGCGCGATCGATCACGCCGGCCTGAGCTTATTACGGTCTAGGCCTAACTCTCGTCTACGACCTAATAATAATAACGCGCGTTCGTCAGGGATCCGGTTTAATTTCTCAGAAGAAATACGAGTCGACTTGCATTCATTGTCGAGATTTTGTTTTCACGTTCCACTGACGTTCGCCGTCGGCCATTTTTGCCGTCTCCTGCGTCCCGCTCGCCCGCGGCGTGCCCTCTCGCTCGCTCGAAGCTTAATTATTGGTCTCGGTAGGAGGCGTGCGACGATGACTCGGCTTATGCAACCGTGGCTCGCTTACCGCAGTAATTCCATTGTAATTACGCGCTATTCTACTGTTATTCTAACTATTTGATGACATACGCCATCGAGCGCGGCGCTTATGAATGCTCATTGTTTTAAGTTTAACGGTCTCGTCTGATGACACGATTGAGGCTTTCCACTTGGAAACAGAGTAAAGCGAGCGACGCGACGTTCACGCTCCGACTTGCTTTTTATTTTCTGGCCAGAATTTATCGGGGCATTGAGACGACGGGTGTCATTCATCTCAACATACGTGCGACGTTCGGTGTGTAGATACTACAACAAATAAACGTTGGCAGTATTTAAGAAGACACATAAACGGTTAAAGAATTATTTTTCTTATACGTCAAAGGGTATAAAAAACGACTTCGTTTCTATTATTATTTCTCTTATAACCACAAATTATAGACCAACGAAAGACTGATAAGAAGTTGTATTGTGAATAAATGGGCGGGAGAATAAAAACGAAATAAATTATCAGATTAATAAGTAGCTAAATAGATTAATTGTATCAAAACAAAAAAAGCCTCTACTTCTATATCGATGAGTGAGATATTAAGGGCGCGCCAGAGTGAATACAAACAGCACGGTTTTGCGGACGAGAGTACCGAAGCTGTCAATGCGCGGGTATTTTGAGTGTGATTTCCGGTTGAGGTACCTCAAAATTATATTAATGTGTAATTGTAATTAATTTTAATGATAAAAACACATTCTGTTTAATTTGCTATCCTCGATAACAAATTAAGCAGAATGTGTTATTTCTTTTCTTTAAACATAATATTTCTTCACTAATGCTTGGTTATTTAATTAAGAATAGAGAATAAAATGTATAAATGCGACCGTTTTTAATTTTCTAACAGCCATTAAAGATTTCATCACAAATCTATAGGTGTCAGCGAACGAAGCCAGCACAGCGTCCCAAAATTAAAATAAAATGTTTCTTCAGAGAGCGATTAAATTATTCAAACATTTTATCGTATTTCCCGTGTAACCAAACGACTGTTGCACTACTGAATTGAACTCGAATTAAAATAAAATGTTTCTTCAGAGAGCGATTAAATTATTCAAACATTTTATCGTATTTCCCATGTAATCAAACGACTGTTGCACTACTGAATTGAACTCGAATTAAAATAAAATGTTTCTTCAGAGAGCGATTAAATTATTCAAACATTTTATCGTATTTCCCATGTAATCAAACGACTGTTGCACTACTGAATTGAACTCGAATTAAAATAAAATGTTTCTTCAGAGAGCGAACAAAATTAAAATAAAATGTTTCTTCAGAGAGCGATTAAATTATTCAAACATTTTATCGTATTTCCCGTGTAATCAAACGACTGTTGCACTACTGAATTGAACTCAAATAGACCGATTTCGAATTTCGGCGCTGCCGGCGCCTCGCTGCATTTTTAAATCGTCACAGCCTCGTCGAGTTGCGTGAACTTGCCGAGCGCGCACGCCGAGCGGCAGAGTGTAGTATTTAGATTCGTCCCAATCTTAACGACGTCCGTCAACCAGAATGCAGATTATAAATGTCACGTCCCGCGTCTCGCGAGTCGGTTCGATGGCTGTATTTAATGGAGACGAATTGCTTATGGCAACCGGTTTCGGCATTGGATACCTTTTTCATACAAAATGGATTACACTACTGTGAGTGCACGGCAGTGACTGTTATTGATGTACAAATATGTGTGGCTATTTATAGGTGCGTTTGTCAAAGAAGTGCGCTGAAATTGCCCAGTAGTGGTGATCTACTTAGAAATTTTCCTTTTCAATTTTATGCCGCTGTCGGCATTAAACAATTTAACGGATTCTAATACAAATTTGTAAAAAGCTTATAACGTATCCGTCTAACAAACAAATGTTATGACATTAGCATTGCATAAAATAACTGATGAACAATTAAAAAATATCTGCTGTGAGCCAGTCTTCTCTGTCTTCTGCGAGTTTATCTCTCCCGACCTCTCTTCTACCTCGATGCGCCAACTCTAACTACGACAGTATTATATTTGTGATTAAAAACATTTAAAAAGTTTACTAAGTCACATAAGATTACTCGCGTATTTACTTATCTATGAGGAGCACACACATTCGGTTAATAATGCGATACTCATTTGCATTGATGTGAAGGTCGATCGCAAAGTGTCAATTAATACGAAATTTCAGCCAACAGAAAAAGGTTGACCAGGATGTAGTGAAACGTAGGAAAATTGTGTTCCATTCGCGGTCTATCCACGTCTTATAGTCATTAGTTGAAATCAATTGCTACACATTTATAAACATACTCATTTTTAAAAACGTTTATCTCATTTTATTTAAATAAGAAGTTGGACATTTTCAAAGTTTGAACTACTGCGACAACTTAATCATTGTGAGCGGACATAATTTTCGACTACGCGGCGTCTGTTATTAGGCTGCATTCCATACCTAATAATAATTTATCGAATATTTAACTGGCATTATATGTTTATAATTCTACATTTCTTTTAACAAGAGCATGCGAATTTCTTCGGAAAAGTTATAAATATATATATATATATATATATATATATATATATATATGTGTATATATATATATATATATATATATATATATATATATATATATATATATATGCATATGGATATATTAATTAAAGCTATATCTTAAAATAGTAATTTTGAAATAATATATGAAGAATTTAGGCTGTATAATGTTATTTATTCACACGCAACTCAAAACGAACATTTTACAATAAAAACTTCCGTCAGGTGTATAACATGAGTTTTACGAACGTTTATACAATAACTTACAAAAGCTAATGAATGTAATTACAAAAGTGGGCAGTTATGTTTGTAACTTTTGAAATATACATGCAAAATTATTGCATAAATTAACATATAAAATACTTATTGACATAACCAGATAAAGAATTTGGTTAAAAAATTATCTATCTGTATGTTTGAACGTTATTTAAAAAAACTCTTAGTCGATAAGCTTTCACTTGTTAGTTTAAAGTTTTTTTTTTAAATTTTAGACATACTTGTCACTAAATAAAACTTAATCACTAAATAAATAAACATTTGATTATTAAGGTAGTACAAATGAAGAAAAAAGTAAAAATTACATTTTATGTAAAGTTCTGATTGCGGCATCAAATTTTCTACTTCTTGACTACAGTGACAAAAAGTAGAAACACAAGTGTACAAAGTCAAAAACACTTGGTGACCCAGATGAAAAATAACAGAATGAAGAGATTACGTGGGCTAAGATTAAAGAAAGATGTTCACACATTACCGAGTTGTGAGAGAAAGCATTTATGAATAACAGCTAAACAAGACTCGAATTCGAATGCTGCTGCTTACAGAAAGTCGACACGAGCTAAACTTTATTCAGAATATTTGCAAACCTCTAAAGCGTATTTTTTTTATTCCATTCATATTCATACTTCCTCAACTCGCTATTCATTACATTTTTGCTGTTTTACCCTTACTTTAAAAACAGTAATATATTACTTTTAGTAATTACGCAAAAAATTGTGAGAAAAAGCATATCGGTAACTTCGAAACACGTAAGCTACCTCGTTAGTCGGCCCACCTTACCGATCAAACAAAAATGTCGATTTCCCAAAAAGGCGAATTTAATCCGTAAACAAGGTCAGCTTGTGAGCCTAGTGTTATGTGAGCGACCATATAATCCTGCGCTCGCATCGCGCTCCGTGCTCGCTCAGATCGCGAGAAATAAATAATGTATTCGCATATATGATTGCAACGTTAGCGAGCGAGCCGTAACGGTTCTCCTCGTTTGGAGGTCACATCGGCCGCCTACTTGCACCGACAGCCGCTCGCTCGATCGGCGTGCCGGCTAGCCCGAGCTGCCAGGGGAAGCGGTCACGCTCAAATTTGCGGTCGATTAGGTTCAAGGAAACTGACAAGTCGGCATATCTGTCTCGTTTGGCAAGGTATTGGCGATGGCTTACATAGAATTCATTCGTTTCGTTTTCACAAGTGGTATTTCGGTTAGTCAGTAAATAAGCATAGGATAAAATTAATAAAGGGTGATTCCAGCATATTTAATTGATTTACATATTTAATGCAGTATGTAATCAGTCTGTATAATACAGCCTCTATTAATTACCTTATAGTCTCGTAAGTATCTAATTACGGACGTGTTCACCTATGTAAAATGCATATGTACGTAAACGTACGTACATTTTAACAAATAAGCTTTAACCAGTGACGTTATACTCAATAGTAACTATGATGAAAAAGACAGAGTAAAAGAAAGGCCGTATATAAAAGAGATAGTCGTATTTAAGATGTGATAATTACTAATATTTTGAGGACATTGTTTAAAAGCTCTAAAAGCGACAAATACCAATGTTAACATTTTACCTGCGATGTAATCAATGAATTATAATGTCAACGAATACAATACGTTCCATTTCAAAGTTAACGAACCCAATGAAACCATAAGCCTAGATGTAGTTGTGCGGTTCCTAAAGTTAACAGCGGCGTTTTATTTAATATGCTCATTCAGCTCTATGTGAACCGGTTCAACTACCGGTACAGGCGCGTGATTACCGAGTGTCAAACGAGTTGGTACGATTTTTGCAAACGATGTTTATCGTAATGGGGCTTATATTAATTAAGTAGGATGACAAGCTAGTTTAAGCGGTGTTTACTTTTGCTCCAAACCAGGCCTATATATTATTTCTACGTTAACATTATAAAGTTAATACATTAATATGTAAGATGTTTAAAGATAAATGCTAGATTACTTGGATCAATCAACATATATTATATCACCACGCTTGGATAGTGAGACGAGAAAAGTTAAACGACGCCAAAGTTGTTAAGCGATTTTAAGAGTATAGTAAATTTCAAAATAAGACAGTGGTAAAAGACAAAGAATTGAACACTTTAAGTTTGAGCCACTTTAAATAAGCTTGTAACTAATGCTCTAAAAGTGGTTCTCAACGAACAGATAGAACTGGGACAGTTTTATGTACCTGTTTCTATAGTTCTATCTCTTTCTTCACAGACTTCATGTAATCGCTACCTGAGGCCACTTTCTCGTTCATTTTTAAGAATATAACGTATCTAATTAATGTAACGTTATCTGTATTGCCTTTAAAATTTTTAATGTACAAATTTAAGTGCACAATTTATTTCATTTAATCAGTCGCCCATCGAACGTGACAACAAAGGCAACCCCGATCGTTATCAAAGTGGCTACCTACCAATTTAGCGCCCGCGTACTGCCGAAACGTCGGAAATTACAAAGCTCGAAACAATTTCAATGACTCAACTCGCAGTACGAGCAAGCGTAAACACTAAATATTCCGTTAAATTTCATCCCAAAACGAATCACTGGCACGATTCGTTATGGAATTTAATACTTTGACATATTGATTAATTTAATCTGTATACGAATGTTGCGCATAATGCGTAACTGTCTGTCTACAGTTGGAACAGGTAGAACTTGAATATCAATACAGGTATGTCAGTTCGACTATAAAAAATAAATGAACCGGTTTTATAGGTATAAATACATTATTTGCGTTTACTCAGGTTACATTCGCGCTAGAATATTTACATTAATTAAGGTTTCGAGAATTCGAAAAATTTTACATTGAATTGTTTATTTTTCTGAACGACTAATGTTAATTGCATAAAAAGTAGGCAGAGCTTCGCTCTTTATAGAATTAATTAACAAGAAATTCCTATCAGTTCTATTACGATTTCCCAAATGCTTACTACATGAAATACAGTTTCTGCGATGATGGACCCAATTTAAGCATACATAAACATCAAAGGCGTGTCACTACCGGCGTGTCTATTGATCATATAGGTGTTTTAATGTATCTAATGTTACCTTGAACTTTCAATGTAACGGTCCAAAAAAAGAGCAATAAAACGGTAAAGAATGCTACCAACAAAATGCATTCTACTAGTACAATAAACATTATAATAATACGTCAATGCCGTGGGCGCCATGTTTTCACCGATATATAGATTGTAAGCGGTGCAATGGTAGGAGTGAGCACATACATCGTGCAGGCGAGTAGGTAGGAGCCTACATATACGCGTAGGTACTCGGTGCAATGCCACCCCACGCGGGTCGTCAGCCTGCGATATCGTGACACACTTACATAACGTAACTCGAGCGGCGGGACACTCGACGCTACACGATTACGGGCATTAAGATAACTTATGTTAAAGGTCAACTTTCTATGTCAACAAACAATAATGTTTCGCTCAGCACACAGCTGAATAGAGTGCGTGTATCGGATTACCGATTCGATGTATCGCATTGTTTACCGTCGGTGGTACTCGACGTAAACAGCCCGGCGTCCGGCGCCCTTCGGACCGGTGACATCATTTACAGGAACGAGGATAGTCCGCGTGTACCTTCCCCTCGGCAGTATTACTCAGCTCGTAACAGGAAAAATGCTAGCTTTCTGAAATACCAGATTATTAATTTGAATGATTAGCGAAATTCCAAAGAATTCACATCAACAATTTTTTATTGCGTGTTTTTAAATTTCTCTGCGGTCCTATACCTATATGGTCTCTCAACTTGTTATCATTTAGTAATAATACATATTTATTGCTTCGACACACTATAAATAGGGAAGATGAACAATTTCAAGCATATAAAGTTCGAAACGGGTTGATATAGATTAAAAACACCATATCGTTTAACAATTATTATCAAATAAAATCTTAAATATTTTATTTAATATTAATCTTGAAACGGTATTGTGCTTTTGATCATGACGTTGGAGAACGTTTATCTTGAGTGTTTATTTTTCTCCTTCACTTGATAACTTTGACGCAACATGCAATGTATTTCATACCCACAAAGTTTATAGTTATATAGTAACCAGCTCTGACAATCTGTACCTATTTAAGTTATTCGGAACACGAGTTTATACAATTACATTAATTGCTAAGAATGTTTTATTCTGAATATGATAAGCGTAAAATAAAATGTATAAATCCTTTACACTACGATAAACTGGTTCCATAGGAGATAATTCGCAATGGATTTTAATACCTTATACTAAGGCAGTCTAAAAACCATAGACAAAGGTGAAAAAACACAAACTGCATAATTAATATTTTTATTACAAAACATAAGTGATTTTTTCCATTATATATATGTTTTCCATTATATATATGATTCTATCATTTTCCCTCTTTATTTCTGAGATAAATCTTAAGCTATATTAAATTCTACTTGACTTTGTATTGTTTGGACAAAATATCGCCTTTGTTTTTATCGTGCGTACGTAACTGCCTATAGTCAAAATTTTCATGTTAAAATTTCTCTCAGATCACTTTACGTTTAAGTTTGATATTACATAGTATATCAATAAATTAGTAGATACGTTTTAGCTGTTTGTATAAAAAAAAAAGAAAGTAATACTAGAAAGTTAATAGCTGGGAACTAAACATAACCTGCGCGCTAACTCTTTCGCTTCGTGAAGTAGCGAAAGAGTTAGCGAAGCGAAATATTGTTAATTCACAACATCACGCGGTTCGCCTTACCTGTGTTTTTTAATTAGAATTTAATGTCCTTTTTTTAATTTCACTAAGTAATTATGCACTGATCTCATTTATAATGAAATTTAATTGAAAAAAAATGAAGCATTTTGTAGCGATATTTCATTAATTTCAAATATAAACGTATAGGTTTGTATTAAGTTTAATTTTCATCACGATACAACTTTCTGGCATTTATTACTTTCAAAACTGAAAAATAGGGACGAGTTGACACATGATTAGCCGTGAAGAACTTTTTAAACTCTGTATCAGCGGTAACATACGTACATGCTTACTCTTTAAGGTGTCAGAAAAGTCAATGAATACAGACGCTTTTTTCACAGTTGACGACAGCCAATGTACATATCGGCCGATATTGCATTAAATAGCATCCAGCAATAGCAGCTGGTAAAGCAGCCTGCAGCTCACGCGCATACATATGTATGAACTTTACATCACCATAAACATTCAGGACACGTAGCATTTAAATAATTGTAATATGGTCGTGTGGAGTGGTGACGCCGCGTCCCAGTTAGTAGTCGCCGGCAACTAGTCCACATACATAGGCATTCGGCATTAGCACGCATTGCGGACCGCGCTCCTATCTTTTTCTCAGAAACGTTTTGCGGCCGTACGACGCTGCTTGTATGCGCTGCGCATCTAGCATCATGATTTCGGCAGAGATTTGAGAATACCAGAAGCTACGTAGAGTTTCGTAGACACATTATCGTCCGTTTGCCAATTTGTCCGTTCGTCCTCAAACTATTTCTCATGCCAAAACTTCTACATGTAATATAAACATGTTTGATAAAATAAATTATATCCTCATAATTTTGAAAATTGATTGTACTGCTTGTGTGGAGTATCGAAAAAAATATCCTCGTTAGTTCAATTAGAAACTATTTTTTATTAGCGGAACAATATTAACATACTCACGTATATGTCTTTACTTCAGTCGAATGCAATATAGTATATAGTATTTTATAACTTAAATGCCAACTGCCAGGCACGTCACCCTCTCGTTATGGCCGTTTTCTTAACGGAGCAATTACTTCGTATCAGGGCTCGCTGGAAAGTTGCTGCGAAAGGCCGACGAATTTACTCGGTATCTTACTTAATAGATTTCTTTCATTTCGTCGGTATTTTGGTTTGAATCGCAATAAAATAATCATTGTAATATGGTTTCTGAATGTTTATTATAAAGTATATAAATAGATTACGATATTGTTAAAAAAGGCTTCGATTTCTTCTGGTTTGAATCGCAATAAAATAATCACTGTAATATGATTTCTGAAAGTTTATTATAAAGTATATGAATAGAATATGATATTGTTAAAAAAGGCTTTATGAAACTCATTACGTTCTTTGCAGCAAAATCGTCCATTATTAATACAATAATATCCGATTATCAAAATTAAACAACGTTGAGTACAAAAACATCACATAAAAACACCACCTGCTTTTTTTAGATCACTATAATACTGTTTACGTTATTTTTTCTAAATAACAAAATCACCATTTACCATTACAAAAAGATCATTAGATAACTTTGTATAAGTGTTTTGTTTTGTACATAATTCAACTTCTGCAAAATATTTTATAGTTCTTCACGTTCCACTCTATTTAATATCGAATGTGTATGCATTTTAAAATGCTTTTAAATCATTTTTAAATCATTTTTAAATTTAGTTTAACAAATTAGTTAATATAATTATATAATTATTATTAATATAATTACAAAATATTTGATACGCTCGCTCTGAAAACATTCCATATTTTTGTGCCTATTTTTCAAAAAAAACAATTTTAGGACCCTTATTACTAGCATTTCCAACGATACTTAATTATATAAAGAATTTAAAAAAAATTTACTTAATTTGCCCTTTTTTGCGAGTAAAAATGTTTTATACTTTACTAAATTTAAAATTTCTACGTCAAACCGTTCCTGAGTAATCTTGTAAGTATTTCATTTTTCGTTTTGAATTATTTCCGAAACTCTAATAAATAGTTCGACAAGACATGTGTAAAGACAAATTCCGCCTAATAAAATGCAAATGCGTCGCCTGAATTAAATTGTCAATGAGATAGAATAAATAAGAAACAAGTAAATAAAATAACTAACTATGGCCTCTTTCTGCGTCACTTCTCGCGGATAATGAATCATCGCGTTCCGCACTGCCACGTTAGTGAATATAACACGAGTGAAGTTTTGTTTGTTGCCGGAAGCTGAAACGAAACCAAGTTGCAATTTCCTTCGTCCCGAGCCCCACCTACTGCAAGCGTAAACGGTGGCGGGGATCAGGGAGAGATAATGTTGACCTTCGTTATATACTCTGGAGAAATTTGCCTTTTTTGTTTTACAAATAGCGACAGGAGAGGTTGACAGCAAGTCCAACTTCAAATCCCGGACCTTTATAGATTATACGTTGCGACATTCCACACCCAACGTTTGCTATCAAACATAGAGACGTATATACCGTTAACTGCTACGAATCTGACAAACGTTTCAGTATAGCCGCGATATCGTTTGTGATATATTTTCTCGTACTCTGTGGGTTGAGAGATTATTTCAAATATACTATCGCAGCAACTCTATATTCGCGGCGGGTACTTGAACAGAAATATATCAGTGGATAATTATGGATAAAAGTGGAAGTGCAAAATTAGTGTATAAGATCTTTCACGAAATTAAAATTTACAGCCGTGAGCTATTTTCAAATTCGGTCAAATTAATATTTTTATATTGAATTCTATGTAGACGCCGTAATGCCACTAAGGTAGTATAGTATATTACTAGTCAAATATGTATACGCTAATATTGCAGTTACTGACATAGTCATACTATTATGTAGCAGGTTTCATAGTAACACTTATCATGAAAGAGGAGTTTTATTTATTATTAGTATAACTCTATAGCAGTAGACACTCGTAGTTACGGCGTTTGTTTGCTACCGGGACAATGGTTGAACGGAAGGGAGGGGTGAAGAACAATAGATTATAAATATTGGTGCTTCTAACTTTTATTCTCTTAATCTTAACTAATATCGCAAACGGTAAAGTGACATCGAATTCACGTCTTGACTAGTGAACCGATCTCTGCTTACGTCTAGCCTGTGTCATGGCGATGAATATTGGATACTTTGAGTCCCTGAATGAAATTGTATACTTCCCTTTATTATAAAAAAATCACCCCGTTAAGGATAAGAGCGAAAAACCATTTGTAACAAATTACTTACCCATTTCCAATGCTCAGGTTTGATTTATTAATATTTTGACAAAAATATTATTTTCATATTACACCTCATTTTATTTCTTTTCTACGCAAAATCGGGCCATTTCAAAACTCATAATTGTACATATTCCTAAATCAGATCGTAGTGTAACGGGCATTTAATGTAACGAGCTATTAAAGAAAATTTAATAAAATTATAATGATTATGACTCTATTGGAAAAATTGTTGATCACAAAACAAATGTTAATTCAAAACACTATTTTAGAAGTAAGTTCTACAAATTATTTATATCCGAATCACCATTAATTTCAAAGGAATTTATTCGGAGTTCAAATAAATTAATTAGGTGAGTTCACGGTGAATAAAATTTTAGTTAAAAAAAGTAACAAAAACGCATACGTAGGAATATGAACTAAAAAATAATCTTTAAATATTAAGATTTTAGTCAAGAGCGAAAGGATGTTTTACAACTCGGTATAATTTAATTTTTATGAATAAGCTTAAAATAGGAATGATGCGATTGACGACAAAATTTAAAAAAATGTGGCGTGCTATTTACTGCAACTTGTATGTTTAGATAATTCTAATTATAGTGGTATAACACATTTCGACACTTTGTGAACTATTCGTGTTTACTCTATGGATACTGAATCGAAATTGAAATTCTGTCCAAAAATATATATATATATATTTTAAAGGATCCTTTGTCAAATATAAACAAAAGGAAGGAGCACAATAGTGGTGTTGTAAAAAATGTTATGAAAGTCGGTCGATTTTATAATTTTGAATAAATTTTCTAGGAATAACACGGAAACCGTAACAAAAGTTATCTCCAATTTCTATAAAAAAAATTACAGAAAATACAATTGTAAAAAATGATTTTAATGATGATAACACATTTCGCTAGCGGACTCAAACTGCCGGCTGGCAGTGTATATTGGTTTAGTGAGTACATTTATAACGTGGACACATTACAACAAAACCTAATCAAGGGCCATAACGCGTTGCGAGCCCACGCACAATAATTCATCCCGTATCGTCTTCTCCGGAGCGGGCGATGCGGAGGGCCGTAAATAGCAGCCGACACAATGTACTGCGCCCAGACGGGGGCGGCTTTGTTTGTGTCGGGCCATCCTGTCGCCATCCATTACGCGTCGGTGCGTGCCGCCGAAACGCTTTGAATCTCTAACGTCGGCCGCGAGCGTTCGCCAGACGAGGCCCCCGCGCCGAGACAAACTCGCGGTGCCTATTCGCGAGACACGACTGATTTAAGGACATATTGGTACCAAAGTTTTCCTTGGTACGCGTGTTAAATGCACAGTAAAACTCGATACCTAAATATTACACTAAGCGCTCATTGTCAATCGAGATTCTTGTATGTATTAACATTAGATGATGGAATTTGTGATAGTAAAATTGTACTCTCGGTATATGCGATTGGAATCTGAAGGCTTTCTTCGTAATATGTTTTACCGAATGAGTACTTAATTTGTTTATAGTCTTACGCCAACCAAAAACTAGACTTATTCCATAGACATTGAAAATAAGACAGTTAAAAATAAACATAACAAATTTATCGTACCTTTGATTTATGTTTCTCAGTGTATAAACCTAATAACAGATTTATGCTTTTTAATTCTTACTTTAATAAAAATAATCGTTAACATTTATTTTTCATATCGTCCACAGGTATTACTAATTGAAGATAGACTGGGTAGTGTGAAGAATTGTGGTACTAACTGATCCATTTTTCGTCGTATTCGAAGATTATTCTTCATGACTTAATTTCTTCGTATCTTCCAACTTTTTCTTGGCCTGTAATTTTTAACTAAGGTATATTTTTTCGCCTAAAAAATCGAAAGTTTGTTTATTCCGCCGAGTTTTAGTCGGCCACTTTTAATAAGTATTAATGTCTTCAAGTAACTTATTTCAATCGACACACAACTTGTGTTTGACCCAGGTTTTAACTTCCCTAATTTTTAATGTGTTAACTATTTTATTTATTTTGGTTAACTATTTCCGCCGGTACACGGTTACCTTTTTATCTACAATATTTCTTACTTTACCGCCTCCATTTTATTTTCCATAACATATCCAATCCTAATTAGTTGTTTCTATGGAACTTTTGGATTTACTTTCGTATATTCTCTTGGCTTTCTTCATATTACACAAACTTTTCTTTATTTCTTGTAAATAATATAAAATATATAATTATTTCGATTTAAAAATATATTGTCAGTCGCCGTGCACTAGATAGAATGATGATTTCAGTCTTTCTCATAAAATCTTTCTTTATAATATCCATATTTAAGTATTCAAATAAACGTCTTGAGATGAAATAAACTAATCAATTTAAAATAATTGCGATAAGTCATGACATATAATATCACAAACTAATTTGAGTGATTGAGTACCCTCACAATAAATAATTATGTTATTGACTTTCATGCGCCATAAAGATTGATAAATAAAATATTTCAAAATTGGCAAGACCGCCTTTTGATACTCGCCGATATGACGCCACGATTCTATCGCACACAGCAGCTCGGTAATATTCGCCGCCCGCGCCCTCCACGAGGTTCAAAGGTTTAGTGCAAAATTCCTTATCTCCCTCGAGCCTCGTGCGCACCGCCCGCCCCCGCTCCGCCCGCCGGCGAACCTTTGATTTAAAATCTGGATTTATCGCTTTCATCCAATTCCTTCTACGTAACTCGAGGTTGTGTAAACGTTGCCTTCCATTACACATTCAGGCCGCGGCTGCGGTCGCGTCGCCCGCCTAACTGCCGCTACTTTTTAATTCGTTTTTATTCTTTACTGTCCGTGAATCGAAACTGGATCACTACGGTCGTAGATTTGTACAACGATCGAGACAGAATCGAAAGAGGTTAAGGATGCGGATTTGTTTTGTAGAGCAGTTATAAATACAAGGTGACTAAAATGTCCACCCGTTACAAAACAACGTTCCACGGAATATGAAAGAAGGAAGAGGGCATTAACAGTTAGATCTCTTGTAATCTCTACATATGCGAGTAATTGGCCATACATCTACCTGCTCTACTTTTGCAACACTTGTAACCCGTCATGGGTTAATTTTTTTCTCATTATTCATTTAACAAATCTGTATGGTTAGATTGTAATTAATTATTTGGCATTTGCCGGTCAGTATAAAAAGACTACATAATAGAAACACGATAAATGCAAATGACTATTTTATTCTAATTAAGCTCGCGTTTTTACTTGACCTTCATTTTAAATATTGATTTACTCCAATAACCTTTCCTTTACTAGGTGTTGCGCATTTACAAACGACCGGTGATAGTTGGATATTGTGGCAATACTAATAAATCAAATGATAGCTTTTTTACTTGTGTTATTGCATTTCGCCATTATTTTTCAGTCAACGACAAATTGCTATCTGTAACAATTATAATGTTTAGTAATTTATTTATTTTATTCATTTATTTTATTTACGTACGTGAATGTATACAGTTGATACATATAGCGAACTTATTGCCACGAGAGCAATCTCTTACAACCAACCAGACACCGGTCCAGCTCCGCTCGACGAACGGCCGGGAATCGAATCCAGATCATAGTAAAAGGCCGTAAAGGCTTTGTAATCGACCCAACATATCACGGTAACGACAATGTTCAACGAACTTTCAATAATGCGACTCCTGTCTACCTATTTATCAAATGATAGACATAGGCGATAATGTTATTGACCTCAATGCGTTTAATTCAACTGCAATTAATATAGACGATGTCAGATCTGATTGTTGTCAATTACATTTGATAATATACGATTGTGATCATAATTCACTAATTTTCTCTATTTAAGTATACTCAGCTTTGTGAATTAAAGTTATCTTTACTTAATTATGTTAGCATATGCAGCAATTGTGTCTACGTATCACATCCATATATTTCATAACAGAAAACCATGCGAGTAAATGGATATACGCCGTGACTGACAACCCTGTGTAAATATCCATGGTATGCTTAAGCACTTAGACATTTGTAACAATGTTCGACACGACATTCGTGACTGCGAGGAATGTGGCCAGCTCGCGGCTACGCGATAACTGTCGCGAGGCGTGAAATTGCTATTGTACGGCTGCCTAGTTCGTTACACTTATTATATACGTGAGGAATAGTTGCTTGATGGTCTCATCGCCGAATTTACACAACCCAACAAAAATTCGCCGCCTCATAAAAATACCGGCAAATTTAATTATACACATCCAAACACTCAGAATTCGTTAGTTGTTATTATCGCCGAAATGCAAATAGTGACAGGCTATATTGTTATATCTATACGTACGTATATCCTAGGTCACATCAGCTCGCAGTTATAGATAAAAGTGTTAGTCTCTTTCCTGCCATTACCTTTCCTATCACTCTCGAGAAACTCCTTAATTTTTGCTTTTTCGTTCATTCCCCTCTTAGAAAATTCGCACCTGAACCCATTTTTGAATATTACGATTATCACTAGTCAATGTTTATGTATTATATTTTCCTATCTTCTGCACAAATTTTTGGCATGCGTCTCCGTGCTATGCCTTTAACCCCTAATGTTTAATAGATTGAATACAGCAGAGTACATTAGTACAGTAATTCTTACCAAGTAAGGAGCTAGATTCAATT
Source organism: Druceiella hillmani (assembly GCA_039881145.1). Taxonomy (NCBI): domain Eukaryota; kingdom Metazoa; phylum Arthropoda; class Insecta; order Lepidoptera; family Hepialidae; genus Druceiella; species Druceiella hillmani. The sequence continues at coordinate 4,763,721 of JAYKKI010000037.1, read as the reverse complement.
TGTTAAAGAAAAGTGATAAGACGCACACCACTGAAGGAAGCCACTTAAACAGGAAGGATAAAAAATTTCAAACACAAAAATAAGACGTGATCAAATAAACTTAGGTCTATACTAAAATTGCTAGATTTTTATTTCGTCTGTAAGGGTCAGAGGGTGAAAAACTAAAATAAATACAGCATATCATACGAGATAAAAAGGCAACAAGTAAAGCCGTGTTTTTTTAAACACCATTTAACATATTTTTGTTTGCGAAGCTCAGATGGGAAGCAGAGCGCTAGATGCTGCAAATGACTATTTTATTAATGTAATGAAAGCTTTAAATGACAATATAAAGATAGACCTATTGGACTAAATTTTATATTTATATTTAGCTGTATGCGTGTTTGCCTGTGTCTAAGTTTAAAATAAGTTACTTACTAATTTTGACATTAGGTGTCGCTACATTTTAGATGCGAGCTGTCATATCGTGTACTTACTATGCTATATAAGTGTGTTTGGATGAATAAAATTATTTTTACTCAGTTTGAACTACTGAAATCTTGCTTATTATTTTAACTTGATGTAGATGGACATTATTATGCTGACAAGTTATAGTGACAAGTCAATACTATAGCATTATGAAGAAACAAACTGATGCTTTGGTAGTCTTTACAAAGCACCATTTTATACTAGTTAAAAGTGAAAAAAATTTAAAAACCAATGTGTAATGTGGGACAAAAATTGGACCTTAAAACTTGGCATGAACGTTTGGAACACTTGAATATCAAAGAAATAAGAAAATATGCAAAATCAATGTGATTACTGGTGTAAATATATCAAACTATGATAGTTTGTTTGCAAGAGCTGTGCTAATGACACACACGCTCGTCAATCATTCCAGAAATCAAAAGTGGGACCACTGCAACCAGGTGATGTTGTTTACGGAGATGTTTGTGGACCATTCAGTGTGCCATCTGTACAAGGTATGAAACACTTTGTTTTGTTGAAAGACAGCAGCAGCCTACAAGTTTCAGATATGTTTACTTTACAAAAAACAAATGGGATGTGTTGGACAGTTTTAAGAAATATAATACAAAGATTAAAAATGTTTTTTCACAAGATGTACGCATATTACATACAGATAATGGGGAGAATATACGAGCAAAGACCTCAAAGAATATCTAGACAGTGAGGCCCTCACTGTGAGAGTACCTCTCATGGACTCACTGCTCCTTTATTTATTCTGTTTATTTATTAAATCGCACATCTTTTAGCCGTGCACCAAATATTACACATACGGATCTGTGTAGTAGTATAAAATTAAGTATGAATCATGTCAGAGTGTTTGGGTCGACTGGGAAAACTGGGATCAGATCGACTGGGAAAGGAGCTTGATTGTCGTAAGATGAAGTTAGTTGGCTATGATAATACTAACTATAAAATGTATGATCCAAGCACGAAAAGAATAACAGTATCAAGAAATGTTATTTTTAATGAACAGAAAAGTCCCGAATTAAAAAGGAATGAAGATGAAATTTTCATCTGTGATGATAATTATCAAGAAGCTGAAGAGGGGACAGGTAACAGCGCGAGGAAAACAAGTGATCAGGACTGTCAAAGTGATGACAGCACACACATTTCCGTCGATGAAAATAATGAGACCTATAAACGTTCGTATGAAATTAATCTTACTAACATAGTTCGAATATCACTTTACAACCGAAGAAATCAGTTTCCTAGGCAAATTTAACGGAGTTACATGTACTTGTGACGTATGATGAAGCAATCAACATTGAGGAATGTAAGTTATGACTGGAGTCTATAAATGAAGAACCAGGAGCTCATCGTAATAACAACACCTGGAGTTTTATTGATAAGAAAAACCAGAGAAATGTAACATCAAAATGTTTTTTTTATATTAAAAGAAACAAGATAGTCAAGTAGACAGAATAAAGTCTGAATTTGTGAGTTCACACAAAGTAAAAGAATAGATTACAATGAAATATTTTGATGAGATATGAGTCCATAAGGATAATGTTATCTATCTTCACTTAATATATTTAGAAAATAAGGCAGTTAGATGCTAAAACAGACTTCTTGTATGGAGACGTAAAAGAGGATATTTTTGTAGAAACCCAGAGGAAGTAAAAGCACCTGCAAGTAGAAGAGATAAACTGAATAAATCCCTATACGGCTTGAAATAAGCATCCCGTTGTTGGAACAATAAATTTACTAATTTTTTATTGAAGTTAGGTTTATTTCAGTCACAAGCAGAGAATTGTGTGTTCGTAGGTAATTTTCATGGTATTAAAGCTTTGTTAATTTTATATGTTGACGATGTATGATTATGTCTTAGTCAAATACAATATTAGATCAAAATATGACTTACTTGAGGCAAGGGTTAGATATCAAAGTGTTGAATTTAAAGCGGTTTGTTACTTTAGAAATTAAAAAAGACTATATTAAAAAAAGACTATATTAAACAGATAATAAATAACTTTAATATGAGTATAGCACACCTCTGTCATACACCTGTTGATGTAAATGTTTAAATAACTAAAAATGTTGATAATGAAATATTTTCATCTAATTTTCCTTACAGGGAAGCCATAGGGTAAATTTTGTTTTTATTTACAGCAACTAGGCAAGACATTTCAACTATTTGTGCTAATTTGTTAAGTAGATATATTAATTAACCAAGTCCACATCATGTTACTCAGCTTAAGAGAATAATGCGATACCTTTTTAAAACTAAAATTTATCTATAAAGTGTCAATGTCATGAAAATTTAATTGGATATTCAGACTCCGATTTTTCTGGGAATTTGGATACAAGAAAATCAAGCACTGGTTATATTTTTATGTTAAATGGTGGTCCTATATTTAGAGCTAGTGGAAAACAATCTTGTATTGCCTTATCAATAACTGAGGCTAAATTTATGGCTGGATGAGAAACTGCCAAGGATATTTTATAGCTAAAACAGTTTTTCAAAAAATTGCTTTTAGTCAAAACTGTACAACTCTATGTATTGATAGTCAGAGTACTTTTAAACTAATAAATACCCAATTTACCATAAGAAACAAAATCCTTTGATGTTAAATTGGATTTTATTAGAGAGAATTAGATACAGCAAAAGTTAATTGATATTAAGTATGTACAAAGTTCTAAAGAACTGGCTGATATTTATACTAACCTTCTACCTACTCTTAAATTTGAAAACCCAAGACATGAAATATTGTCTGTCATGTAGTTTATTTACTTAAACGTTTTTTTGTTGGAAGCAGGCAAAGTTAAAATTTGTTTATGTAAAATTAGGTGGGAGCGTTGGATTAAATTGTTTACTTATCCTTTGCTATATGCGTCTTTGCTTAAGCTTAAAATAATTTACTTACTAATTTTGACACTAGTTGTCGCGACCTTTTAGATGCGATGTGTCGTCGTGTACTTACTGTGCAATGTAAATTTGTTTAGATAAATAAAAACTTTTTATTCAGTTCAAACTAATGAAATCTTGTTTATTTATTTTAACTTGAACTAGATCGACATTATTACACTACGAAGCTCTGGCAATACAGAACATCAAACGGGTACAATGTTACCTGGGACGCTAAAGCACCTATGCAGCCTTGCGCGTGGTTCAATCCTGCAAAAGCGGTTCGCGGAAGCGCTGCGCGCATTAAATAACGTAGAACAATCGCCGTCGCCGCAGGAATGTTCAATATTTCACTATTACGCCGCGCGTCTGTATCCTGCGGCCCAACGTACTCGTTCGAACCGCGTGCACTTGACTTTGTCAACTAAGCAAATACTTGCATTGTGTCGCCGGCGGACCATTAACGTGGCGTAATTACCTAAGCGATTGTGAAACATCGTCAATTAATCTTTTCATGATTAAAAACAGTTCATTATAGGATTGTTTTCTGATTATATATTATGATTATTTTTAACAACTCTTCTGTTTAGCTTTTTAAATATATTATTACATAAACTGCATTCTTGATCGTTCGTTCTATTTGTTAGTGAAAAAACTTCTTCTAATGACGTAGCGGAATGCACATTGGCAACATATCGTTTCATTATATTCGCGCGATGAAATTGTTCAAAGGTCAATCTCTCTGACCAACATCTACGCGTCTCACAAGCTAACACACACTCGATAGGAATATGTTTGAACAGGAATGTATAGTCATTGAAGCGAATAAAGCTTTATGCAGACCGAAAAACACGCAAATTTGATCAACAGACTCGTGATTATTTGCGTGCTCGTAATCATCAACTACAAGATTTTTGTTTATCAAATCACTGTTGGAAATAGACAATTCATATTGCAATAATATAAATTATTTATTGAAAGACGTGAAAGATGCCAAAGAATAAATCCATCATACATTTTTAAATACTTCGTGACCTATTTTCACATTAGTCCATTTAAGTAACTAAATAAAGGTAATTGAATTAGACTGTGGTGATACTTAAATGAAAGATTTTTAAGTTAACGACTTTTATTTTAAGTATGTTGCATACTTTTAGAAGTTTCATAGAATATTTGAAATATGTGAATATTTATCTTTAACCTGAGTAAATTTCTATTGATCCGGGTTTTAAATAATCCCCCACATTTATTCAGAGTTGTCAGCAACCTTTTCTTTATTTGTTTTATAGTTCTACTGCTGGTCAGGATATATAAACTTTTGTTTTTATTTCTGTTTTTTTAATTTTCATTTCACGGTCAAGGTATTTTTTTCATGCTCAAACGTTTTTAGCCTGCAAAAAGCTCAGCGATTCGTGGGTGATTTGCCTTAGGTATACATACTTAGGTATATATAGCGAATGGATGGTAAATTATAACGATCGTACCTGGTATTGGCAGTTTTAGAATAGAAACTGCGACACGTTGTGCTGGAATTCGGAGAGCGCGTCATATCTTTGTGGGTCATATTTCCATATTTCTCCCGTAATCCATTGTTCGCTGTTCGAACAATGATGCGGGGCCCTCATGATTGTAATGCAGTGCACTACTGGTGAGTGATACAGGGTTATCTCAACTTCTTGAACTTAAAAGTATGTTTTTTTTTAAATCAATCCTATAATGAACTGTTACCTATAACATAACAGACAATATTGATCTCTTATGTGTTAAAAATTTACTTTAACTAATGCATGCTTTTTAACGCATGCCATAAAACGTTTTGTTTTATTTTTACCCCTTGCACGTTATTTTTACAAATGACATTTATAGTTGTGTATAACTACTAAAACGGTTGAAGTTGGCACTTTTCTTTTTGTTGTGACGCATGAACCGAAAGGCGCATATAAATTACAATTAAGAATTGCATGCATCATACAAATAGAACAATTCGTATAGTCGGTTGAATGTTTGACAAAAATAGCACTTTTAAAAATACATTGTCGGAAATAGCACGAGGAAGACAACATAAGATACGCTTGGTTTAGTGTAGCGAGCGACTGCTGTGCGAATTGTTTTTTCGTGATTCACACTTCGATGGGGTATAATGTACGATACATAAAAATGGCAGTTTATTGAAGCAAATTAGGAGGCCCGGTCGCCTTAGAATCGCAGCGTTAATATTAAAATAAGAGCAATGATACATAGCTAAACGTACCGTGTTGCTACGTTTGCTGGAGCGCTGTAGAAAGCCGCGCGGCCACTCGCTACTTAGTTAATTAGCTAAATCAATTATGTATACTTCCATTATATAATAAGATATTTGAACAATATTCATATTATCATACTTTATGTACCATATATAAAATCCCTTCGACTCTACATAATAATGTTATTAAAGGTGCAACAATCATCCATTTGTTTATACTTTTTTTTGGATTATGTCTATGTCAGCAACGAGAAAATAATAAAACTATAAATTCATTTATTTATGTATTTCAATGTATACATTTGATACATACGGCGGCCTGCAACAAGAGCAATCTCTTACAGTTAACCAGAACACCCGCTCGACGAGCGGCCGGAAATCGAACCCTGATCCTCGCAGTGCGCCGTGCCGTCAAAGACCGTATGCCTTGTGACCAATCCAACACACCATGGTGACGACGGCGAATAAATAATTATTGGTTAATTCATATAATTTGACTTAAATCCTGATAATAGTGTATACCGACAAACACAAATAAATATATCAGATAATGCAAAAAACCAAGACGTAATTAAATCACCTTATAATTTAAATTAATTCATGTAACCGCGTAATCTCGCTAGTTGGTTCATATTAGCCACTATGATATTCACTTACCTGTACACGTGTGCAGAAATAAAATGTTATCGAAATACTTACAGAATATGCAAATAAATGTATAACAAGTAAGTGAATTCTAAAATTTAGTATTGAAATAATTAATAATAAAACTTCATAAAATTAAAAAACAAAGTTATCCTAAGCGTTGTCTTGGGCAAGGGCAATTTCATAAAATTCAAAAAGTCTCGCGTGAGACAAAACATAGTTATTCTAAGCGTAGTCGTGAGCAAGGGCAATTTCATAAAATTCAAAAAGTCTCGCGTGAGACAAAACATAGTTATTCTAAGCGTAGTCGTGAGCAAGGGCAATTTCATAAAATTCAAAAAGTCTCGCGTGAGACAAAACATAGTTATTCTAAGCGTAGTCGTGAGCAAGGGCAATTTCATAAAATTCAAAATGTCTCGCGTGAGACAAAACATAGTTATTCTAAGCGTAGTCGTGAGCAAGGGCAATTTCATAAAATTCAAAATGTCTCGCGTGAGACAAAACATAGTTGTTCTAAGCGTAGTCGTGAGCAAGGGCAATTTCATAAAATTCAAAAGTCTCGCGTGAGACAAAACATAGTTATTCTACGCGTAGTCGTGAGCAAGGGCAATTTCATAAAATTCAAAGTCTCGCGTAAGACAAAAAAAAATTATTCTAAACGTTGTCGTGATAAGCATTGTTGTGAGGAACAGGTCACATTAGCTGTAGATAATATTCGCATATATCAAAATTATAATTTACTTTCACATCTATCGAACGCCAATTGATAACATTCGATAAATTATTAATCCGACAACTCGGTAATAAATAGTTACTTACTTTCATAGAATATTTTATGAGTGATTAAACCTAGACAGGTGATTACACATATGTACGTAGCCAATCATATTTCATTTTTTTATCAGGTAATCCGTTATCTACCCTAGATTAAATGTCCGATTACCTTTTGCTGTAAGGAAGAAAGAACAACGTACACATATTGTATGCGTAATACATATCAGTGACACTTCTGCTCGTGTCCGTTATTGATCTTTTCGGCCATCGGCTCAAATCCATCATTCTTTTTAAGGTAGATTAAATATTCATACATGAAGGTGTTTAAGATATTTTGGAAACACATTGTGCGGATAGCGTCCGTTTAACGATGAGACATGACTATCATGAATGGCGAGTCGCGAGTATGAGTTGACTAAAGTTGTTCGTGAATCAAAGGTTACCATCGTATGACTTTTGTCGTGGTGTCCCGAGTTGTAGGGTGTACGTCCGCTTGTCTCCTGCGTCTTTGAAATAACTATCACTCACACAGTGAGACTAACATTATGGATCACTGATATTACCATATTTAGGAATTAATGAAATATTGTGATTATGAATATCGTCATATCAATGAACTGATTGCGATTATTATGATCAAAAAATAAACACTTTTGTTAAGAAGGAAGGCGAATATAATCGCGGGAAACATTTAAAAGTGTGCAAATAATTATCAGCTGCCTCTTTAACATTAAAATTACAAAATTTAAAGTTATGTGTCACTTTCTAATGTTGTCCGAGCTCAATAGGTCCAGGAAAGAATTTAAAATTTAAAAACAAAATAAAAAAACAACACTCTAGATAAATTCAAATTAATCGATGTTAAGAGTATAGTAATGAACGCACAATTTTATCGTTCAACATTTATTTACCATTTCATACTCTGCCATTGGGAAAACCAAGTACATTATTGAGGTCACCAATATAATAATTTAAATATCACATAACCAGGTGATTACAACAAAACATTACTTATTGAAATGAAAGCAACTCGAGATGATAGGAATTTGGTCAACCATTAAATGGGCGCGTTTCGCAACGGGTAGTGCGTCGCCGATATATCCATAAACCATCCATTTCCATCCATAAACCGAGTATATTATTAGATGAACAAAGGTAAGAGCGAACGCGATGATAGCGATGTTATCTGTTAGAAATATTGTAATTTCATCAAGTATGTTTGTCCCTCTTCTGTACACATGTCACAGCGTGTAGCTAGTAGCTGTCATTTAAATATTTTGCTATTACGCTTTGAAAGTTTATGTGTTTAGTCAATTCAAAGATAATCAATTTTTTGGAGTACCCTGCCACAGATGGGATCTTGAGATAGATTTTTTCGCCTCCCTATTAAGTAGAATTTCAGTGCAATTAAAAATTTCATGTAATATTTTATATTAGATTCATTATTCCCCGAGTTCCCGCCCCTCTCTTTTTTCAATTGTACGTTGTAAAAATCTAAATAAAATCATAATAATATGCCGTAATAATTATCAACTCTAATAAAAAAAATGTTTTGTTTTACTCATATTGATAATTTATAAGTTTAAACATAGAATCAGTTAAAAATATGAAACGGTTTTCGGCATCACTAAACTTACACTATAGTAAATTTACTTACACATAAAAAATACCATTTAGATAACGCAGGATTTGGAACTGAAGCGGTCTATGTAATAAGCCTACGTTTCCATCCCGGTGTCGTCGTGGCTCATATGAACTTGCCCTCGCACGGAGTCACGGCATTTTATTTATTACGTTTTAATTTTGGTCGCGCCTTCGCTGCATCACGGGTGAACGAAGAAACGTAGCCGCTTCTTATCGTCCCGTAATGTCACAGTTGGCCTTCGTCTCTTTCAACTGTGACGTTTCACAGTTGAAAGAGACGAAGGCAGGCTAACGTCGTCTATATTTAGACACTGAGATTTTATTTTTTGTTTTAAAATTCACAATGCTGCTACACTGACTCGATTTGTTCAAGTTTTATTCATGAAGGCTATTATCATTAATTATAGTAAGAACATTCAAATAAAAATTGCGTTCAAGATCTTCTAGAATAGGTACAGTAACTGTAATGAAGTAAAAAACATTAACTTAATTAATCGTAATTATTACTTAATTACACTTGATTTTACGTTAATTTTTATTTCAAAACTGTAGGTCAAATAATTATTAACTTTTGTATCATCGCGCCATTCCAACGCTTTTAATGAAGTTCAAAGTAGGTTCTTCATCGTTCGTCTTTATTTCGACTGTAGTTTAGATAAATACACTATGGCTGGCAACTTCTCTACGGAATGTATCGTTCGAACTGAAGGACGATGACATGAATATTCAAAAGGCGGTGCCTCAAATACGGCGGCGACGGCACATCTGACTGTAGTATTTCATTCACCGCAGTCAATGCCACGTTCGAATTAATTACACCCAATTTAGTTACGTGTATTTGCTTTTCTAATTACACCGCGATAAAGTGTCTCGATTCGCAGAGCGCCGTTGACAACCCCTGCGCGTAACGTTAGCTTTAATTATTATTCCACACTGTGACATAACACGAAACGGTTAATATGTAAATTTGGATAATTTAGTCGGATTTTGTCGATTTCTCCGTAAACTTTCTTGATAGACGTTTCATAAAAGTCACGACAGAAGTAAACGGGTCAGTTGCGACGCTGTTACATTGGAAGTGACGTGTCTTTATTTTCTAAACGCGCGGCGCGCATTAACGGATTTCGAGACGTGCGAAATTGGCCGGATGCCTTCTCTGGCGCTCAGACGGGTCTTGCAACTTTCACTAAGTGCACGTTGAAGAGTACAGCACGGTGATCATACGATGGGCGCACATTCATTTTAATTATTGACACGACTACAATGCTGTACTCGGAAAAGAAAGACGTCACGGGACTATATATTTATAATATACTCCGACGCTATTTTATTACTAAACAGCTAACCGTTCTAAGAATAAAACAGCACTCATTATTTTATTCTTTACATTTATGAATTTTCCTATATGTTATGAAACGGATATTGTGTTTTGATAAAATTACAAGTCACGAAACATGTTGCAAATGATTTGTTTCACTTCGACGTGGAGCAGGTATGACGCAGGTGTACACTTGTTTATTTTAAAATGTTTACTACCTAAATACAAATGTGTTATAGAAGTTGACATTAACATATGTAAATATATTAACGTTGTATTCTTACTGCCGACCAACACGTTGCTTCTAAACAAATATTTGTTGAAATGAGACATCGAATTAAAGTGTAAATTATAAGCCAGAGGTCAAAAGATCGTTCGATAATAAACACAGTATTGTGACAGTATTTATTGCGTCGAGTTCGGGCATTTTTTTCACTTAGAAGTAAAAATAATGTTAATCAGTAATAAACGCCACAATTGACTTGGGAGCGTTCGCTAGTTGTCAAATTCCTTATTCGTTCACACGTTTCATATTTCGTAAAACGAAGTGAAACAGAATATTTGCGTCGACGTCAACGGAATAACAGTTTCACACATGCGATCCGCAATTCGCTGAACTGCGCGGTTGGTGGGTCGACATACGCCACCCGAACGTTCCGGCCACCCGACACCGCCTGACTCACGCCCCGCCCGGTATTGATAACAATTTACGATCTTGCGTCATCTTCAAACCGCGTTATACTCGCTCTGCGAGTGTCCACTCGCTGCATAAACTAAGACAAACCGATAGCGAATCGAATTATGATAAAAACGGTTGAGCAGGAAGAATAAAAGGGACTTCCCAGCTGGAATGTGGCTCTAGAGAACAGTTAAGCAAGAAAAATTCATTTCATAATTCAGCCGTAGAGATTGGCTCCATTTTCTAATTTTATTTTATACCCACAAAGAAAAAAATCTTAATTTTATTTAAACAATATAAGTATAGATCAATATAGTAAGTCAATATAGTAAGAGACAAATAAGTGACCGCAAATGTATTTTATAAAAACATAAGGTACTAGCTTTAAACTGCATGGAACCGGGAAAATTGGTGGTGTAATTATAAAAATAACGTTTTTATGAACATATTGGATCCTAACATTGGAAACGGGTAAGTAGTTTGATACGTACATACATATTTATACATACGTATATATGTTCACGCTATAATCTCTAACGGAGTATTTTTTAATTACAAGAGAGAATAAAATCTCCTTGACACAGGCTATAATTACATACAAAATTTCACGGAATACAGTTGAATAGTAGAAGCGTGACAGCGAGACAGCCAAATAAACAAACTGGCTTTCGCATTTACTGTATGACTATAGTTAGTAAGACTGGTTATGATAATGATATAATAATAGTAATAAGGATATCTTATTATCATTTGTATACCTAAATTATGGATATTGTCGTGTTTTTTACTTGTATTTTATTTATCTAGAATGTAATAAAATGAAGATAGTACTGTGGGGCTATTATCTAGAATACACAAGAATGGGAATATCAATAAATACACAAGAATCGAACCAAGTACAAAAATAACGCAACTACAAATATAAATACACAAGAATCCAACCAAGTACAAAAATAACGCAACTACAAGTATAGAAAAATATTTTTTCTTAGATTGATTAATTTATTCACAATCACATGATGTATATACAGTAATTAATTCAATCTCCGATAAATGTTATCAATTACCGATATGTATATCTACGTGGATCTACAAATCATTGAAAACCTAAAATATAATAACAAATAATAATTCATATACAAAGGCTTTTGTTAAAACAAGATATTTAGTTTTGAAAGGCGTAGTCACAGATTGAAACTTACTTGATTCGTCTAAGTATTTTATTTCCGCCGTAGTTTCGTTGAATAAAGTTTCCAAGCGTAATTTACGTGATATATGTACATATATACATATATCTCTACATTCTAATTGACGGCTCTGAATCTACATAGCTATTCAAACAGCCGCTCCAAGTAGTCACGGAATTTAATAAAAGTTGTTTATGAACAAATTCATACATTCTTACAAGCAATAACATGGTCATTAAAATCTGTCTACGTCAGTTGTAGCATACATCCAAACAATCGCCGCAGTTGCATAACATGCAGCGTATGCGTGACACACGCGCATTCAACTTAACACGGACGGTCACAAACGCCGACACATCATTACAAAATGATGACATTTAAACCTTCAAAGTCATGGATCTCGTATTCGTTTCACTAAGCAATATAACTATAGCGAAATGGCAAAATTATCGCTGGCACGCTCAGTGGCATTTACGCGTGCATCCTTGTACTAATTGGACACTATACTTTGAACTTAATTAAATTTTTAATTTATCGCGAATTAATTTGCATGACAAAGGTGCTAGCGATCTCTCACGCATTTGCATACAAATGTTTTTGAAGATGTTTGCTGCTGCACCGTTGTACATATTAACACAAACGAGACCCGACCTTCGCATACTAATTTATTTGCGTACATATATATAGCAACGTCTCCTGCATTCGTTGAAATACGTGTTATTTGCTAAATATGGATAGTAGACGTATAAACATATGGCGACTTTTGTGTCATCTACTAAAACCAATTAAATATTTCAACAATATTTTGCAGACTAACTTGTTTCTATCTGGGTAAAGCTAAATGAAATTTATATTTTCAAAGTTGCTTTCGTGCGTCGGCATTCTCGTCACTGACCAAAAGCGTGTTCAGACCTTTAACTGACGGTTTAAAGGTCACGACTTTCCTCACAATACCGATATGCCAAATTACAATAATTTATTCTAAACTTCATTATCCTCACTTATCTACGTGGAGTACCTTGCAACTGTAAATTTCTGTAGTCATTAAACCAATATCTTAGCGTAATCCCAATTTGTGGAAGGGCTACTGATTAAACGTGATAAAATACCAGTAGAACAATAACATATATATCTCATATCGTTTTTATTTCCTTATTTCAATCGTAAAGGGCATATCAGAATTGGATTTCGAATTTTCCAATTGTTTTTTCTTCAAATATTCTTTACTTTTGATTAATGTGTTATTATCAGATACAAGATTCCTATAAAAATCTGATCTTTTCTGTACAATAAATTAATACTCCACGTACTTCTTTTTCAAACACCGTTAATACCAAGACTTTATTTAATTAAGAGGAAATGATAATCAGGTATCACTGATAATTAGATACCAAAGGATCGATAAATCTATTGACCGCGGCGCTATCTATTGCTAACGACTTGAATGGAATCGTAAAATTTAAGATACCAATACAATTTTTCTCAACAGCAGTTAACGACTTCTGCAACAGACATTATTTGGTAAGATGTGTGTTACATACGAATCAGTGAAACTGACTTGTCTGGGGAAATTAATAAAAAAACGTACAGCTGATAGGACGCTTTCATCCTGTCCGATTTTATGTAGAAAATATTTGATCAAATGATATTTAACTACGTTGGTATAATCAAATTGGTTGTGCTTATTCGTGACTGCCAAGTCCGATATGCTCTGAATGATTTTTTTTCTAATAATGTAGATTATGTATGTTGTATTTTTAACTGAATAGAAAATATTAGTGGACGGCTCCGAGTAGTTAAAAGTATTTACAGCAAGTTCACCTTTGACTCCAAATCGCTTCGCGTCGGACTCTCCGTCGGCAATTTCGTTCTCGACGTCGGCCATCAATCGGAGCCATCAGTCACGACTTGCATTCGAGCGATTCAATGGAGTCGTGACCGTCGACTCCGTGCCGGATCGTGCCCGCGAGAACCGGCGCGAGCGACCGATTGTTTCTTCCGTAGTCTCGCGTTGGATCGGAGCCACCGAGCCACTTTGAACAAAGAACTGACGTTGCTCATTAAAATATCATTAGTTTTAACGAGTTACGCTATTGCGATTAATGAAATTATTATTATGTGATTATTGGTTGAATAATTACGATGCGGAGCGTTATTTTACTCAGGTGATTTACTTTATATTGTGTTAGTTTATGTCATAGTTTAGTGATAGGTCATAAAGGTTTTTTAGGTTGACATCATTATTAAAGGTGGCAAAAATGTCATCAAAAATAATTGTAAATACTTATAACTAATACACGTAAACCACTAGCAATAACAGTAAATGAAACTTGTTATACTTACGATTATTTATGAGTTATTTTATATGTTATCTATTCTGTTCATTTTCTAATTATAGATCATGACCTATTAAAGCTAGAAATTTATGTAAATATATAATTAAAATCGTATAGGCGCTATTAGACGACTTTCAATGCCCTCGACTAGAAACGTCGCTTCGACTGACGGGATACTCGAACTAACGTTCGAAAGACGATTCGGGTCATGTAGATGAGCGGACGAACGGCCGACGCCTACATGCAGGCGAACAGTGTACGCGATAAGCTGGCTTTATCAGCAACTCAAACAGTGGAAATATTTTGGTTAATGTGCGGGCGGCCTTGTGCCACTTGCCGCCGCACTCGCCGATCATCGTGTCGAGTGTTATTTTTTACTTAATTCCCGAGTTATCTTAGAACTACTCCGTCTCATACATTCGTATGCAAACATAAATCAAGGACTATAAATATTAAGAGCTCATTCTGTTTACTGTAATTAGAAAGCGAATAAATTTGCGATTTCACGTTGATTACTATTGCGCGTTGATTACTAATTACGCGCTCAAAGAACTAAAATAAGAACGTGCCATTTGTATGAACACTCTACAGTTTTTTTAACTAAATACAAAACTGATAATACAATTTGCTCGGGCCCTACTTTTCAACATTATTTCATTCTGACCTTACTTCACCGGTACCATTGAACATTTTTTAATATTTATAAATTCGTGCAGGTAAATAAGCTTTATACCAAAAAAATATTGCTAGTAATTATGTAATAACTACTGAAATATATATAATTTCCTAATTTCATTACTTTAGTATTATCAGGTTTTTTGTAAACTTGTTAGTTACACAATACCTGTTGAATGGTCGTGCAAATGCCACGTCACGACTCGTGGCGTTAATTTACTACCAAAAAATGTCGATAATATTTTTAGCACTAATTCGCCACATTAAAAAATTTAACATACCTACAAGGAAAACCATTTCAGCGCACTTCGACGAGAGGTTTTTACATGCACCGTTTATATGGTAATTCAATGAATCAGCCGAAATGATGCGACCTTGCGTATTTGGTTAACGCCATTTGTTTATCTAGCGGACGATGAAGTCAGTACTTAAAATATACTCGTAATTGTTTACTCGTGCTTCGAATGTCGGTGCTTTGTCGATCTTTTATCGCGTTTCACAGCGGAGCTTAGAATCCTCTCATAATGGAGGTCAATTTCTTCTATTCTAATTTAACTTTATGTTAGTATTTGGCGAATTAAAGGCACTCGTAACTGCAATAAGTTATCGATCTTTTCAATTGAAATCGTACGAATTCAATACATGATTTATTACTGATTGAAAAAATTATAAAACATTGATTACAAAACGAAAAAAAAGCTTTTCCAGTTATTTTTATTTATGCTAAGGTCGCTATACAAATATCGTTCAGATTATCGTGTCGAATAGACCTATGTCTTAGAAAATAATTGATGCATCATTATATTGCAGCAGAAAAAAGCCGAGCAACTTAGTTTGAAAATGTCTTAAAGACCACTAAAATTTACGATAGTGCCATCTAAATTTGGTAATTGGGTAATCGAAAATAGTTATTAATATGAGCAACAAATCGTTCTGCTAAAACGTGTGGAAACAATGATAATACCAAGATTTGATGTATGTATATGATGCTACAATATATTGGGAAGGAAGTGAAAAAGCTAGTACAGTAATATGGCTACATAATTCAAATTATTCTGTCCTCGTAAAAACTTGTGGAATGGTTAGAGGCGTCACGGGCCGACATTACTTTATCAGCGTGATATAATAATGCTATATTTAACCGATTATTCCAAGTGTCTAAACTGCACGCAATTTATGACGCGCGCTATCTCCCGCAGTATGGTTCGTTATCTCAAAAGTGTTTTACGTTTACTTGTTTACAAGAGATATCACGTCCACATCAGCTATGTTTGTCGCTATATACCATCGAACAGTTTGTGAGCTTTCGTTTTACCACATTACATTATCACGATAATACAATTTATAGTTTAATTACGTGTTCTGTCCGTATGTGATTCTTGTGATATTTTCATACGTATTAACTATAGACTCTAGCAATGTTGTTGATTTAAAGTAAAGCTGTTTGCGATTAGTTGTTATTATTTGGTTTTCAGTTACGTGATCATTTAAATTTAAAGCAATACTAATACTCTGACTAATACCACTGATTAGATATTTATTAATATTTGTCAATATTCGGGTTATATATTATATTTTCAATTCAGTTTAGGTAATATTAGGTAGTACCCGTAATGTAATATTGACGTAGTGACTACGTCAATATTACATTACGGGTACTACGTCAATATTACATTAGGTAATATTGACGTAGTACCCGTCAAAATATTGCCAAAAAACTTTCCACTTAAATTAGAATACATATGTGCAAACCATAATTATAGAAGCGTTAATTATACCCACACCACATTATGAATTGTCTATTTAAATGATATCTTCAAATACTTTTTATTTATGCAGAAATTTTGTCGACGAAGTGATATAAATATATGTTATTTCATAAAAATTTAATACCTAAAAATGCTACTTTGGCTTGAAACTAATTTTGAAAAGCATCGAAAAAAGTATAATTCATCGTTTCTTACAATTCATAGACCTTGCGAGTATTCCTTGTGCACAGTCCACTTGTGATTTGTTTATGAATGCAAATTAGTATTTAATTGGAAACCTTTTCAATGATTCAAGTGCGAACTGTGTACACAAATATGTTTTTAAATTTCATAAACAAAATACAAAAATGCAGAATTTTCTGACGCAGTCTGACATCGTTATCTTGTTGATAAAAATATCAACAAGATTATAACTTATTGTTAGGAATAACTGGCACAACATTTTAGATAAAATGATAGCCTTTGCGATTATAATCCTACCGATTAACGTTTCTAGGTATACTTGTAGATACTGTTATGAATGGATCATTTGTTAAAGTAAATACTTAAATAGAGTGACTTATATAATTCTGCACATATTAATTTAAAAAAGTAATTGCAACAAACTTTTCGTTTAATTTCATTAGTTTCTGAAAAAGTCTTTACTTTGACCATAAACTTCCTATTATAGATGAACAGTGAAATCGTACCATAGGTGGGTACGATTGCACACCACAGATTTTTTAAAATAAATATCGCACTATTAGAGTAACGTTATCTGAAACATCTCTTTGCTCAGAAAACTCCGTGTTTGTTTCTAGAATTCGTACGGCAGGGCCTAATGGCCCCAGATAGTAGTAGCATTGTGTGCGTTCCGCGCGTGAACTCTGCAATGGAGGCTGCCGATAAGGAAGGAGGTTATCAGTACTGTAGTAATGCTAACATTTACTCTTCCAATTATTATTCCGATCGGCCGTCCCTTTCCTGGTGCTTGCCGTCCCACTTTCCTAGATAAGCTTGCTCTAAACGCGATGTATTTCGCTTCACTCGTTTACGATTGGCATGTAGAACTCTCTAAATTAAGGTCACTGAAACGCTTGAAGATTCATTAAAATATATGAAATTCCAATAATTCCTTTTTGGGCAACTCACATTAACTGTCTTGCTAAAAGGTAAATAGTATTTACGGTACATATAAACATGTATATTAAAACGTACTGTAACTATATCGCTAATCTTATATAAGGTAGGAAATTATTTGGTTTTATGTAAAAGTCCTGACCAAGGAGAATTATTCATATAATTAAAAATGAAAACATTTAATTTTGTGTCTATTATATAGACAAACGGATCGGCAGTATAAATAATCGTTAAAATATTTTTTACGAGAAGTATCTGGTAAATTTGCCTTGTCCTCGATTGCAGCGTTTGCTCTTCGACCTTTGTGTCATAGGGTTTACTACTTAGTCCTGTCTCAGTCCAATATGCGGTGTCGATAAACAGGAGCGTCTCTCTGATTTAAGTGTTTAATAGAAATGAGCATGAAAAATAAGTACGTACATATATTAGGGCAAAAAAAACGCAGAAACTACGAACACTTTCACTTACGGCCTCAACGTATTAAAAGCAAGTAGAAGCGATATGTATTATCTGATACAATAGAGATATGTATATATCTGATACAATATATGGCAAAGAAATATTATTTAATTATGCGGAAACTAACATGGCCATGACGCAGAAAATGTATTTGAAAGGAATAAAACTTTCCATCCAATAGTTAAGGTCGGAGCTTTTCATCAATGTGTAAAGGTTTATTCAAAGATGTCCAACTAAAATAGTACTGAAACGAGACAAAGCATCGTGCATTAAGTTTCGCATGCGCGAAGCGTGCGCCCAATGCGAGTCATGAGTACAGGGCGAGAAACGCATACTCGATATTTTTAATTGTTCTTAATATTGTTTATCGTTGTGGAGAGTACAGATTTATGTAAGTCTTTACGGAAATGATTGTGTTCCGGAACATTGCTGTGTTCCAAATTGATATTCGAAACATTTTTATTATGTCAAACGTATCATCATTTGGAACGTTATATCGCGAGTTCGGAACGGACAAAAACAAACGAAGCGAACACTGTTCCGCTGATTCGTTTCGATGACTGAGATAGAGATATGAATGACGCACTACAAACTGCAAAGCAAATAGACTTACATAAACGAAAGAGTTCATTCCGCAGAGTTTATTGTTTTGAGTAATATTATTTATTGCTTAGGTGGTTGATTTATATCGTAAGCGTACGAAAGCGGCGAGTTTAAATATTTGTCGGTTTGTCTTTAAACAAATTTAACTTAAGCAATTTTATATATAGTGTATTACACATTTTATTATACAGGTGGCCCAGAGAGAAATGCACTTTTGAAAATTCAAGGAAAAAAAACCTGTATACTTTTGTACGAATGTATTTATTATAATTCAAATTTAATTAAATGAAATTTACTTTTTCGAAACTACGTCGTCCAAATGACGTCCTTGACGGTTACAGCACTCTTCCAACCTGGCTTCAAAATTTTTGAAAACTTTCGTTAGAGTTTCTCTCGAAATGGATTCCATTTCTTGCCGAATGTTCAGCTACAGTTGCTGCAGGGTTGTTGGATTATTATACTCTACTCTTAAAGTAACCCCACAAAAAGAAGTATGCTGGAGTGAGATCGGGGCTTCTTGGTGGCCAGGAGATGTCACCCCTTCGTGAAATTAATTTTTGTGGGAACATTTCTCTTACCACCTCGATGCTCTCATTAGAGGTGTGAGACGTAGCCCCATCTTGCTGGAACCAAGTATTCCTGGTATAGCCTCGCGATTCTTGCAGCTTTGAAATCAAAAAACTTCTCAACGTGGCAGTATAGCGTTCTGAATTGACGGTCACCGCTTGGCCACGGTTGTTCTCAAAGAAAAATGGTCCGATGATTCCCCATTTTGCAATGGCGGCCCAAACTGTAACCTTTGGTGAGTGTAGCGGCTGTTGATGTTTCAACCGAGAATTTTCTGGTGCCCAATACCTACAGTTCTGTCTGTTTACAAATCCATTCAGATAAAAATGGGCTTCATCCGAGAACAGGATGTTGTTGAAATTGCTGAACTCATCCCGCATTTAATTTGCAAATCTCAACCTCGATTCGAAGTCTGCTGCCTTTAGTTCCTGCACTAGCTGTATCTTATAGGGATGTAATTTTAAAATAAGCCGCAAAATTCGCTGCAATGTCGATCTAGAGATTCCCAATGTCGACGAACGTTTGCGCTGCGACATTCGTGGATTCGCGCGTACAGACTCTCGAACTCGCTGAATGTTTTCATCGGTCCGTGAAGTCCTTTGGCGACCGCGACGCCGCATTTTTTGCGTCGATCCTGTTCTTTCAAATCTTTCGATCCATTGTTTAATTAAATTAGTGCTTGGACACTCACTGATGCGAATTTAGCACGGTAAAGCCGCCGAACAGTCATATAAGACGCATTCTCATAAAATGCACGGACACAAAACGCGCGCTACTCTCCCGTGTAACGACTCATGGCGACTAAAATTAAAAAAAAGCCCGCGCTACGCCTGCTACCGCCCCCGCGCCCCTCTCTCCTGTAATTTAAAAATGCGCGCGAAATCAAAAGTGCATTTCTCTCTGGGCCACCTGTATTAGATGGAGTATTCAAGTTTTAAGTGTTTAAATATTTCAAATTAATTGTCCAATACTACTTAAGTTGAAAAAAAAACATCGAAAAGTCGTGTGTCTAAATAAATTAAAATCTCATAAATGATTCCTTGGATTTAAAAAACACACACTTTAAAATGAGCCTAAAAAGTACAACGATACATACAATATCATAATAGTAATATTAATTCTGACACTGTCTGTTCGGATTGTCTCGGATTGATTCAAATCACGCCAAGATATAGGGCTCACCGCAAACACCGTCGCTAATGTAGATTCAGTAGTCGCTAGATATATCATGACACTATACAAACATTCATTTCATATTTGTTCCGTTCTATCATTTGTTCTATCATCCGTTCCATCACTGTTCCAGTACATTTCACATATTTCAATCACAACAAAGATACATATGACACACTAGAGAATATTGTAATCATTTTCATTATGATTTCTGGTACACGTGCCAGCGTCCCGCTTGTCTGACGCACTTGAATCCTGAACTTTAGTATCTATCTAGCCTGATGATAACGTTTAGAAAATAAAACGATTCGATATTGTCAGCTGTTTCAAGAAATAATAACCATTTAAAGCAAGTTGTCGAGTAAGATTGAGGAAGTGATAAGTTTTTTTCCGCTTTACTTATAAAACATCTTTTAATAAACGGTAATAGTAAGTTGTTATGAAAAAGTTGGAATAAGTACAGTATACGAAATACACTTTAAATAATATAAATAAATGGAATTTAAATGCCACATTCTTATTAATAAAATAAAACAACATTGATAATTTTAATAATAAAAAGCACATAACATTGTATGCTTCTCTAAATAAAAAAAACCGGTTTAAGTGCCAATTTTGTTTTTTAAATTGTAAAGTTACCTTTAAAGTATTATGAAAGGCCATCAAACTAACATATATACATATACAACGAGTATTTTATTGGGTATAAAGAAAAATTGCCCGTCTAACTTCTAAACATATATTAACACATTACACGAATTCGTCAACCATCTGTGTAAATATGCACAAACGTTCACAAAGAGGACTCAGTTTGGGCTGCCATCTTTTATAATATTTGCCTATATGTCATTTTAACTTCTTTGTAACGCTTTGTAATATCGACTCGTGTCAGTTGTGGGCGCGATTCATATGCTCATGCAATAAAGGCAAGAAAATAAATACTGATAATTTTTTCTGTGTAAAGTCTGTCCGAAATATATTGTATTGAAGCAGCTATTGTTTGAATAGTCAATTTGTAGAATATGTCACTGGAATGAAACGAGTCCGTTTGTAAAACACAATAAGCAACATAGATTAAAAAAAGAGAAGAGATACGGTACGCTTTAATGGTGCGCGGTCCGCGTAAACCCGGTGTGTTTTGTTCAATTCAGTCGTACGCAGACCGGCGATTCGCGTAGATAGACGTGGGGTTTTTGAAATTAAAATTGCCAATAGTTTCGGTCAAATAAATCCAAAAATGTTTTCTAGTGTTTTTACCAGATGCATTAACCATTCACAAAACAAAAACAGGACACATGGAGTTATTTTTCATGCGTAATTATATAAGAATATAAATTTTCAAAAAAATATTTTCTTTTATTGTCGTCATGTTTGAATGATAGCAGTATGCGCAAGCGCTGCACCTTGATAAGCTATAATACTAACGTTCGGTGCAAATTGTCACTGCTGTAATATCTTGAATCACTCGCGCTATAGTCACAATGCATCGCTTTGTCTTCTTCGGATAATTTTACATATAGGCAATTTGTGATTGCAGCTGTGAGTTTGTGTGTAGTTTATTTACATAAAGTAAGAGTGCACCGTATCTTCCCTTTTTTGTTCTAATCTAAAATAGGCAAGTTAAAACTAACCGCAGTCGTCTTTTGTTTCCATCGTCTGATGAAGTAAATTAGAATTTGCAAAATTCCTATGACGACGTTTAACTTTTGTAAGAAAATACAGTCCGTGAATGAAACGTTTAACATAGTCCAATTTAAATAATTGTTTTCCATTGCCACCAGTGATTATTAATAAACATACAAACTGAAATAGTATTATATCGGATAACCTACTCGCCTGCGCCAGTTCAGCTACATTCGCCTCACATAGACACAGCTGACGCCGAGTTTATTCCCAAGTTTATTACAC
Source organism: Druceiella hillmani (assembly GCA_039881145.1). Classification (NCBI taxonomy): domain Eukaryota; kingdom Metazoa; phylum Arthropoda; class Insecta; order Lepidoptera; family Hepialidae; genus Druceiella; species Druceiella hillmani. The sequence goes on along the minus strand of JAYKKI010000037.1, from coordinate 4,741,271 downwards.
ATTTATGTTTTTGAGAAATTATGTTATTCGTGGATTTTATAGGGCATTGACACAAAGATCGTCTTCCGAGTCATTATTATAAGTGATGTACGCTTCAGTGGCCAATTATGTCTCGGTGAACCTGCACAAACCACGGAAGTCCACGGAATACAAATTTTTAGGTTCATTTTTGTGATTTTAATGTTAATTGATTAATGTTAGTTACTGAAACTGAAACTGCTGGCGAGGTTCGATAAGACGAGTTTCCCATCGAGACTAATTGCAAGTATTAAACAAATTTCTTTATTTCACCCACATACGCTAGTCACAGATCGTTGGCACTCTTATTGCCTTTTGATCCTAACTTTTGTTCGCATGTTCTTGTACGCAATATTATAATATTTACTAACAAAAATTTCCTTACGACAATATATACTTTATAACAATTTATAGATTCGTTATTCACAACTTCGCGGTTGGATAATGTTAATAGTACAATGCCCATAATATTAAAGTGATTGAAATACATAATTGTTTTCAATATCAAAAAAATATTTATGTATTTCATTAAAAATAAGAATTTCCTTAAAAATAAGGAAGAAAATAATTCACACTTACGAAAGTAATATCTGATGTAGACTTTAATTAAGGAACGAACCTGACAAAGTCATGAAATAGTGAACGATTTGACCTTTAAGCTATATATTTATTCTTATTACGTACTAAAAGACTCTCGAAAATCCTCGGCTTCACCTCTGAATCTATCTTCAAAAATGCACACATCGTGATAATTCATTATAATTGTTAGCGAGCGATAGGCGCCATTGAAATTTTGCATTACTGCACGTGCGATGTATTTTTATCTCGCTCATATAAATAAACTCACATTTACGTTTGTGAGTAGTTCCATCCGATCATGAGATTTATTTTATTTCCTTATGTTTTCTTATCGGATGTGTTTACATTAATGATACACTATTCCAGTTCCTTTTGCAATTCATATAATTAAAATGAAACCGATATCAAATTTGTGTAAATAGTCACAAACAAAAAGTTAGGTTCTAAGAATGACATAATGTTAAGACAGAAGTCGCTTTATCTACTTACAAGAAGAAATTATCCCTTCTAAGAAACGTCAATGGAGAGAAAGCGTAACAATTTGAAGTCAATGATTGACTCGACGCAGAGAATGTAATAAATAAACAGTAATTAACGCCATTGCCACGATTCATATAGACATAATGTAGGTGGCTGAAAGTGACACATCCGTAGTTATTGCGAAAGTTGGACGCAACATTTGCGAGATCGAGGAGGCGACCGTAATGTAAACCATTATACGATCGCGTTATATCGAAACGAAATGTCGCCCGGTCGCTCGCTCACCTCCCGTCGCTTTCGTAATAAATGAAATACACCGCCGCGGATATAGACGTGGCAAGTCCGACACAAGCGAGTGTTTTGATTTTCCACCTTTATTACCTACACAAACAGTCACGCGTCTCCGTGTCAAGAAGGAAAATTTATAACAGTGAAAAAGTTTAATTCACATTTGACATGTCACTTTCGTGATCTTATTTTTAGACTTTTTCGCATATTTGCATCATGAAATACATTTTATAAATATCTTTAAAATAGCTCGTTTCACGTATTTTCTTAAGGGCTAGTCAACCGACAACTTAAATATAGCGATATTTTTCCTGTTGACACCATGGCTATGACAAACGCCAAAGGCTACACGTATCGGTACCACAGTATGTGACAACTCCTTGCGATGCATATTGAAAACGGTATGAGGTTCGTGGTTTGCATATGTTGTGTATGTATTTGTGTACAGAATCGTGATGAATAATTTAGTACGTATGATAAGTTTACCACAGTCGCTAATTAACAGGGTAAATGTAAATTTGGTGGCGGCACCGTTACTTAAGTTGTGGAAATATTGGAACTTTATATCATAAAGTTATTATTATTCTAAATCCAACATATTTTATGATTTTATGTAAAAGACCTAGTTTAGATTCAAATCACATTGTACCCTAAGTTTATATTGAAAAATAATATCTTTATTACTTACATGATTTTTATTATCGTGTAAGCAATAAAGATATAATTTTTTTATTATATTATGAGTTCTGACATAGACGAGTTGTGCAAGTAAAATAAGAAAAATATGCCGTCTATAGTTTTATAGATATATTAAAAGCCGTAATCAAAGGTAGTAATTGGACATAATTACGATATTTCTATTAACGAATAAATTATCAATATAGGCGTACATTTTTATAATTAAGAACTGTTTTTTTAATAGCCTTGATCGATTTACATTCAGCCATACACAATAATAGAAATAGAATAAGAATAATTAATGATCCGTGTACGTTTTGAAGTTTAACGAAACGTTATGTTTGGTGCATTTACCGGATATTGTTGGTGTATTTACCAGTTACTGACCGAATGAAGTTATTTTATTTTATAAGACATATTGTAGAATGCTAAATTCACACATCAATTATCTTTAACTATGATAATTGTCTGAGAATAATGAACAAAAATGAATCTATTCGGATTTCTCATAATTCGTTTTAAAAATTATCGAATTCTTTTTTTGCAATTATTACTTATAGTGAGTTGTAGCGTTTCTGGGTTTGACTTATTGAAAAGGTGAGTCTTATTGAAAAGAAATCTGCTAAATTCATCACTTTTTTATATGTATATTCAAATGACATTTATAATTATTCTATATTAATAAGCATTACAAGAAAATTTAAGTAATCCGCACAAATTCTCTGTGCTCATTATTGCAACACGATTATCACAGTTAAAATTTTTTTTTAAATGAATCCTTTTCACCAGATTATATTCCATAATCGACATTCGATACATCTGTTTTATATCTAGGTATAAATTTAAAAATATCCGAATAGTCGACTCTTTACATATAAAAGCGATGTTTAAACATTTCTTCTGTGATGTTTATAAAAATAGATACAAATCCTATAAAGGTACTTGCCAGTGATTTCAGTAGTATTATTTTGTACCTTCTTTATTGAACGTTTATTTTTTGATATATATATTTGACGAGTTCTTTTACGTATTTAAATATTCAATTTGTTTCTGTCATTGAGTCAATACCATTTAAATATAGATCAATTTTTTATATAAATTGTCATAAATAAAAGAAAAAATAATGGCCGTTAAGATATAATCATAGAATTCTAGTTATATGTGTATTAAATATACGAAACAAATTTCGTGTTCAAACCCCTTTAAAAATTGATTGTTTATTAATAAATATGATTTTGTTACAAAACGGAATCCTGCTTTTCACGGTTAGAAATACATCGCTGAATAAGTGATTGATGTAATTTATGCATCACTTCATAAATCACTTAACCAGTAGCGATCACAAGCAATGAAAGTGTGTCTTGGCAAAGGTTCTCTCTGGAGAGAACGAACGCTATTTAATCAAAGATAAAAGAAAGTGTGTCTACATGACATTTTGGTTACTGAAGAAATTTAACTGAACGTTTAACGACAGGTAGAATTTAGTTTTGTGCGTATCAAACCAAACCTAGATACCAAAATGCATCAGCAGCTTTACTCTAAATATAATAAAGTATTTTGAAAAGAAAGAAAGCAAGAGGAAACCATTAAACGACATCTGCCCTTCCTGGCATTGCAACAATAAAATACGTCCCGATAATAGTTCCTGTAATGTGCGGCACTACCTTGTGTGCCAGGGCGACTTTGTGTGAGTGACGTACATAAGCAGGTATACCGCCGTATATGGGTAAATTTGTATCTATAAGCGGTGCATGTTTATGTATCGCCCGTCTGCCGAGTTCGGTCGTCGCCGGAGGGTGAGACGTCGAGGGGTGAGGGGGACACAGAGCAGCACCGCGCCGTTCACTTGTTGCTAACGAACGTCGACAACAGCGCCACGATCGCCCCCCCCCGCCCGCGCCGCATGCTTTGCCGCTTTAGTTCTTTGTGCGCAGTCTAGTCGCGTGGACGTAGTGAATGTTCGCCGCTTACACCACGTTTTCATATTGGCACCCGTTATATTAAGTGTATATGTATAATAAATGTATATACATAGTATATTTTAGTACTATAGAGTGTGTATGAGGTTCTTATATACTTGTGTTATGTGTATCGATATTTAACGACGTGAAGTGTGTCGGAGTGTTATGTGAACAGGTGGACGTTGATTATCTTTTTTTAACTGCTTTCAAGGACGACACGCAATTCTTCTGGATACAAAAAATAATATATGTGTGTATGTATATATATAATTTGTAATACGTTGCCCTTTTGTGACTACGGGCGCTTTCTTATTGGATTTCTTTGTGTTGGTTGGTGTGTGCATATTGTGTTCGCCAAAGCATTGTGCCACTTTGGATTATACTTCCTGAAAACGCCCTCATCCCATCTTCGAGGCGCCGCTGATTTTATGACATTGTGATATTTTGGTATAGTGATACCAACAAATATTCGGTAAGTGGGCGATATCGTGACCAAATGTTATAGCGAAATAGGTTCGTGTGTTAAGTTCGTGACCAGGCATTTTGGGTGAATAGACACGGAAATAATTCGTTGCATTATTGGATCGCCTGCGTGTTCGCCGGGAGGATAAGGAGGGTGAAATGTGTATAGAGTTTTGATTGTTTGGACAGCGTTACGTAACGGTTCGCTTCCACTTTAGTGGAAGATTCAATTATTTGTGAATTAAACGCTTTAAAAATGAGTGTCGGTCCGCTAGTCCGTTCATTTTTTCTATCTTATTTATTTCAAAACGTGATAGCGGGTTGTGAGATTTGTTCGTGACGGAGCGGTTAGTGAATTTGGTGATAATATAAATTGAAGACTGTCCCCCAGCATCGATCGTGAACGACGTTGTTCGTTCGAAAGTAAGCCACAATTAGGGCGATTTCTCTTTTGCCGTCGACGCGTCGCTTGCTTTGCGAATTTCTTTCATGCAGTATCTATCTATTACTTAGTTGTTGCTAACTTTATTTGTTTATATATAACGTTTCTTTCAATTTTGTCATCATATAATACGTCATAAAATTCGAGCATCACTAGAATATCGATACATCGTTGGATAAATAAGAACATGTAACAGTTGGTAACTGGTTTTTACCCTATAACCAAAACATGTATATTTTTATAGATACGTCATAAGATTTTAAAATATTGTTTCTACGATTTGTCAAAAATGGAATATTATAAGTGCCCGTTTTTATAACAGTGACAATTGTAGATGACTTTTCTTCCGTAATGTTGTAGTTGTAATCAATTAATTATGCACGGATAATGTAGAGAATGGAATGGGAATAGATTTTGCGGTTAACGCCATTGTGTTCCGGTAAAAGTTAACAATGCTGTGAAGAGACCGCCGCGAGCCACTTCCCAGTGCGCAGCGCCTCTGTAATTTCCATTGTCCCAAGACGAACTTGCAGATTAATTTAACCGAGAAGATAAATTCTTTAAACACGACTGCTAGAAATAAACTCGGTTAATTTACATTTTTAATTCGCAAATTTAATATTTAACTTGAAATAGTAATACCTAAATGGAATAATTTGGTCGTTTCCATAAACAGAATGTGTTACAGGTAGTTTCAATGAGAAATTTTTGTTTTTAACTTAACCGTGGTATAAACGTATATTATGTTAACCTTTTAGATACAGATCAATTATTTTCAATATTTAGTATACATATATTGCAGATTGAAACTAAGTATATTACGAATTGTACATCGTCTTGTGTAGTACTGCTGGCAGTTAGCCTAAAAGATGTAATGTAAATGCTGCATCGTGGTGCTACTAATATTGTACAGAAAATTGCTTCGTGTCCACGCAACTTTTAGTTTTCAACATTTCGAAAATTCAAATGAGTATATTCGTCTCAAATGCCATATGTTGAATTCTATTAAAAATAATTATCAGTCATTTGGGACAAATGAGTAGAGTTACGGTGTGTATTATTTCGGAAATTCCTTTTGAGTGACACACTTTTCGTTGTTTCTGTTTACTATACCAAATAATGATAAAATAAAACCTATATGGGTGGTTTCAGATCTGATTGAAGATTTTTTGGACCTTGATGAATGAGTATAGTTAAATTTATCTCGGTCACACGTGCAAGAAATCTAAATTTAACAGTAAATGTGGTACCTATATTTTATAAAACGTGTCAAGTGTGATCAGAATTAAAGAAAATAAAGATTATAATGCTTTGCTTTGGATAAGAGTAAAAGGTAATAATTGAAGAGAGAAAATAATAGTGAAACTTACATAAAGGCTCAAATACCTCTAAAGGCATTTTTCATTATGTAAATTAGAGAGGTAAAATTTAAAGGTTCCAGCCATTGTCGTTACTATTTATTACCATAGTCAGAATTTCCTGACCCAAGTTTATGTGCCTTGGCAATTAAGGGATATAAACTTATATCGTTGTGCACATGGTATAAGAAGTAAACTATTGAATACAATTACTCAAATACCAGTAATTTTAAAGTCTACCTCTAGGAAATCATTGAAAGTAAATTGCAAATAATGCGTTTTTCAATTAAATATAATATTAAAAACTTGATATAAATATGAGTTTGGATGAGATTAAGGTTTGTGTAAAGGTTTACTTTTTGAATAATGTACTTAATGAAAAAGGATATATTTGGACTATATCGTATTAGAAATAAACGTGTATATACCTATGTTAGAATGTATTCGATTAATATAAATAGCATCATACGTCCATGAATTAATAAGAATTATAGTATGTTCTGGTCTACGAATATTTAATTATCATTAATTTTTTGGTTGAAAAATATGAATTACTGCAAGTCAGTATTATTAAACTATCAAACACACTGACGTTGCACGAGTAGCTTTGCTTGTAAGATTTTGTTGTTGCCTAACTTGAGTTTAATTTGATTAGTTCGAAAAGCTGGAAAATTTTTGATTTTCGGTCATTTTATTTCACTGCTTAGTTGGAATCCGGACGTATACAAATATTTATCTATATTAGCAAAAATTCGATCAGTAGCATTAGGGCCCGTTATAGGATGAATGATTTATTGACTGTATTTTAGAGTGTGTTGAGAGGTATCATGTGATGTTTTCCGAATTTTTCAGGCCTATTAATTTGTTTACTCGTTGATATTGTAGGTTTGAAGTAGGGAAGATGCGATTAGGATGAGTCGCTAATGCCGAGACTCGCCGGAATTATTGCGGAATGTACATTCTTCGCGACTGGCGTATTTGCGCTTTGAATGTTAATATGTTGTTAACGCATGTGAATAATAACAATTGTGCAATGTCTTTCGATTGCCAATTGCGCCGAGTTAACATAAATTCCAATTATTTGAACATTTTTGATGATTCTTTTTTCATGATGATTACTTTATAGAACTTATTATTTTGTGGAACGTATAAGTACAAACACCATTACACGACAGACCTGAATTATAACGTTTTATTATGAATTAGTTTTATTTTTATATATTTTATATAATCGCGCATTATCTGTTAAGTACAAATATGAAATATGATGAATGCTTACGTACTCATAATTATAAATACCCAACTATGTAATCTACATAAGCATCTTTTCTCTATCCATTTACAGCAATATAATACTTCAATATAATATACTATGTATTTAAAATCCAAAACTAGGAATGATGAACCTACAGAGGCCAATTACCTACCGGCTCTCTATGGAATATAACTACACCGTAAATACGTGAAACGAAAAGCCAGCTGCACTGCACACACGCACGGCAAACTATAAATATCCACATGCCTACATCCGAGTATTGACTCACACGCGCGCGTAATGTAACGACCCGTGCTCGTTCACATATCCGTAGGTACGATTCAAGGAATTACACCCACTTCCTCGCTCGCGCTCGTCGCCGCACGCCAGAGTTCGGCCTCATACATAATTAGGAACGACGAACGTTTACGAATGTACATTTGCCCAAATTAGTGGAATATTTATTATGCAAATAGTCGAACAATTACAGATACTGGACAAGGTGGATTTAAATTGTAGCCTAGTTCGTCTTTTGTGTGTTTCGTAGTACTTATCGCTATCTCATTAAAGAGTTTTAGCTGTTGAAGTTGTTTGAACTTATCTTGTTCTTTGGATACGTTGTTATTCGATCTGTCAAGTGACGCTCTGTCACGAACTCGGAAGTCGAAGAACATGTAGTATAAATTCTAGAGCTTACATAATTTACGAATATGATAGACACTTGGCATAAATAATTTGTTTTGTGTCGTGTACGCGTGATTGTGCTAAATGGATGGAACGCTTCATTTTTTTAATACCTCTGTTCGTTATTTGCAGTATTTATTCATTTTAAACAAAACGTTTTTGTTAAAATTTTATCAGATTCGTTTTTATACTTTTATAAAAACGAATCTGAATGAATGTTTACTTTATATAGATTCACATTTCTTTCCTGTGTGTCACGTCTTTTAATTATTTGATGTGAAATGTGATATCACAAGCCTATATTATTGTATCTTACTGTTATTTTTATTGACTTTTCGAGTTTATCCACAATAATAAAAAACTATATATATTCCAAAATACTAAACAGCCTTCGTTCGCGGATTAATCCTAATTTGAGCTGGTCTTAATTTTTAATTTTCAAGTATTTCTTTGTTGAAACAATTAGAAAAGATTATCGAGTTTGTTACGAGTCATGGTCAATTTAGGAGAAATGAACATACGTGTGTAGAGATTATTAAATTTATGACTCTATATGTAGTATTTTTTCTTTATTCGTACTCAAAATAGCCAACACTACATTTTGTTCGTTTTTTTATTATATTTTTAAGATTCAAATTACAATTTTGTTTTTCGCTATTGGTTACCATATTTCTTGCCGTTTAATATTCTGCTGCCTGGAACTCGCTTTTTTACTGTCCAATACGGCTTAGAGTGTAATTATTTAAAAATAACGTTTTTTAAATCTTTATTCATATATAAGTATTATTTCCGTTTATGTTTATGACTTATGCGACAAATTAAGCAATTTCACTTACCATCAATCTATAACGACATGGACCTAATAACCACTATAAAACGTGGCATGACTTGTTTCTATAAATATTATTTTGGCAAATGTCCAAATATTTTTAAAGCAGGAACGGTGCGTTAAGATGGCTTTGAGTTTATAAAACAAACTTATTTATTTCATTAAATTCTGTCACGAATTGTATGAAAATGGTTTTCTCGTAAAATAATAATGCCCATTCACAAGTCGCATGAAATGAGAAATAGTACGTTTGTTATAAGCGAAATTTTTTCATTCATAACTTTTAACATGTTTTATTTATGAAAACATTACGTAATAGTTTTTATTATTCTTTAACATAATAAGTTACAGCTAAAATATAACCACAATAAAAATAATTGTTAAACATAATCACATAAAAATATAATAGTATTTTAATATTACACTAGAATATTACTGAAATATTGGATATAAGGATTAGGGACAATTTTTTGTAAATGGTATTTTAGTTTTGTATTACTAGACAGGGGGTTGTTTTACTTTTAAAATTCGGGCAAAGCGGTGAAATCCATATAGTGTCAATTATGTGAATAGTATACGTGAAAGTTGTACTAAATATTTAGCAATAAGGTACAATAATGAAAAGCCGACTCTATTTTACGGTCGATTGTCAAAATCCAATTAAAATGTTGAGTCAGTGACGCTAAATATTAAAGTTTTGTAAAAAGTATTCTGTATTGATAGTGCGATCGAATCCTAACAAGGCTAGTTTGGAAGTCACATGGCATGAGCATTTAGATCCAAGAGGCAGGATTAAATAAAAATTTTACGAACGGATAATTAAAACCAAAATAATAAAGTATCTATAGGACGTGCGCCACAAACATTGCCTGGTCTACCTTATACTCTGAATTTGAGCGAAAGTAGCATTTTTAAAATAGCATATGTAAAATAACAATTTCTTTTTTTTTTCTTTCCCATTAACGATTCTGTTGTCTTATTATGGTTAATTGAGGATTTACTATGGCTACATACTGTGGTGATAATACTGTAAAGCCAAAAAGACCCTATAAGATATCTTTCATTTGTCCTACTGCCATTGTATGTAACGTACGGGGGTACTAATAGGTCCTACTCGCGAAAAAGGTGTCTTTATTGACATCCTAAACGTGTTGGGCTATCACTAAACCGGTATGTGTAATTTGTGTAATTGTAGTATATATGTATACTCGTTGTATGACCTGTTCGTATGTATAATTAATTCTACGAATTAAGAGTGATATTTGTCACTGTAATTAAAGTATACCAACGTATTGCGTTGAAACTAAGTGTGTATTGATTTAATTAATGTAATAAAGTTAGACATAAAATACCTGTTTTCTTTATTCAGTATTTTTTATATCTTAAAGTCACGTAACGCCTGTGTATAATTTTATATTGGTATATATTTCTTTTACTTATTCGACTACTAAGAAATAAAATATTGTTCAATGTCAGAGTTCTTTACATAGTACATTATAAATGCCGCAAGCGATGTCAGAGGTTACGCTAGTCTACTCAAGATGCTTAAGTTATTAACGAGAGATGTGTAAATTAAAATGTTGTCTACATTTTTCTTAATGTCTAACAGTTATTATGCGGCCAAAATCCAAATAATATGCATAAGGGTGCAGCGACTCGCTATGATGTTTCTGTCGATCATAGCCTGGTGCTAATGGAACAGACTTCTGCAGTTCCATTGAGCAGTGAGCGTGGATGTAACGTAGAAGAGGCTTAATGAGGAAATCTTACGGTCACGGCCTAATCGAGGTGACGCGTATTTGCCAAAAAGTCGCCTGTCTAAATTTTTGTGGCATTAAATGATCTCAATTTGCTAGTACAACTTTTGATATGCAGATTGTTTCCAACTCCTTTGATTAGGGTTTATGTAATATTATTTTCATTCGCATTTGTTTTGAAGTCTAGAATGTGATGTATACTTGACGTCATTCATAATGTATGTGATAAAGCGATAAAAAGCCGCCCGTATATTGCGACAATTATAGCGGTCATACTCGTAAACGTTGTGTCTTTTATACTTAGGCGTGCAAGAAGTGAGAATTGTTGAGACCAATATTTTGAAATTTAAAATATACGCGCGACATTTCATTCTTTGCCAGTTCCTGCTTTGAACACGTATACGCACATATGTTTTTAAATGTGTGTTTACTATAACGTAATAGATTAGTAAATGTCAAGTCAAACAATATTTTGGTAGTAAAATCGAAAATATTATAATTGGTATTTATGTTGAACGGTGACCTAAGTGACCCAGCTAGATGCAACAGAGAATAGATATTTAATTTGCCACGTATTTACGTAAACACAACTTTCCGCGTTATGTTAATTAAATGAATTTTAAATATACTTCTTTCATTAAATCACGTTTTATTATTTATAATTCTACTATTGAAACTTTTATTTCAGATTAGTTACTATGTGCAAGATTAAACTATTATAAATCGATTAGAACTCCATTATTTTATTATACGACTAATATATGGTTATTTTCATTTTAGTCAATAGTAAATGTGTAGGCCGATTTTCAGGCATTACTTCCAGGCCGTATTCGACCTAAAACGATATAGAGACCGTTGGCATATTTATGAAGAACGTTTTAGACGGATTACTTGTTCTTTAACATATATAGTTATATTTTACAATATATTCAATTATAATTAACAAATTCTATTATGTTCGCTACACCTACATACTTTTTGTGGGATAAAATTTATAATATAAAATATTTTTAATTGCGTAATCATAAAGATTCGTTTTACTGGTCTGTTCCAAATCTGCCGTACTAATTTTACAGATTTGTAAACAAAATACTGCACTGTAGTTTTTACATTCTCTCTCTGCATATCCTCTAGATCGTTTATGTCAACTTTTTTTTTTAAAAAATCATGGCTTTGGTACAGTTAGCAACATTTATTACGATTGTCACATGGTACAATATCTGTCGTCTTTAAAATTTCAATATTACTAGGGAAAAACTTATATTCCTGCAAGAATAAATAGGCTAAGCTTTTACAATTACGACTCGCGTTCTAATAAATCAAAAATATTTACCGATCAGCTTTAATTTGCAAAAAATATTGATTTCTGCTGTCACCGTTGATCATCGAAGAGATGAGTTTAAAGAAAAGCGATGTCATTTCATTATGATTTTGATACGAGCACATGATTGACTTTGGAAAAAATTATAGATAAAAAGTAACATTTGTTTTTATTGCTAGAGTTTTATATAGGACAGTGACACAACTGATAAATTCTCTTCTGTTTTTTACTGAATCTCCTATACAGGCATTTAGAAACATACAGCTGTAACAAAGAATGTGTATGTTATACAGATGATTCTGTTTATGTAACTGAATATATTTGAAACGTTACACGTGTTTCTGTAAAAAAGGTAATTTTTTTTGTCGAAGTCGCAATTGACCGAGGTTTTTTTTAATTCCTTAACATTTTCCACTCAGTTTGATACACATAATCACCTGTATGAATAACAGACACGCTTTTTGTAATATCTGTGTAGGTATGTGCCTACACAATTGTCTGACACTTGAGCCGTTTACATCTGAATATATAAAAACGTACGAATTAATAATACTAAACGTTTATTAATTGATTGAGGTGCTTATTTTCACTAGTTTGCCTTTGATTCTAAATGTTTTTAATTTACACGCATCTTATCATACGTAAAGAATATAAAAATAAGATTAATTTCTCAGTTTGTTAATGAGGTTGAGATAATAATAAAAATATACATTCTGTGCCGTTATGTAGATAATACGTTACATTGCTAAAGAAACGTCGGCCATTGTTGTATGATTTGCGTGTTCTGAGGCGCAGGCGAAATCGGAACCGGTTCAGCCGCCGGCGTCTCGACGTGCCAGCTATTGTCTGCAGTATAACGAGACTGAAAAAAAAATAAACAGCCTTTGCAAACACGCACACTAACGTGATTGAGAATTTATGAACACTTGCAAAGTTTTTTTTATCATTGCCTTATGGTATGTGAGGTCGCCGACTGTGAATAGATTAATAATACTAATAATAAATGAACCGCCACACATTATTTGTCACGTAACAAGAAGTGTATGAAAGTAGATTTATAAATAGATACGTACATCTATTTATATTTTTTTATATACTTGTCGACGGGCCAATTTAATGTTCCGTTTCACTTCACGTATTCCATTGAAACTTTCGAACTCGTGTGATTAAGCTCGCTTAATGTAAAATAAATTTGAAACTGCACGCTGGAACCTTTCTTTTTTCGTCTTTTCAATTACTTTGTTTGAACGAGTTTCGATCTTTTTCCTCATTAGTTCATTAAATACTTAGTAAACATAAATTATATTACATATTTATGTTACTACCGTGTTATGTTATTTTAGAGATTTATTTCTTTAGTTAGTGTGTTTTGTTTGCTAATATTTTTCAGTTTTAACACTTTTACTGCCAAATATCCTGGCTAGAGTTGAACTAACAGTGACGCTGAAAACACGGAGTTGTATTTTCTAACTAGACATATCCTACTGAATATCATCGAATAGAAGAAGTCATCTACGTGCCCCCTGGTAGAAAGTAAAATCAAAATGCGGCATTACTTTCTAAATATATTGTACATCATCCAATCTCATCCAATACTTATTAATTGAAAAAGAAAGATACATAGGCCTCAAAGTAAAACACGATGAATACTTGTCCCATATTATTGTATATTTATAACGTCCTGATAGTTCACCTTATTAAATTCAAGAGAACTGTTAACTTAACACTTGTTTCACACGTAATTTACTATTTAATCATATTTTCTGTATTTTTTCCAAATTGCATATCAAATAAAATTAAATAAAAAACAAATGGAAAATCAAATTTTTATTTTAAAGAAGTTTCAGGAAAAAAGTGGAAGTCAGATTTAGTCAGCGCCATCTTTCGGTCATAGAAAAATGTGAGATATTTTTGAATGTTAGTTAAAATTACCTTTTATTTGAATAAAGACAATCAAAATTAGTTTATAGACAAACACATCTACATGAAAAACTTACCAATTTATTTTTTTATTATACACTAAAATCTTTTTTGTCTACTTCCGCTGTAAAGTAAATAACTTAATTCATTTTTTCTTATATATATATATATATATATATATATATATATATATATATATATATATATATATATATATACATATATATTTTATATAATGTAGCTACATTATGTAGTCCACGCGAACGTAGTTGCAGGCAGAGGCTAGTGAAAAATAAATATGGAATATTATTTCACTAAATAAGATATTATCGTCAAAGTTCAAAATTACACTTACTATTGTATTTCCATTACTATGGTGTTCCGAAGGAAGCAACACAATGTTTGCTTCCATTCAATGTTTGCTTCCATGCAAATCATTCAATTACCCACCTTATAATTTTTACAAGTTTGAAGTCTTAGTATCGTTTGGTAATTACATATGTATATGTTTGGCCAACACATGTGTAGGTGATAAATTGTTGTGATAATGTCATCGCGGTCGCTTGGCGGGAGTCCAGCTACGCGTTGGCCTTTCACTTACAAACTCCCGACTCTCGTCTTGTTTTTTTTATTCCCTGTCTGTCGAGTGCGAGCGGCGTGCGTGGAACTCGATGGCCAGTGCGCGGGAGCTTAACTTTTCAAATAATAATGACTAATAAAATAATGATTTTCTGAAACATATTTTTGATAAAAATGTTGCTTTAAAATGGAAATTCGCTTGTACCAGATTATCATCGTGTAATTGGTAACTTATTGCCATTAACTTCGTCGGTTTTGCTTGAATGTTGTTTTACATTTTGAATGTTGTTTTATATTTTGATTATGTTGTTAATCTTCACCAATATTTTATGTTGTCAATGAAATAATGTTTTTAGCTAAAAATATTATACTGAAAAACTTCTAAAAAACTGTTAATAATTACGTTTTTGTATTTTCACGAATTCGATGTAGACTAACTATATAAAATACGAACAGTTTAATGTGGAAAACGTACAGTGTATAAAGATAGTCGTCACGTTAGCAAGTCTACCGAGTTGTGACGGTAGATGGTGGTTATATTACTAAAGCGGGTTATATTTTTTTGTGTTTATAGTTTATTTGGCTACATTAAATTTGTTTTTTCGAGAAAAAATATATTTTCGAGTATGACTTTTTTGTTTTCGAATGTGAGGAATAAAATTGCAAAGCGCGGTGGAGCGCTTTGATATTTCGCGCATATGTCGCGACCGGCTGAATTTTGTTATTTATAAATAATAAGATGGTTTTGAATGAATTCTCAAAATTTGTTTCGAACGCTTTCAAAATATAATTAAACGTTCTATTTCCACATTGTTGCAGGTGGTGCAAAGCAAACGGCGAGTAGGAAAGGCGAGTTGAGTGAGAGTGAAGTGGTGGTAGTGGTGAAGAGTGAAGTGGAGAGGAGTGCGGCGAATGGTAGCGTAGCGGCGGACGCGGTGGCGGCAGGAGGAGCGGGCGGGGGCGCCTCCGAGGAGGAGGACTGCGTGATCGTGTGCGCGACGCAGGATGGCGCCGCCGACGAGGGCGACTCGGGCGTGAGCGGCCTGCGCTCGGGCGGCTCGGGCGACGAACGCTCGGGCTCGCGGTCGAGCGCGCTCAGCGACGAGCCGTGGCCGCGGCCCATGGCGCACCCGCCGTTCGCGAGCGGCGCGCCGCCGCCGCTGCTGCAGCTGCCGCCGCCGCCGCAGCCGGCGCTGTACGCGCACCCGCCCGACTTGCTCTGGAAGCCGCGCTACGCGCCTCATCATGCGCCCCAGCCCCACCTCGCGCACCTGCCCCACCTCGCCGACGACTACCTCGAGCGCGAACGCGAGCGCGTCTACGCTCACGACCGAATCATTAGGTATGCCAACCGACAAACGGTTCAATCTTCTCTATTATGTACTAGCTGCGTCTACGACTTCGTTCGCGTGAAATTCGGGACAAGAAAGTTATTAGAATTGTTTTTCTCCCGTGTGTTGTTCTTGGGTATAAACTATTACCATATCAAATTCCATCAAATTCTGTTCAGTACCTAGATTTCGCGTGATTGACGAAAAAATTAATATACAAAACACTAAAAACTGGTTTTTAGACAAACATTTTAAAAACTGGTTTTCTGGCTTCTGTTATCATTCTTTATGCTCAAATCAGTAATCAGTCACTCTTTAAAATATTTTCCATGTACAGAATTCACTCTGTTACAATTTTATTATATGTGTAGATTTGTGTGTTTTTAAAGATCCAAAAGAACCCATGAGAGACGAGTTCCACTATAGATATTTACACTGCCTACCTGAGACGCGGCGTAATTATAGCAATACTTAGATCACGATGAAAACAAAGTGGTTGCCAATGTAATAAATCGTTACCCAATAAAACAGGTTGGCAGCTCGCAAGTCATATTAGATAATTTTATATTTATTGACAACGCCAATGCCTGCATGCCCTTGTAGGTTACTTTTCTATACCTCGATGTGTTTGTGTAATAATAATTATTGCAGTAGCAAAAAATACATTGTTATTCTCTTGCTTACTTCTAGTTCAAAAAAAGATTCCATTTTGTGAACGCTTCTATTATACTCGTATACTATATTCGACAGACAGATATTTTTAAAATATTCTATACGAGTCTAATTATAAAAACGCGATGAAAAAGAGTGGACAAAAAAGGAATGCGGTTCCTACCATTAGTACGGGTGTAGGTAGTATTTTTTGTGGGTTTGCAGCGTGAAAGACGCCTTTTTTTCAATGATGCCAGATGAGTTTCTTTTATGTCTCTAGCATGAAATTTTGATAGTGTATTGTGTGAGTCGACAAAAAATAGGACATTGTCTGCTTAAGACCGTCTCAGTTTTGTTTGTGATATTGCATTATTTTAATACAGATTAAAACGGCTCGTAACTACGCTCTGGATTATTCTCACAGACAAAAAATATGTCCATTTGATCAATTGAGGTGAACTACCAGAAAGAAAACGAAGAAAATGAATTCAATATTTTTTTTTAAAATTATTATTGTAGAATAGAAAATAAAATAGATAAACATTTCCAAACGTAATTAGCGCGTACTGGTGACTATACTTGTTTAAAAAGTTACGGAACGTGACTTAAATGATTGTGATTTAATACGTTGCCATGGTTATCATTAGTTACACGTTACTTGAATCGAATGTTTATCGACGCTCGCCCGCAATTTACGTACTTATTAGAACATTTTGATATTTACCTAATAATCTTATCAGTTTTATTACTGTTTTGGTGTATTGTATATTTTGAAATGTGAGTCATAAAATTTTATTATTATTTATTGCATACTTTAAGCCATTTGTTTCGTGTGAAACCGTTATAGGATGGGTATGGCGGTCTGACGCTTTACTTAAATAAACCTTACTTTAACCAATCTTGAATTTGATTCAATAAAAACGGTTTTTGTTTTTTTAATAATATTATACCCATTTGAATAGTATCGTTACTGCCTTAGGGTTCGGTTATCGCACAGTTATTTTAAGGTTGTCGACATATTGTTTCATATTAAGTGGATCATCTTTTTCAGGGGATATTATGAAGGAATGCCAATTGGTTCACATGCTGTCAGACTATTTTTGTAAACGACAGCTATACAATAAAAGTTATACCGTTAAATTTAAATTCTTGATCACCAAATTGTAATGCTCGACTGTCGTAGCTACAAAATTGTATATTGCGTTAATTATTATGCATTTATTGAACGTATTTGGAAGCTTTCAGAACTATGGAAAATAACAAAATGTGAAAATGGGTTAAAAATCGTGGATTAATGAATATATAGGGAGATGAGTAAATTAATGTTTTTTTTTAATAATCTTGTCATTTTTACGATTTATAAAATAATCAAAATAATGACCAGTGCATTGTTATCTCATCTTGTTATCTCAAAATAAAAATAAAAAAGAAATCCATCGGTATTAGTAGTAACAACAGATTGAAGTTTGGTAATTGTACCAATTGTTTTTTCAAATGTGGCGTTATGTTTTGGAAATCACTTTTTAAAAGCATTTATTCCTTACAATAATTTCGTAATAATTTACGTACAACAATTAACAATAAAAATATTATGTATACGCATTTTTATCAACGTCGTATTTGACCGTGTAACAAACGAACGTACTAATAAATACAGAAAGCCTCAGTGGTAAATACAGTTTTAGATTTTACCATAACTCTAGATGTATAGGAAAATTTAGAACGGTTAAGATAAGAAAGATAGGTACAAAGGTGTATTTATTTACTACCTTTCTTCAAATGTCATGGCTAAATCATTGCTAGGTTTGGCGGTCTCAAAAACATTTAATCAATTTCAGTAAAAAACGCGGCTGGAAATATGTGTTCCGACCTACTTTAATTTGCGCCGAGTTGAGATCAGTAGCTCCAATGAAGGCTAACTAGGTTATATCGGGCTGTGCACGCGATGTTCTCAATGTTTGTGCGTGACTTTCTTGTGGGTATAATTTGTGTATCGTTACTTTTTTTATTTTTATTTATGATTTAATTAAATTTTAACAGTTACACTTTTTTGCGTTAATTAGTAAGTCCATTACTTTTAAAATATTTTAAATAGTCGTAGATAATCAAATGTCACTGTTTAGTTACATCTCTGTTTTAAGCGGTCTAATGTGTATACAAAGAAATCTACATTTTTTGTAACTATTTATGCTGTCTTACATTTTTTAAAATTATATTTTTAATATCGATGTATCGATCGTAACTTCTGTATAATTACTATGCAGTGCAACATTATAAAAAATAATGACGTCAGATACGTTTAATTTAAATCCAATGTTGGTAATTTTTTTCTTCAAACATTTACGAAATTATCTTAAAGAATGTAAGAAACGATGCGAAAGAAACAATAAACGTTTATTCTGAGTGTGAGTTCAGTTCAATACTGAAGCTGTTTACAACTTTGGTGAACATGAGTTATTTACTGCGTGAACCCTTATGGCAAAACATTACATGCGTAACCATTCGTGTTGATAATCAACTTTAGGGGCACGATCAAATCTATACTCCGAGATCATGACTTGCGTCCTAATTCAGCCATTGTTTTCGCGTCAGTTTTGTACATATTAAAACGGTCATCGTTGCTCTAAGTAATTAACTTGACCCCGTTATGAATGAAATATGTTTAAAGTTAGTCGCTTAGTCGCAATTTAATTGTGCATTTCTTACAGACGGTATATTTTAGTATAGGCATTAAGTTTGAAGTAGATAAGGATAAGGAACGTGGGAGGTTTTGGTATGTGTGTGTGCTACGATAATTTTTGTAGGTTACATTGCCTCATCTCATACTATCCGTTATCATCGTTATCACGAATAATGGGTTACGTATGAAAGGTAAATATATGTATGTACATGGTTTAAAATAACGGTGATTCGTTGCGAAATATTTGAAAATTGGAGAGAATAAAATAGAAACTTATGAATAACGCAAAATAGATTTGGTTAATCTTGGTTAAATTATTGTTCAAATGAACCGTCGTTTTGTTGTGTGTTTATATTTATGAAAGCATTGGTTCGTGGCTTTGCTCGTATAAAAAAGGAGAAAATCATGGTGTGATTTAAAAATTATTTCTAAGATTAAGACGATATTGACTTGCTATGCAAGTATACATACATGTTTATACTCTTACTCCTAATGGGGTCTTTCTTAACTATGAAAAAAATTTATTCTGCGTTAAAATTTTCATTTTCATGACTCAGGTTACATCTATGCTAAATTTTAATGCAGGTTAGGTCCATTGAGTAGTAGAGACATGAAATCGAGATGAACCGTATTGCCTCATAAGATATTTTGTGAAATTTATCAATTATTTAGAATATAATTTCAATAATTCAAAGAACTACTCCTTAAAACCGTTTTGAAACGTTGCCGCATTGCTAAACGAGAAATACTTTATTACAACTCCATGTAAAGTGCATATAAATAATTATGAGAAAAGTCTTTGTAATGTTATGTAGTTCTTGATTATTTAATTGGTTTCTATTAAAATTTGGCGTAATCAAATTTCTCGAGTAAATTGTTTATGTCACGTAGATAAAACAATTAGTTTACGTGAAATATTTATTATAATGAGAGAATTAATGTAAAGCGAATTAATGTAAAGCAATATTACGATTTATTCCACAAACATATTCAACGAGAATATAATATTTTTAATTTAACTTTATATGCATCTTTAAAGGGATACGTGTTCCACGAAACGAAACGTGCCACACGTTTGGTTTAAAGTAAAATAGCTCAAATCAAATTTTGGGCGAGAGAAAGTCGAGATAAAAAAAAACTTGAAAACTTGAGAGGTGTCAAGGGACACCCGGATAGAACGAAGTTCCTTTCGATTAATTAGTGAAGGAATTGTAATAACATTTTATTTCTTTTAAGTTATAATAATAATTATTGTTATTATTTTTTATTATTTATTATGTACAAAAAACCTGTATACACTCAACAAAAATAATCGTCGCGACACCACACTGTTCAATGCGAAATAGAAAGACGAAACGAAAATAACTGGCTTGCTTTCTATGAGAGACAGACAGAGAAACACGCGCACGCCGCACGGCTTGCAGCGTGCCCGCTAGCAACTAGAGCAAAAAGTGTTGTTACAACTTTTGGTCTTAATTTTTTCCATCTAGCCCCCTTTCGCAACGCGCGATAATGAACTTCGTTCCAAAAGTATTCGAGTAAAACATTACTCACTCTAAGGATAGCGTAAAAAGTCCATCAGTTTTGTTAAATTTTGAATACCAATCTCCGTCGGTACATTAGTAGTTACTAAAACAAAATAATTATAGGCACGAGATTAAATCGTAACATGTTCGCAAGGTACGTGTTTTTGTCGTAACTCGATAAAAATAGTGTTCCATATAATTTGAGTGGTGCAAAGTTCAAAGTACACATTCACATTTTTGGTGGAATTTAAATTGGCCATCGTGACGACGTGAATATATACCTATACGAGCGAACGTTTAGATAAGTGACTTGTTTCGCGAAATTTATACGTGGCGCTCCGTCCGCGTATCCACTCGCAAACATCGTACATCTATAGAGATCCAAGCACACTCACCTGTCTTAATAATAATGCCACAAGGACGGCGAAAATAAACGCAATTTATAGAATATCAATATTTGAAAAAAACGGATCATATTCATGTTGTCAGCGAAGGACAAGGGATGAGTTTCTTAGTATACTGAAGTGAAATAGGCCTTCTGGGAAATTGGTTAAAGCCATACGCACTTTGCATATAAGTTTCCTATCTTTTATTAATTATTTTATTATTAGCATGGCAATAAAACTATGTTGTGTTATCATCATTGACGTCACGATTTGGTACTTAAAACTCCGCCGCTTCTCAATCAAATAATCTGAGCTGCTTTCCTTCCGATATTATATCACCTTTCGCCAGAGTATACTATTTCTATTGACATTTATGAGCTTCTGTTCGCTGATCAGTAGAGGAGTACATTGGATATGTAATTGTGGTCTTGTAGAACGTATTGTGAGAGCGTGATAATTTCCATATTTATTTGTAAAATATCTGTATGGGTTCATTCTGCAAAAACTCGAAACTCTAAATTCGAGCAATCTTGCTAGTCAGTTTTGTTAATAAAAAATAATTGTGTTTGATTACTGTTTCTAAATGATGTGAATATATTTTATATCCTGCTCACAATAACTGTAGAGAGTGCAGTGTTTATAGTTGTTTTATACATTAAACTCTTATTGATGCTGACGAAATCAAACAATTAAACGAAATTTCCCAAAAGTATGTATGTTTATGATTAACGGAATATTATTGCTGTTGACTCAATATTAACAAAACAGCGGTCGTTAGTTTAGAGCACGACTTCATATAAAATTCTTGTTTCTTGATATTTTGCAATTTATTCTGTTTTTAAGAAAATATTTATTTCATTTACATGATTCCATACGATTGAAGTCATACAAATTAACAACTCCACATGTTTTGAGTAAACCATTAGGTTAGTATTTAAATATAAAAATAAGCAAAAAATATTTACAAAAATTATATTAATATTACTTTTAGTGCTTTTAAATGATTATACGCGCCTAGGTGTGCAAGGTGCCTTATTAATGCGAGTTCTACTCTTACTTATCAGGTTTAACTATTCTCTCAGCCGTTCCGTTTTTGTGCAACATATTTTTATAATTTTTTTACTAGTATACGACTATATAATTTATTAGATAACATGAGAAAATTGAAAAAAAAAATATAATTTGAACTTAATTTTGAAAGATTTACAAATAATTTCATATTTCAACCTTCTTTTTACATCATTTTATTTTAATCAGTCAATACTTTTCAGCTCACAGCTAACTGTGTCTACATAATTTCATTGCGTTAGATTGCAAATGTGCTCGGAAGTTTAACAATGCTGGCCTAACAAAGGGCGTTAGAAAGTGATAGAAGAGTGATAGAAAGCTGCAGTGAAACAGAAGGCTTCTCATTAGAACAAAGGCAACTTAGGTAATAGCTTTAATTTTTAAGCAGTACCAGGATGAATATAAGATGTGTGTTGATCCAACGTGTAAATGTGTTCCAAAACTGTAGAAGAGTTCGCAGCTCAGAGTCACAAGTGTTTTAGAATTTATACGAAGAAAAATTTAGATATAGACTTGCTTTAAATGTATCTTAATTGTAACACGATGAATTGTAATAAGGTTCGAGTTTCCAAGAAAGAAAATTTGAAATTATGGTCATTAATAATTTTGGCAAAAAACTATAATTATGTTTTATCTCATACATAGATTTCATTTCAAAGACAGCGAGTCCTCAGGTCTGTTTTGCAGTATAATTAATCACCTATTATTCGCTTATTAATGATAACATTCGTTCTGAAGTCGTTTCTGTGGAAATAAACAAATAAATATGGAAAACATGCGGCACCTCATTTGCATTGTAAAATTAACAAGAAGCAATTGTCTCAATTTTTATTTTTTTTATTTTTTCAGCTGTGTGCGTTTATCTTTAGGTAGCCTAAAACTTTTTAGTGTAACGCAATTACATTTACCCACCTGTTTAAAGCGGGTCAGGTCTCGCTATGACATTGTTTTTCAACATGCGGTGCGCGCAATACGAGGAGTGCACGCGCTAACAGCCTGCATTCTTGCTGACCTTGCGCAACGTTAGACTGCTGTCGTGACCTCAGGTTAATTTGTTACGCTAAAGTTTCCGCTCAGACTACCCCAGTTGTGAATTAAGTTTATTTTCCTCACTCGACGGACGAAACATGAAATTTGTACGGAAAGTTTGAATTTATTTAATAATAATTATTGATTTTTTCCAGAACTTGTTTGGATAGCTTATGCTTCTTGGCGTTGATTTTGCACAATCGGACAAAGAATAATAATAACATTGCGATAAACGGTCACATTAACATTTATTGTAAACTAGTTGTCAAATAAGCATGGCGTTATTTCGTATGAACTAATGGTTTAATTCTTCCTATTGTCTTTCGAAGTGAAATTTTAATTGATATATAAAGTATTAAGATAACATTATTACTCCTACTTTTTTACGTGGCCAGCATTAATGACAAATTTTTCAGTAAAACAGATATTTATTATGTATGTCATTGCAATGATGTTACGTTATGTTTAGCGCTCTAAAATTGACCCAAATGTTTTTTTATTAAATTAATTTGTCTCTTTTATGTAAATGCTTCTTGGACTCTAGCTTTTTCGTTACCGTACGCGTTGCGTTATTTTCGGCCATATTTTTGGTCGTTTTGTGTGGGTATAACTTTTTAAATATAAATACGAAGACTTCATCAAATAAAATCGCAAGTACTTAAATAATATAATTAATTTATAAAATAATGACAACAAAAAGGAACTTGGTAGTATACGAATATTTGCTAAAGCGGTTTGTTTATTTTAATATATGTATCTGCATTCGAATGATAGCAATATCGTCATTATTTTGAATACGGCTAATGAATATTTAACTGAGACTATTTTGCAGTAATGTATTCTTGTATATGCAAATTTGAGCACGGTCAGTTCATATTTCATTGTTTTTGGTTACATAAATAATTATAGTTTAGTTGGTTGAGAAAAAAAATACCGATCAAGCGCTGATTGGACTGGCGCCTAAGGTTTTAAATTATTCGTCATTGTAATGGTTATATTTAGCACTGCTCGTGCTATCGTTTTGTAATGCTGACCTTCATAAGTAGGCAGGGCGGGGCGGACACAAAAGTGGAAATCGATGTATTTTACGTGCCATGCATCGATTCTTTTAAGAAATCCGCCATTTTTCTTGAATTAAGTGGTGAAATTTGCCTGTCATTATTTTTTACCCTAATGTCCAATTATTGTAATTAATACTATTTTCCGTTTTGACCTGCAATTTGTTTTTATTTTTTATAATTTTTTGAATTTCTGTTTTACGACATGAATGAAGTTAATTAATCGAAGGAATTCGCATTTTACCTGTTACGGTTTGAAAACCAAGAATTGCACACATCACCGCACTAGACCATTATAATTCTGCTAACGTTTGAGTAACATGGACAGAGCTTTTTTGTGCTTGATACAATTTATGGCTTTACGATAGTGGTAATACTTATTATGTATGGCTAAATCAATCTGAGATAATTTTTATGATTTATACCAATGTTACTTTATTATTTCTATTAACTTTTATGTAGCTGTAAAGTAATATTATGTATATAATTGATTTCTGTAAACCGTGTAACTCTTTCAGATGCCTACCTAAAAAAGAACGTGAAAATTAACAGGTTTCCATTATTACTACCACACAATTTGTTTGTAAATTTTCTATAAGTTTGAATTTTTCATCAATTCTTCAGTTTTGCCGAGAGGGAAGTAAGCATACGAAAGTTTTGTAATTTCCTCTAGTGTCATTGTAGCTTTGCCTATTCCAGTGTCGTGCGTGTTGCGCTAAATACGCCTCTAGGGTAGCCGCGATTAATTACCTGTCATCGTGACGTTAGTAATGGAAACTTCTAAATATATATCTGCGCTAATCTAATATTACTAAAGAAGTGGCACTATTGGGATTATGAATCGTATTTGTTTTGTTTCGTACATAGGAGATTGTTGAAGGTGCGTACAGTGCAGTTGACGATATTTATTAATAATATGCCCAATGTACAAATTAAGTTGTTGCAATTTTAACTAATATTAACAGCAAAACAACTTCATCATATAACTTCCATTATCATTATAAAATCATTAAATTTCGTATATTAACTACCTATTTGCACATCTATTGAAAAAAATAAAAATTTAAATAATTCACTTCCTTACCGTTTGAATAAATATTTTTCTAGAATTAAAGGATTATAAGCAAAACCAGGTAGATTTATATTACTTTAGGTCATTAAATAAGTACGTTAATGGACGTTCGTTTTACTTTTATTATAGACAATTTATAATTTGGTCTGTAATGAACATTGTCAAAAAAAATATTTCAGTAAAAGAAGTGGACTTGAACATATGAGTTTTTTATGTATGATTATTTATAACGGAGCTTGTCTATATTAATTATTGCTAATAGGAAATTAGCTTAAAAGTAAAAGTGCCGTTGGCGAAAATTCAAGAATAAAGTAAGATTTTAATTGCGAAAGGAAATAAATTTCGACGAGTGTAATATAATTTGCTACAATCTCTGATGGTCTACGACCTACCGGATCTATGTTCTCCAAACATTATTAGTAAAGGTTGCGGGAATCGATACAGTAATTATTTAGGATATGCTTATATACATACATTTTTCGATGTAGCCATGCTAGCTACCTAGACTCTGGTCAAAATTGTGAACAGTTCTTTTTTGCAATTTTAACAATTTTTCTATTCTTAATTTTTCATAGAATCATTTAAAGGAAAATTGTGTTCGTTAGCTAGACATAAAACATTTTGAACAGCCGCTCTCTCAGTCAGCCGATCACTTATATATCATACTTAATTAATAATTTGTATTAAATACGATTGTATTAATAGAATCTTAAATGCTTTTTTTGACGTTATAGTGATTCTGCTATTGATAATGAAACTAATTAAAGTAAATAAAAAAAATTAAATTAATTATTAGGCGTATCTATTGTTGCTAGTACTATTTTGGGCATAAAAATGCTACTCTTCTTTTCGGTCCGACTAACAACGAGTCACACGTTCGAGGAAGTCACAAGTATATTGCCGGCGCGTACCTTTTGTAATGAGTATAATTCCGAAAATAAACTAGCCGCACGCCTATTACTTTTGCGACGCTCATTATGTAACTGAATAGAATTTTATATATTAGAATTTTGTACGGATGCTGATTTCATTGTTGTCGGAGCTCATTGTTGCTATTAAACATTTTATTCACTAAACGTTATGTAATTGTAAGTTTGTGTAATGTTTATCGACTCCTGTGCCTCACGACGGCGGCGATAGGTCGTTAGTGTATAAGCTCGTATGTTCCGTAGCAACGATGCGACTTTTTTCGCATCGTGACTGAACTGAACTGACATGCCGGATGTGTGTATTTACACGTATGTGGGATTAAAAATACTTAATCATTTTTATAGTCTTGTTATTACTTTATTAGAGCCTTGGTTTAAATAAAACTTATCTAAGCTTACGACTTACCGATAAGAATACGCTTAACGGTGTGACCGAGTCAGGATTTATGTACCTTTTCATTCAAACACGTTTTCTCTGCATTGTAGTAGCGACAATGTTGGCATTTCTATTTAGTTGTGGTAATTACGACCGATTATAATAAGGACGTACGTAATAGTTACGATAACTTCATCATCGTGAACAGCCGCAGCGTGGTTCTCGGTTGCACGGTAACGTTGCGCCATCCGTGTCGTTATAGTAATCGAGAATTAGCATAATGCGATTTTAAATCACTCCAAGTCAGTGGCGGTCGGCAATTTGTGTTAGATCTAGAGGACGCGTTACAGAACGAGGGTGACGTAAGCAGATGGCATAATGCGGCGGGAGCGGCCTCGACCGAGACCGCACGCCGCCGCCGCTGTCGAGCCGTCCACCTACGCGAGTCTTGAGACCTTTGTTAGAACAGCTGAGGTCAAACTATTCGCGAAACTCATTGTAAATATATTTTAGAATTCTGTAAAAATAATACTCAAATGGTTACATTGTATTTGTATAACACATTTAAAGAAGGCTTGACGGTTTATAACTTTGTACCTATTATTATTATGTATTAAGTACTAGCCGGATTTCGTACGTCTTGCAACTCGTCGCAACCGCAGCTGCAACGACCCGCAACGTGCATATTATGATTATTGCAATATATTCACCACGGTTCTGGTGTTGGCAAAATCAGGATCTGGAATTGAAAACTTAAAAATTTGCCAATATTGATAATCGTCTGTTATCGATCAATTGTTGGCCTGAGAGCCAGCGGTAATGACGTCGTGTGGATTCATATTTTTATCTTCTCAGTGAGGGTGAATAAAAAATGTCAAAATTATTTAATGCTATTAAAATGTATATAAAGATTAATGAAAAAAGTTTGCGTTTTGCATGAAATGAAGTTTTGTTATTGTATTATTTGAACATCAATCACTGCGTAGACTGCGCAACTTGTGTATTTAATTACGCTTTTAAAATTATCGTCGATGTGTGCACTATATTGTGTATGTAAATAACGCGACGTTTGCTTAATGAGATATTGATCTCAAAGCGCTGCGGGATTATATACGAATATGTATTGTTTGTTATCGCTACAGACTAGTATGATAACTTATCTTATACTAGCTGTGTCTACGACTTCGTTCGTGTGAGTTTCGGAATAAGAAGTTTTTAGAATTATTTTTGCTTTCGTATGTTGTTCTTGGGTATAAATTATTACTACACCAAATATCATCCATCATAATCCGTCCAGTAGATTCCGCGTGATTGACGAACAAATTAACAAACAGACAGACAGACAACGATTCAACGAGTCAAGTGCTTGTTGAAACACCTGTGACGGAGGGTTCTGTAATTGTCTGTATCTCGATGACAGGATGAAACAATTTATATTTAAAATTAAATACAGAACTCTAAAAAATAAGTCATTGATAATGTATTTCTTATTATATTTTATTAATTATTCTATCAATAAGAATTTGGTATGGCAGCGAGTAAACGACTTTAGTCTGCAAATTCGTAAATTAAACAAAACAATCTGAATATACTATTTTCTGAATAGTGAGTGAGACAGACGTTTACTTTTCGAAAGCGTAACGAATCAATTAACATTTTAAATGTTTATTATGAATTTAGAATTTTATTATTATAAAATATTAACATTTGTCTTATTACGAAAAAAAAAATATTTTTATTGAAGATTTAAAATGTTTAGTACATACAATGTAACTAGTAGATTCGGGGATTTATAAAAGTTTTGAGTTATAAAAATTGTTAACGCCGGTGACTTTATGACGTTGGCGTTTCACTATCGAAGTCTCGATTTGAGAATCCAGGGATGTATCAACTGATTACGTACTGTACAGCGATGGTAGTGCTAATGTTTGCTGTTTTTAAATGATCGATCGGACGAGCCTTATTGTTAACGATGACCTAATCGCCGAGATTTAAAGCTGTATTTAATTAAGTCACACTACTCGTTTACAATGCTTGTATCTTGTCCATTCCAAGGTCCCGTTCACTTTGAGCACGTGGAATATTGCTTTAG
Source organism: Druceiella hillmani (assembly GCA_039881145.1). Classification (NCBI taxonomy): domain Eukaryota; kingdom Metazoa; phylum Arthropoda; class Insecta; order Lepidoptera; family Hepialidae; genus Druceiella; species Druceiella hillmani. The sequence goes on along the minus strand of JAYKKI010000037.1, from coordinate 4,712,462 downwards.
AAATATTTATTTTTATTATTAGTTCACACAATCGTGTAGGCGGTCAGTGCAATCGAGCTCAGTGTTTGCAGATAAAGGTAACGTTTTGGTTATTTGAATTTAACCTTTTATATATTGTTAAATATAATGGCTTTAATATTAAGTGACCCAGAGTGTTTCGTAGCGGCCGTGTAAGAGTAGACACCTGTCAACATTTGGCCTGGATATCTATTTTTTACGTATTCTCAGTTATGAAAATGAGTTATGGTTACATTTTTTTTAATTACGGAGGCCAACAAAATGTTCCATTTTAAAGAAAAACGACCGGCCTGCGATCGTGGATGAAGAAATTGAGAAGACGGAAGTTACGATCAGTATATTTTACAAAATAATTTTCTGGCAGAATTTCTAGAAAATTGGAACGAAAACTTTAAACCGAACAGATTAAAGATGGCTAATATAATCAACACGGACGAAAATAATATTCAAATTTATATGAAAAAATTAGATATTTGCTTGCCACGGTGTAACTTTGCGGCTTATCGACTTTTCGGGAATGAATTAGGTGTGGTGGAGACGTTTATTTGAATATTTAATTCAAATTTTGCTTGTAAACAATTTTTAGATTTTAAAAGCCACCTTTAAATTGTAACAAATATGTTTAAATGAAAAATAGGAGCATTGTTTTATATGTTTTATGTTACAACAAATAGTGCAAAAATTGACGCATTTTTCTATATTTCTTTCATAACTCTCAAAACTTTGTCCAGTCGTCGGTGTTCCGTTTTGAACTAAAAAATGTCATGCTAGTTATGATTATGTTCCAAGCAAACCAATTATTTAACTTTCGTAAAATATTAATCTATTTATATACTTAGTTTTTATATTGAAATATTCATTTTGAATTTGTACATATATTGTCGATCTCTGAAATTCCATGTTCGTTATCGAACTTTTGTTTCTTGTTATATAACATTGCGTTGAAATATAACAAACATTGTGGCTAGTGACACGTGTAATTTTAAAGCCACGAGTCAATGGAATTTCGTCGACACCATTACCGTTACGATAATCTCGGGCCAGATGTTTGTTTTGACTTTGCGTGCACTGTCTCTCTGCACTGTAAAATTATTGAGCGACTTTATTCCCTTAATATCGGAATAGAGGCGAGAATAGTGTAGCGACTAGGGATATAAATGTAAGTTTGATAGTATTTTAAAAACAGCTTTTACAAGTGTTTTACAAAACTAACCTGTATACGAGTGGCGCAAAATTATTGTTATAATAGTGTTACAGTAATAAGATGTTACTGTGCCACGATTCATCGTAAATTTTACATTTATTCAATGAGTTACAGAGTTTCAAAACGTTATTACGAATATTGTAAAAGGAACAAATTGGAACAGGGACTCGCGCGTTTGTTGTGCGTTGTGCGGGCGGTGCTTATCTGTGTCGTCATTTTGTCAATGCTGTTGACTCGATAGACATAGACAAAACAACTCAACGCATGGATTAAACGGAACAGGTCAATTTTACAAAATATGTTTTATCTATAACAGGATTAATATAAAAATCAACCTATGTAATGCATCAGTGTATGTAATACTGAATATCTGAAATAAATTAATTTCTACAACTCAACCTGTACCACTTATCTAACCTCACTAATGTGTTACGAGTAGCAAATATAAATTGAGATTGACAAATTGGTAGAAGTTGTGCTTCTTAACGGGATTTATTTGATTTTTATTGTTTTTTAGACTGTATCCTAGGATAATCGAAATAATTTGAGTCATTAAAGAGAAGAATATATGTGAAGAGAAAGGGTTAAGTGGAAATATTGATTGAAGGTACTATGAAGAAGAAAATGGAATATTTAATTGAATGAACTGATACCTAAATTAATATAATAATCAAGAGTTGGATTTAAATATCAGGGACATTATTACTGGAACTGTGTTTTTTTTCTGAATAAGTCACAAAAATCGGCTCAACTCAGTATCGGGAGATGCACGGCGTAGGGTTCATTAGTTGTCTTATCTCTTGAAACTGTTTATTCTAATAATTTCAATTGAGAGTTCTAATGGAATGCAACAATAATAATATCTAGCATTTGTTCAAAAACCGTTGGTAAATTAGAGGGGGGCAGTCGATGCAGTTTTACGTGTACGTGGATTTTTTTCAATTTTTTTCTACATACGAATTAAGATCTCCGTCTGAAGTATCTACTTGCAAAATTCATGCACGTACTTTTAAACTTATTCAGGCTTTACTAAAGCTTACTAGACACGCGCCATGCACATTGCGAGCATTCTATCCAAATTACTTTTGATATCCGCTTTGACTGTCGATGTATAATTTTTATCTTGAATTAAAAGATGGATAATTGAATGTTTGCATTACAAAAAGTTTGTGATTATATATATTTATCATATTTATAAGCATCCGACCGTTCGGGACCACTGCTTCTCTCGTTAATACATAAATACGTAATCTCTACGAATCATCTAATCTTTGATTTTTTATAACATTTTTGAAAAATATACCTAAAAATGTCATCAAGTAATAAATAATTTCGTTTAAAATAGTAGTGGAAAGTTATTTTTTAAATAGACAGACATTGTTTTGAGATGTAGTAACCGCTACCGAGAGTCGTTTCAGTGGGGGAATATTCCCATGTTTTCACTTCGTAAGACGGAAAGCCACTATGTCTTTCGTTCTATTACTTGTGTTCTATTAGTTTTTACCAATAATTTAATTCCAAGCGTGGAATTGTAGTTTCTTGTTTAATATCGTCTAACGCACGCCGTTGTCGTACGTGGGTTTGAAAGATTTTTTTTGTCGTGCGCCATTAAGTAATTGGCACGGAAACTGGCTTGCGCTCGCGTGATTGCCGTTTACTAGGCATGCAAGCCGCGTGCCAAATTATGTGGATAGCTACAGACTAACTATATACGTATTTATAAAAATAATTTGTTTATTTTATGACCTCTGCGTGAAGGCGCTTTCGGGTAACAATAGGATTAACGACAAACAACTATCTGTGTGTATTTTATTTAGGTTGGTAATTAGATCTCCTGCGTGTCGTGATATAAATTAAATAATTTATTGTTCAAAGTATATAGTTTGTAATGTATAATTGGTATATTGTAAATCGTGTGTTTCGCTAAAACATTGTTAGAAAGACGTCACCTGTTCAACAATCAATGAACTTCCTTCTTATGGAATATGGTTTTAAAAAAACTTGCTGACAGAATTGCTTATAGTTTATTTTGTTTATTTTTGTTCAGATATAGTGCTGTGATAATGAGTTTAAAAATATAATTAATATTTTTATTTAAAAATATTAGTAAAGTCTACAATACGAGTAATCAGAAGTAACTTGTAATGTTATAGGAACGATATTATTGAGAAACGATCGGAAAATAATAAAAGCCTCATTCCAAATGTGAACCGTAACATTTGTATGGGGAATATTTCATTTTAAAATAACTATGATGGATGTCATTATAGATAATCTTTGGCAATTACGTATTTGCCAATCTCTTTGTAATCGCACGACCACAGTACTGTTAACAATTTACTTTAATTTAAAATGATATTAAAACGTAACGTTTATCTGTTTAGCTATTAATTATTTTTTGGCAGTTCAGGCAAAGGCTTGCTAACTGGACCGCCCGCTCGCTCGCGGCGCGGTCGCTCCGCGTCGGCGTCATTAAGCAGAGACGTACGGAGAGTGAGGGGCTCATTTTTGTCACGTCGACCCGTTTGCGCCGCACGGCCGTGGCAGCGCTCCAAGCGCCCCGCTTTGCCCCTTGTAATTCTGAGTCCATTGAAAGACGTGTTCATTGACTATGTAAATCGCCTAAGAATTATCGTTAGATATCTCAATCGGTTCTGTCGCCGGCGACCGATAAATATTAATTATACTGAATAAAATCTAAGTCGGTCACGAGTGAGCTATTTGATTTATCTATTATATTATATAGCTATTTGATTTATCTGTTATGTATAATGACATTATGTATGTTTGAGTGCATGTATGACGTTTTGAAATTAAGCGAGTGTTTTTAATTGGCGTTTTATTTTCTTAGTATTACAGTAAAATATGTAATGAAAACTTTAATATTCGCGTTGTACAATACACGCTTTTATTGAAATTTGGAAGAAATTTCAATTATTCGATAAATACCCTTAGATCATATGCTGTAAGTTTAATTTGCTTGTCACAAGGATTACTACTTACTTGAAATAAATATATATTTGGTGTTTTTTTTTGCTCACATGCGCTTTCGATTAATGAAATGTTCTTATATTCATCCATCAGAAAATGTGTTATGTGCGACGTAATAATCAATTTCTAATCGATTCCTAGTGGGATTTTCAGCAGAGAGACGGCCCAGTTTCAAAATTGTGCCTAATTAAAACAGTGCTCCATACCCATTCCGATATTAAATAACACAAGCTACAAAATGAGACGTGTAAAAAAGAACACACAAAAAGAGATAGTTGTAGTTATGAGACAAGCGATATCTAGGTGTGAATAGGATAGCAAATCTGTAATAGCAACAATCGGATTATCCCATTCCCATAGGTGATGGTGGAATTATCCTAAAACGATAGAATTATTTTTGGCCTTATCACATTTACTAGCACAGGTGCGAGTGAGACGAGAACAACAAAATATTGCTATCTCATTTGTTATCTGAAACATTTTTTCTAGATCATTCGAAAAAATGTTAGGAATGGAATACTTTACCCGGACACTATCCGGACAATAGTTATGAAATTAAAATACTTTGTCATAATGCAAGAAGGCATTTTGATGAATATTTTCGTAAAATAAGGCAAAGACTACAGTAGCCAGAAACCACGAGTAGCACTTCGTACGAATGACAGCCGAGTACATTTATGATAAATATCCATGGAGTGTGAATCCTTCCAATTTACCGTCATGCGTTGTGTGTATTACGATAAATGTTTTTTTTCCGGTTGTAAATTCGTCGCCAGAGGATTTTGCAGTTGAACAAGTTTAGGTGGCCCGTCATATCGTAGCACGTTTGCGTGAAGCGCTCATACAACATACTCTTTGCGTTCGTTGGCAGGGAGCGTCGCGAGCAGGAGCAGCGCGAGCTGAAGGAGCGCGACGCGGCGGAGCGCGAGGCGGCCGAGCGCGAGGCGGAGCGCGAGCGGCAGGAGCGCGAGCGGCAGGAGAAGGCTGTACATAAGCACTTCGAGGAGTCGCTGCGCCTCGCCAGCCAAAAGGTTGCCCATCTCTCTTATATTACCATGTATTACTCACTATAAAATCAATTAAAGAAATAACTGAAAAACAGAATTGAGAATGTGAGAGAATTTTTTGAATACTCCAAGCTGGTAAATTACTATTTATTATTTTCCTTATATTTGTCTAAAGTTTTCTGGTCAAAAAAATATAATGGCTGCAATCGAGAAGATTTTTATCATGTAATTTTCATCATGTAAGAGAAGCAAAACTGAGTACCAATAAAAACAGAATTCCTTAAAATTCAGCATAACATTTTTTTCTGAATTTTATTTTGAAATCTTAACAAAATCAACAATCTAAATCACTCATCTTAGTAATTAAGATTGACATTTTTTATGTTATATATAATATGGCATAATTAAAAAAATTCCATTTGTTCCGAAACTACTTAAAACAGGAACTAAGCTGATTTAATATGCCATGCCCCTGTCGACAACGCAGGTTCAAAATTAGCATTCTGAAACAGTTCAATTTTTTTTCTTGGTTACAAAACATATTAAATAAAATTCCCGGTAGATGGTGCTAATAAGTTAAAGATGTTTAATGTAAAAGGATTTATTAAACTTTTCGTTTTGTCGTTAATGTAATTTTTTTTTTATATTTCTCTGTATTTTTTTCACACTAACAGCATATGTTTTGTTATTTTGTTCAATTTGTATTATATTATCTGTATTTGTTTTTTACATTCTTTTTGTTTGTTCAATAAATAAATTACCTACTTTGATATTTTGTTCTTTCCATGTAGTTTTCAATAATTATAATCAATAAAATATCGTAAATGTTTTAGTCACCAGTCTCTTCAGAAACTCTTCATTAGGTACTATTAGTAATCCATTATCAGAATACTTTGAATACAAGGTGTATAAAACTTCCTAATCCGACACGATAATACTCATTTTCCACTTTATTTATGGTTGAAGAAAGATACGAAAAAACCTTCTTTAAAAGTCTAAATCAACTTTATCAAATTCTTTTAAGTAATCGTTAAATGCTGCCCAAATGCTGAATAAAAAATGCTGGCTCAATTTCTGCCTTATATTGGATAAATCAGTTGTTAAAATGAATTAATACACTGCCAGTACCATTCTTAATATGTCTATCCCCTTTTCCATAATTCTTCTACAGGTACATCAACATACATTATACTTTCATATTTTTTATAGTGAACCTGAATGAGAAGGTCTGATCACTCGTCTCTTGCTCCTTAAGATGAAATTACTCTCGCTCGTTTCTCAAGATCGAGATCTTCCTATATCTTACTTGCCACGCAAAGTAAGCCTACACCTCTGTAATTTTTGCAGTAATTTTGTTTTATACTTTGTATATATTTATTTATCATAACAATGTGCTACAAGCCCATTCTGTTCGAATTGTACATGAACTTCAATAGGCATAGCGACTACAGAACAATTAGAATTTTGACCCCCTTGTTTACACCAGGAGCCGTTTTAGTTTCCTGCCATTTGATTTTCTCTTTCTTTTTTTTTAATATTAGTAGTTTTTTAACATTAAGCAAATGAACTAATGGAAGTAGTTGTATGGGTTCGGTCCACGCACGCAGCGCGACCGGGAGCGAGGCATGTCGTGGAGCCTTATCAATAGTCTGACGCCTCCGGCACGCGAACACGATCAGCAGCACCAGGCACAACACCAGGTACAGCATCAGGCACAGGCGCAGCATCAAGCGCAACAGCAACACCAGGCGCAACAGCAACACCAAGCGCAACAGCAACACCAGGCACAACAGCAGCACCAAGCACAGCAACTGCATCAGCAGCAGCAGCGTTATATAGCAGCAGATAGACTGCGTGCCGAGCGTCCTTACTATGCGCCACCACCTGCATCTGTCTCCACTGCTCAGCAGGTAGCATATTGTCAAATAATATTCTGATGAACTACCTCTAGATAAAGAGGAAAATTTGCATATTTATTTATTTATAATTCTTTCTCTACTCATGTGGGGGATACTTCAGTTGACATATTTGCATTTTCTTATGGTCGCAATGGATGATTCTCAAATTAGAGGCAAGTTTAAGGTGGTAGAAATTAAAAAGTTGCGTTCAACAAAACATTTTTAAAAAAATTATCTGTTGTCTGTATATTCATGTCTAAAAAAATCACATAAGCAGCCGAGATTCTTATGGGTAAAATTTAAATTTGAAATGTCAATGGTAATGAGGTAGGGAGTCACGGTAACAAGTTGATTGAGCTGTGGTAACTACTTCAGTTCTACTTCAAAAATAATGATAGTTCTATTAAAAACAGAATGTATATTGACGGATTAATAAGCATATACAATGGTAATGAGGAAGCATCATTGTTATCAGAAACACAAATTTTGTAGTTCATACCTAAATTAGTAATACATTAGAATCAGTAATTTTAAATCATTTTTGAAAATGTTAATATTTAAATCAATTCTAAAAAAAATTTAAAGTATTGTTAACAATACATCAAGCTATGGTATAATAACAATATATTTAATTTACAAATCTGCTTATCACAGCCAAAGTTAGGAATATGGGCTTACAAAACCAACAGTTGGACTGTAAAACAAATCTGTCATTAGAATTATAAAGAAATTAAATAACAAGGTGTTTCATTTTTTCAAAACCACACCGAGCCAGGGCCACAGTATTGAGAATTAATAGGTTAAATTAGGTAAAATTAAATTTTTTTTGTAGAATAATATCACTACAATATTATAATATAAATAAAAGGATTAAAATAAAAAGGACTGTTCTTTGTTTATATATTGTTCTACAGTTTTTCCAGTTTTTTTATTACTTCCTATTCTCGGAATCGCCCATATAGACTATGTATCAGCTTGTTTTCTTCGTAATTAATTTAGCAATGGTGAAAGTAAAGTAAATGAGGGGCAACTACCATTTGGGTACATTATATCGCTTTGCCCATTAAACTGTTAATAAATGTAGAAGAATTGTAAGCAAAAGGCAGTAAATGTGTATTTATAGATAGCCAGCCTACACATGTAATTTTACAGTATATATTTTATTTTACGGTTTGTATGTAGTAAACAAATAATGTTGCAATATTTTTGACTATTTCAAATATATTGTAACATTATTTGTTTTATTGACCGTAATTATTTGTGATTCTGAAATTTGACTATGCTATATAGACAAATAATATGGTATGGGATTAGTATTTAAACTTTCAATGACATTGCCATGTTTAAAAAAGTATGTAAGAATAAATATTGCAATAAATTGCGACTCGTCAGTAGACTATTATTTTTATATTACTTAATACAAGAATTTCTTGGTTTGAAACCATATTGTAACAGAACATCTGTTGCTTAACTACATGGAAATGAAAAATAAGCTAAATATTTTATTAATATAAACTCAAAAATACTTATATATTGAAATTTATTCTAAAAGATATATTTGTTTTTTGGCTTGTAATAAATATATTTTACCTTGTAAAGATATTTAACAAATCTTGTGTCATATAAATAAAACTTTAACACGAAAAATTTCAATCACTCATTTTTTATAAATTTTGTTGTGGTTTTAACAAAAAACCAACCTATCATGGGATGCCTTGCAGATGTGAAACATCAAAATTTTTTTCTTTTCTACTATCACTGTAACTCATATTTTAAATTAATAAACACTTTTAATGTTTTAAAACAGTTTAATGCAATACACCAATATAAATGAGTAAAGTTGTAAACATTGGTAAATAAGAAAAACGCTGATACACACACATAAAGTAGCGTGTGTGAAGTGTAGTAGAAAGGGAAGCGTTAAGTCAGAAAGAGCCACACAAGACGCAAAGCAGGCCGAATTAAGCCAGAAATAGTCGTCCTGTACACACAAAGTTGACTAAATGACAAGACGCGACCTGCAGTCAGAATGTTTTAACTTCCATCTAAATGCACCATTAGATGTTTCACGTCAATAAGACTTCGATTGGCATTTTATGATGAAGCCCTATTCCAGGCTGGTCATACCAATCTCAGTGAATATATGTATGAGGGACATCTCTTAATCCCAATGCCGTGTGGCTTATGATAAAGACTAAGAAAAGAATAACCTCTCAGCAGTTCTAAATACTTTCAGTGATAACTATTGTACCCATACTATATTCTTATGAGGTAGGCAATTATTTTCAGTCTAAATTTAGGTAGATGCTTCATTTCCAGATACAACGCCCTCCTAGTGTCACAAATAAGGCTGCAGACTACCCACCTCCGGCCCACAGCCGGATATCAATATCTCAGAAAAACCAAGATAAGGCATCTACTATCCACACGAGCCTTCCAAAAGCTGAACCAAATTTCAGTATATATGGCTATCCGTCCTATCATGCTCAGGCTACATTTGCGGGCCATGACAAGCTTAAGGCAGAGATGCAGAGCAAGGCCCACGTGCTCGGGGCGCATGATTTATTGCCAGGGCCGCCGCCACTCATGAGCGAGCTCAAGAATTCTGTTATAGTCAAGCACGATGGAAAACCATCTCAGATCCACTTGGAACAAAAGCATGTAACTTCACACCCTGGAAAGCTACGGGGAGGAGAGCCACCAGCACACTACTTACCTGCGCAACCTTACCGTACTGGTCTTTCACCACATGCACCCGTTTCCCATGCGCCAGCACCTCACGCCGCCTCGCCGCATGCGCCTTCTCCTCATGCACCACATGCTGCATCACCTCATGCCCCCTCGCCACATGCGCCACATGGGCCCGCTCAGCATGCCACACATGTGCCACATGCTGCCGCCCACGACCCGCACAAGGCGCGACAGCGGCCTTATCAGACTGTAGCTCAGCCCCAACCTGGCGATCGCTACTCGCGTTCGCCCGCTTACTACGGCCCCCCACCTGGCGCCCATTATACTCCACCACCTGTTAAGCCTAAGGTTTCGAGTCCAGCCCCGCCGCACATTTACGGTAAACCTGGCGCGGGCCTGTCGGCTGCTCCGCCGGCGCATCTTGTCGATCCACCGCTCCCGCTGACTTCGAAGGCTGAACCGCCTCCAGTGCCCTACCCTCCACCCTCCGCCTACTCGCCCGCGCTCGGTGCGACATCGCGTCCGCCACCAGCGCACTCTCGGCAGCACGACCCGCGTGCGCTTGCCGTCGGTGCACCTCGGCCACCTCTTGCGCATGGTACGTCGCCGCCTGGCGCCTGCGCTGCGCCGGTTCCCTGCCAGACGCAGCCGCTTGACCTCGGCGTGTCGGCCCGCGATGATGCCGATCGTCAGTCGCCGCGGAGGCGAACTGTTGCCGCGAGAAGTCCTTTTGATCCTATCGACTCATCCGATCCGAAGAAGAGGCGGCTGGAGGCGGTTGAGCCGACTGCGGCTCCAACGGTTCCTTCTCCACAGGCACCCCGGGTTCCCGAGCCAACGCCGCTAATAGCGAGTGCCGTTGCCGCTGCAGTTTCCAGAGATGCGACGCACGGGTCTGACCCCGCACCACAGGCGCCCGGCCCACCTGTGGAGCCGCCGGTGCGAGTGGCGTCTGCTGACGGTTCAGCCGAGACACCAGAGAAAGCTGCGAGTGCGTCACCAACGCCTGCAGCGCTACCTGCGCCATCGGCGGTCGCTCCTTCAGTACTAGCCGCCGCGTCGCCTTCCGTTTCACCTGCTCCAGTCATCCCGCCTCGTCCAGCTGCTGCGGTGACTCCGCAGAAAGCGCCATCGCCGGCACCAGCTGCCAGTCCGCGTGACTCCTCGGCGCCTGTTCGACATCTAAAGAAGGCATGGCTCCAACGCCATGAGACTGCTCCTGTTGGCGAAGGTGATTCGTCCGGTGGTGGTGGAGTCTGTGTTACTTTGCCCATGAATGTGTCAACTCATATAGAGCCTGAAGCCAACGGAAGTCCAGGCACACTCGCCGCCGCTGCTGTGCCTGTAGCTGGCAATAGCGTTAAGTCCCTTCACAGAATAGGCTCCATGGCCGTAAACAGTATTAATAAGTCCAAAGCTCCCAAGGCACGGAAGGTGATAAAGGAGGTGAACGGTCATGGTGATGACATCCGCAAAGCCGATGACAGCTCAAGTTCCGATCAGGACCGAGGCGGTAAGAGCCCTCCTAAGCGAAAACCGCCTAAAGTGAAACGGAAAAAGGGTACAGGTCCACGAAAAGTTACTGAGGAGTTAAAGAAGAAGAAGGCATCCGAGAGCAGCAGCGACAGTGATAAAGAAAGTAATAGCGATAAGGATTCAGACTCAGGAGGGAGTGTTGTCCAAAGTGGAAGCATCGGTGGTCGCCGTACAACGGGCGGCCCCAACGGCAGCTCACGTGAGCCACGTAAGCGCGGCCGTCGGCCGAAACCTCGGTCAGAACGCGGGGCAGCTGCTAGTGGCGGTTCGGGTGCAGGTGAAGGCGAGGGCAAAGATGGGCGTGGACGTCGCTCACGTGATTCACCACCGGCTGCACCGCGTCGTCCGCCAGCTGCACGTCTGCGCCGCACTGGTGAGTCCTTCCTTCAAGATGGACCGTGCTCAGAAGTAGCACCGCGACTTGCCAAGTGCCGTGAATGTCGTTTCACACCACAACAGAGGAGCAAGGATATGCCTAATATCTTTTGTAGATTTTATGCCTTCCGGAGACTTCGATACACTAAGAATGGACAGCTCGCTATTGCTGGGTTTTCTGACCCATATAAGGATGCAAATGAGGTTAGTTTATTTTATGATTCTGTAATCAATAACTTCAGTTTAATATAGCTAGTTATTAACTAAACAAATTCCTTCTGAAAATGTCACATTCATTTCAACTAGATAGGATTTATTCTAATACTTCCAGTCTTACCCAAATATTTTTTTTACATACTACCTAAACTCATTGTATGATTTCGTATTGCAGGAAGACAAACAATTGTGGCTGAATTCATCAGGTGCAGCAGACCTTGATATCGAAATGAGTTGTTTTCTACTTAGTGAGGTCGGGGACCAATTCTGTAACTTGTTACAGCAAGAAAAAGAAGCTAAGACCCATCACTTGAACGAAGGTATTTCCACATTTTTTTCTTTCTTTCTACCTATATATGTATAATATACTGGCTATATACAGATATAACAAGGGATATTTTCATTATTGAAACTGGATGATCTTCAGTTTCAAATTAAAATTTTGTTCATAACATTACTAATTATACTCTTAAGTTGAATCACTTTCTCATAATTTATAAAACATATAAAACCTTGAAAACTTTGTATCAAAATTTTAAATATCACCCATTTTATGAAAATAGTGATACGTCTTAAAGGGTTTACTACAATATTGATAAAACGGTATGCATTTTCCCCATTATTTTGTTTGTTTTTATTAGTCTCTGATGTCATATTGTGGATGTGGGCGTTATTCATGTGTTATACTTGTATGAAAACATCACAAATTATTTCACCGCAAAGCCAATGTAACTGTAATAGCTTGAAACAACAATTTGAATGAGTTTCGTGTATAATGATTGTGCATCACAAGGGTAAAAGAATTCTATGTGGAATGAATATCTATTTAGAGGAATTCTTAATGAGTAGGGTACAATAAACACTAGTTCGGCATTTTTGTGTGTTTTGAGACTACATAAACCAGTATAATAATAAATTCATCTTCAGAAACCAGTATAATAATAAAGTCGATTTGCCCTGACAAGGCATCTGACAAGCTAAAATGGTGGTAAAAGAATTATGTACATCAAAATCTGTTTATGCAGAATATATTTCATCTAGGTTTTATCTGTTTTTCTTCTGCGCTGTGTCTATATATTCTACTTCAAATATTTACATTCTTACCAAGAACAGACCATTCCTTCATTGGATCGTGTTGGAGGCCAGGTTTTTTAACAGTCATTGTCCATAATCTTAAGATTGTTTCCAATGCTTTTCAGCCACTGTGCATGGGATCGTCTTTTTTTTTAATTCCTGTATTTTTGAGAAAGGATATCTATATATTTGATATAATAGAAGTTAATAATCTTCTGTATAAATGTCTGTATATATATATATATATATATATATATATATATATATATATATATATATATTTGTATATACACACACATACACATATAATATATACGCGTGATATATAAAAATAATATACAAATGAGCTAATTAATAAAAGTGGTGTTTATGATGTGTTACAGATAAGACGATAGCATGGAAGCGTGTGGTTCAGGGCGTACGGGAAATGTGTGATGTGTGCGAGACCACCCTATTCAATTTCCACTGGACATGTGGCAAATGTGGCTTCGTTGTTTGCCTGGATTGCTATAAGGTATGTGAAGTTTTTTTATGTATCGCTCGCATCTCATAATGTGATATTTATAGCATGTATAAAAATACCCTCTTTATTCAGGTTAATTGGCACAGGTTGTATTTCATTTATGCACTTTTCCTCTCCTACAGTATAAACTTTTTTCTACAGTTTAAACTTTATTTTGACCTACAATACGATATATTGAAAATTGAATTAGCAAATTTTATCATTACCCTGGAATCTACGAAGGGAGACTGAAAGACTAATTTTTGGCTTGAGATTTTCAAATTTTCTTTTCCAAGTCCTTCAAATTAAGGGGTTAGGTCTGAAATATAAGGGGGTGTGGTAGCCTTTGACGGTATGTCTCCTCCCTCAAGACTGACTGTGGGATACGCACTGTGTGAACCGGAGTATTATCTTGCCAAAACAAGACTCGTCTATTGATTTTGTCTTTTGATGGACCTTATTAAAAAAACTTGTATAATCCGTTTATTGTAAAAATTTTGGAAGGTAAGCTGCCAATAAAATTCTTTCGCAATCTTAAGAAATAGTGGCCACGAGTTGGAATTTATTTTGAACATCATTGGTAACATTTCACTTCCAGGTTTTGATTATGGGTCAACTGTCAAATCCATATATCATCCTTTGTAACAGTTCGAAAATAAATTTCGTTCACATCATTCTTCCAGAGCTAAAAGAAGTTTTGAGTTGTTCTTGTTGAGTGCTCTGAGCATTTTCAGCACTCAGCATGTTTGTCTCTTTTGTCTTGTGTAAATTTTTCTGTAGTATAACTGCTGCTAATCCTTAAGTTATGATTGGTGGTTCTGTGGTATTATGCTGATTTCCAAGAGTAAAGGCATAGTCAAAGGACCATGTCTTTAGAGAATATCATCCTTTTTTAGTTTCTTGACACCGGCATTTTCGAATTAGGTCATTTGTGTGGTTTGTTCATGTATATGTTAACCTTTACCAATTTGTATACAAATTGATTCTATCTTTGCTAATGCCTAGGTCTCCAACTTCTGCCACATTTTAATTTTGTGGCTTTCCAGTAGAAAGTTAAAAAAAATTCTATTTTATAGTTTTTTTACTTATATTTTTTTAAATTGTGGCCATCAAGACCTGCAAATCCTTTAGAAATCAAATCAAGTAATAATAGACTTGAAGTCAATGCTAGTATGAAGGCAATACATTTTGTAACGTTTGTATTTCCCGCAGAGCCGTACATCAAGTGAGCGTGCAACAGCTGTTGCTGGTTCGACAGTTAGCGGTACAGCAGAACGTGACGAGCATGGTTGGCTGACATGTACTGCGGCAGGGCGTGCTCCTGCACCACTGCCTGCGCACTCACCTCATAAGTTGCTGCTGACGCAGATCGCTGCTGGTGGCACGCTGCAAGCAGTGGCACATAAGGCACATGCAGCGCGTTCCCTCTGGGCACTTGGGCCTTGTCATGCGTGTGGTGGAGGAGAGGGTGAAGCAGAGGTTGACCAACGTTTGGCAGCTATAGCTAGGAAAATGTTGAAGGAAGCTATTGGAGGGGTGCGTTCAAAATATATCTTAATATTTAACGATATAATCAATTTTCTTTTTTTAAAATCCTGTTATGGAAAGAATTCAAAATAATACAGACTATCAACAAAAGAATATCTGAGTTTGTCATTGTCATTAAAATGGTAGAATTTAATAGTTTATTTTATTGAAGTGATTTTGAGAAGTTATATGCATTATGCAGTATTTATGTAATAGAAGTTTATTTATTTTCTATTATACATAGATTATTTTATTGTTAATCAAAGGTGTGCATGCAGTGTGAAAGTTTAAACATTTCAGTTACAAAAATATTTTTTTCCACTTGTGATTTATTAAAACATGCTGCGCAACATTGAAACTATTGAAGTAACATAATTTACCTTCTTGCAGAATGTGAAGAAAGAAGATAAAGTAAAAGAAGAGAACTGCACTACAAACGGTTCACCTGCAAAAACAGAGGGTAAAAATGGTGGCACAGCAAGTTGGCCACCAGACACGCCTGTCAAGCCGGAGGATGGCAGCAGTGGTCATTCAGATAGTTCCTCCTCTGACTCTGATAGTGAAGGAAATTACTCGACATTACGAGAGTTACTTATCCGGCCTTCTGCTTCCGCTGAACCGGCTAACGGCGTAAAGAGGGCACGCAAGTCCAAGCTGATGGTGGATGATGTTATCTCAAGTGTAATAAAGACAGAGGCAGAGGATGTGGATGGCGCTGAGCATGCCAAACCTGAATTAAAAGACTTAGCAATGCGCAAGTACAAAGTGGCGGTGGAGCGCACCAATCTTCCCATTCGCATCATGACTTTGGCCGAGTCAAAGATGCTTTACCCCGATGTCCCACATTCATGGCTTTGCGATGGCAAGTTGCTCCACCTCACCGATCCAAATAATCCCGGCAACTATAAATTGTTCCAGGTACCTTCCATTTTAAATTCTGTGCGGTCTGTAATTCCAGTCAAAAATATAATTTAATGTATAAATGTTTTTTCCAATATGAGATATGCACAAGTGTAACATAAATTTGTGCAATTAAGGACTGAAACTTGTGCAATTGACAATGACATAAATTTGTGCAATTAATCAACAAATACATTTTTTATTTATAGATTAAGAATCAATTTCAAAAAATTTACTAAAAAGTAAATAAATAAGGATTCTGATTAAACTTGGTGTGAGTTTCCTTAAAGATTGTTGTTTGTATAATTACAACAATGTTTTTTAAAATTTGGCTGTTTTCTAATAGTTAAATAACATATTATGCAATCAAACTTTCAGGATTTCCTTACTACTATTAAATGATGATGGAAACTATATTTAAAATTATCAGATGCCCAAATAAAAGAAAATAAATTAATAATTTACAAACACATGTTCATTATTTGCTATCAAAATTCTTGTAGAAGTTTATCAACTTAAAAAATTAATGAAACTTGTGCAAAAGTTTAGATAACGCCATGTGGTGTTAAGTAAACTTTTATTACATCTAATCTTATTTTTGAGTGCAAATTGTTGCTGTTTCAAAAGACTTGTAATTTAATATTTTAATTATTTTCAGGACCAATGGAAGCGAGGTCAGCCTGTGCTAGTGTCGGACGTTTCTAAGCAATTGGATAAAGATTTGTGGTTACCAGAAAGCTTTTCTCGTGATTTCGGAGATGCCAGGACGGATTTGGTGAATTGTGCTTCTGGACTTGTGGTGCCTAATCAGCCATCGCGTAAATTTTGGGATGGATTTGATCTTGCATCAAAGCGGCTGCGTGACGAGCACGGTGCACCAATGGTTCTGAAGCTGAAGGATTGGCCACCGGGTGAAGATTTTGCAGAGCTGTTACCGGCACGTTTCAACGACCTCATGGCGGCGTTGCCACTGCGTGAGTACACAGCGCGTGGCGGTCGTCTTAATTTGGCTGCACGGTTACCCGATTGCTTTGTGCGTCCTGACCTTGGGCCTAAAATGTACACTGCCTATGGCGGCGCCGGTGGCACTACCAATCTCCACCTTGACGTTAGTGACGCCGTTAATGTGCTTGTACATGCGAGTGCACCACGCGATGCACAGGAAAGAGCTCGTGAAGCGGCGCGTGCTGCTGATGAGGCTGGCGTCGATGCTGTTTCCCGGCGTCGTGCTCGAGCCCGACCACCCGGTGCACTCTGGCACATCTATGCAGCTCGTGATGCTGATAAAATCCGTGACCTGCTCTGGCGCACAGAACTTGAACGTGGTACACGAATTCTGCCAGGTCATGACCCAGTCCATGATCAAACGTGGTATTTGGATGCGGCATTGCGTGAGCGTCTCTATCTTGAGTATGGTGTAGAAGGCTATCCCATTTTGCAGTGTCCAGGCGATGCCGTATTCATCCCTGCAGGTGCACCACATCAAGTGCGCAACTTGCTTGATTGTATAAAAGTGGCAGAGGACTTTGTCTCTCCAGAGAATGTTTCACGCTGTTTTGAGTTGGCACAGCAGTTTCGTAAGTTATCGGCAGCTCACTCCAATCGTGAGGACAAACTGCAAATTAAGAACATTGTATTTCATGCGGTGAAAGACTCTCTTTGCCGCCTTGAGGAGGCGATGGCAGGCACAGAAGCAGAGGAACCACCAGCCAAGCGTCCTGCACCATCCTGAGTTGGCTCCTGCCAATGAACTTGATCACTCCGACGGAATGGTATGCAGTCTCGAGCACGTCTGAGTGCTGTTCGCCTGTTATACTTGAGGAGCGCAGCATCGATTGGAGCGTGTGGAGCGTTGCCATCATCGAAAGGACGACACTCGTCGCGTTCTGTAATGTCTAGAAGTTAAAAGTCTGTTTCAGTCATGTAAATATAATATCGTCTAAGGTACCTATGTGATCGTGCTTTAAGTTGCACATACTTTTCTGTTCCTTCGATTTGAGTGCGATGAGCCGGTCGGACTTAAAAATAATAATATATTGTAGTTGTTAGTATCGAGCATTAGGCGGCTCGGAATGTAAATGTTTTTTACTCTTTTTGGCTTGCATACTTTCATAAATTATATAAATTACCATTGTGCAATTGAGTATGGAAATTGTCATGTTTTGACATTTGTCGATTAGATTATGCGAGTCGAGCCAGTGTCGTATTTGTGTCTCCCGATAATTGTTTACTTTATTGCATTTACTGACAATGTTGTTAACTTATAGAATTTAATTAATCGCATCGGAGTAGACGATTCCAAATATTGAATAGTTGTATAGTGTACGATCGTAATAAAAGTGAATCTAAATATATAAAAAAATATATATGTATTTAGCTTGTCCCAATTCGCACATCGCTGGATGTGTCACTTCCTAATTCAAATTAAAATATTTATCATTCGTACGTGCACTGAACTCATATTAGGATAGAAGATGTTTCAAATTATTTAAATTCTCCTCGTCGAGGCTAGAGTTGAGATCCCTTTTCTGGGAATTGAAAGACGTTCATAGTAACCGTTTTTCTCAAGGGAGCTACTTTTCGAGCAGAACAGTGGGAAAACTGATTTTAAGTGCCAATATTGAAATTGCCGTTTTGTATAATTGTCCAGATTTAAGAAATCTATCCAGACTATCCAGATGTAGTCTTTAAAAGTTTCTTTATTCCAGCAGTGGTTTTTGCAGACTATTTAAGAGTCTTAATGTTACGATAAAAACTGTGATTGTTAATTTTTATCAGTTTTTTTAGTTCACTTTGTTTTTACTATGCAGTGTTTGGGAACTAGTTGTAACAAAAAAATTTAGGCCTGAATAGCACAAATCAAAAAGTAAACTTCAATTTTAAAATAGGACTGATTTGTGTATCGGTTGATAATGAGGCACATCCTTGAATTGTTATTTTCCGAACTTTGGAAAACATTTATTTTAAATATAATACTTGGTGCTTCTATTCCTTCTACATTATATAAGTTACAATTAGTTTTTAAACATGTTGTATACCTTTTTTCTTTGTTTACATTTTCCATTATAAATGATTACGATAAATATATATGTTTGATCTCAAGTGTTAAAATATAACAACGATTTCATAATTAGTAAATGTTAAAAGATATTAATAATTGTGGCTCGTTGTAACGTTAAATCGGCCCACCTAGTGCAAAGTTACAATATTAGTTTTGGGTGCATTTATATGATAAGGTCGAATGACTTGAAATTTTTGTGATTCAGATTGAAAACGTGATGAGGACGACTTGTGAAAAACGTTTATTCCGTTCAGCGATTAGGAATGTTGAAACGAACGAGTGATATTATTGATGTAAAAAATGGTGATTTAATTAGGTGTGCAGACATTTGTTAAGTTATTTTGTTAAACGAATGAGCAAACACTCGGATACATTGTATATTGTAACGCTACTGTGTAGATATCTAAGTTTATCTCCTCCTACTGCTAGATTCCCCTATGTTTAGTTTAGTAGTTAACAAATTACGTGAATACTTGAGTTTCTCTTGTCGCTTTCGGCGACAAGTCAATTTTTTGTACTGTGTATATGTAAGATTATAAGTTAGAATAAAAAATGTTTATATGATGCATATTTTGTTTTTTATTTATTTGTACATTATTCTGTTTTCTTTCAAGTTCTATTAGATAAGTCCTGGACAAATCAATTTAATTGAAATTGTAATAACCAAAAAACCGTGTACTATATTTTATACAAGATAATTTCTTAGATAAATGATACAACTAATTGTGAATAAGTAAAACTGGATAGAAGAGGGTTTTAAGCTCGCATAGCACTTCGAGATCATTATAATTCTAATTGTTTATTACGTTTTGGCTAACGTTAATCACTATAATCTGGCTCATTTAACCTTTGACTGCCAACGAATTAGTTTTTTCATATAAACTTGAATGTCACTGCTTGTCCAAATTAAAATAAGGCAAACGTCAAGCAATACACAGAAATAGTAACTTTGTCTAACATAATTATAAGGTCCTTATGTTCAGTTTCCGATAGATATATTTAATTGCGACATTCCTAGACTATTTAATTAATTGGGGATGATTTCTCATACTTTGGATTTTGTGAAGACATACATCCATCACTAAATATGCGTTCGCGAGCACAATTCCTGACGGGTATTGCTCATTGGTCACACCTAATACTGAAAAATAACAGAGTGCTTAAAGGATGTAAAGGGGTATTAATTTATTCATGGTATTTTTATTCTATGAAGTATTATTAACTGTAAATATATTATTCCATGTTTAAAAGAAAAATATATGAAGTACTCAACTACTAACATTACATAACTTTGTGTTTATTCACCAAAATTCATCATTCTTAATTAAAATGTAATTTAAATTTGAGTTTAAATTTTAATTAATAAACTATGATTACTCAATTTAATATCAATTCCCATAGAATAAAGAAAACCATCAATAAATGTTTATATTGATTTGGTTGGTTTAATATATGTCTCGTAAATAAGGTAAATATATTGTAACAAAAGACGTGCATATAACGCCAGAAGTGGATACGTCCGTCCGCTTACCAATACACTCATGCCTGTTCATTCGTCATATTCCCAGGATTTCGATTACATTCCCTGACGCTGACGAGAGATAAATCGATCTGTTTGTGTTTTTTACTAGTATTGGGCTCTGTGCGCCGATTGTGCTATTATTTTAATTAAAAATGAATGACGGCACTGATGTACTGTTGCGACTTCTGCAAAGTTGTGATAATGATTCAGGAGAATTCGAAATGCAAGCATATTTTTTTTACACTGATGTTAAATCGATTTATGTTTCAATTTTACCATTTCTACTACTACTAGGACAATGAATTTGCGATTGTTGGATAGTAAAATTTTTAGCGTGTACAGTGTTTATTATCTGTTAGATTTCTATGTCTTCTTTATGGGTATGTAACTTATTCGTGTGATTGTTTTCTTCAGTGGCATATGATCACATCTCGCTAGATGAATTACAGGACATCAAAATAAACCAAAAATCTATACATATAATCAAAATGTAGAATTTGAATATTTGTGCACTGAAGACATTTATAAAGTGATTATACTTTAATCTGGTATGGGTCTGGTTAGTGCAGTATATACCTTTGATATGGATCGAACTATATTTCACTTAACATTTCTATTTTGGATTCAAATTAGAAAGATTTAAAAGAAGTGAAATTATAACATTGTACACATACAATTCATATTTTCCACCTGTGAACCTTTTTGCCTGAGTTTTCATTTTGGTGATTATTCTTAACAGATATTAATCATGAATGAAAATTTTTTTATGTAAGGTATTGCAAAGCGTATTCACAACTTGACACTGCTTATACATAAACCATCACATTTTACACCCTGCAATATAACATAATTAGTATTCTTCATTTGGTATTTGTGTCTCGTAATAAACTTATTAATTTTATTTTATAACATTTTTGCACAATCGATTCATTAAAAGATGCTCGGTATTAGCAGAGGCATTTCTTGGTTGATTATAGTTCAAAATTTCTTTTATGTACAATGTTATACAATTTTTCAATACGGACACTTTATTGTATATTTTATTAGACTTCGAATTCCAGTTACACATTTTAATATTTTTGAGAGGTGTTCTTAGAGATAATTGTTTTATTGTGATATTTATTTGTTTAAATATAGCGTTTATGTCTTTGCACAGATAGTAGACACCAAATGATTAATTAACATAATTATGCTGTGTCTGTTCTTTGTTGCTGTGTTCTCTTGTCTGCTCGATTTCAAGGCCAAGTCAATATAAAATAGTTTGTTGGTGGATAAGGTTCTATATACAAATGTATTTTGGCTGTAAATTTCATTCAAATTTTAAAAAAAAATTCAAATTCCACTTGCAATACTTGACATTCTAATTTAACAATCTTTTGGAAGTAAATCGTCTTATTCCTAGGTCGGCAAATCAGTGTGACATACAGTGTAAGTTTAATTTATAATTTGTTGGCGGTCAAAGGATTAATCCTTTGACCCTTTTGCCTGTTTTAAATAAACAATAAAATAAGGTTATAAACAATCTTCGATTAAAATACAAATCAAAAAGCAAAATGACAATGTTATCAAAAGTGTAAATAAAGTCATTTTTATTTTTTCTAATTGTTTGTTAATTGATATACAAATTTGTTTTCTGATCCTGCTGGAAAATAATTTAAGTTTTTTAAATTGAATAATTTATTTTTTAGTAAGAGAATAATTTTTATTTTGAACATTTTAGTAAACATATTTACATTTAAATGTTTCGTTGTCATAAATAAAATGTCCACAAAAACATTGTATTGCTAATATATTTGATATTTCTTCCTGTGAAATAATACTTGAATCACTAAATATTCAAATTTCAATACAGAATTTTGTACTAGAGGAGCTATACGAACCGGCTTGCAATACTATTTATACAATACCTGTATGTAAGTAACAAATGCAAATCTAGGTATAAGTAATAAAAAATATTTCAGTAAACGCAAATAAAACCAAAGAACATTTTGTTAGTATAATTTGTCAATAATTATTCATTTTAAAATAGGTGTTCGCATGGTCAATTGGGCTATCTTATATACAACTCCCTGACAGAGTAGGTTTATTTATATTTTGGACGTTCTAATATCCAACTAATAGAGCTAGGTATTAAAACATCGGCATGATGAATCTATTCACATATTAAAAAGCATTTATTATAACAAGCATTAACATTGAATATATTTGGCATTAATTTTGTAGAAATTCATTATTCACAATTAAATGAAACTACGTGATGTAGTATTATTTCTGCTTTCTTTACCACGACCTAGGTTTCGTTGTATTACAACATCTTCAGGTGGGATATTAGCAAAGATCTATAAGAATCTTTGCTAATATCCCACCTGAAGATGTTGTAGTACAACGAAACCTAGGTCGTGGTAAAGAAAGTAGAAATAATACTACATCACGTAGTTTCATTTAATTGTGAAGCATTAACATTTTAAAATATTTCTATTAGCAACGAAATAATAAAAAGACAACATAGTATATTAAAAGGACAGTTTTGCATAGTAAGTTTAAACAATTAAATTTGGTCTAGAATAATACTTTATTTCTCAATATCATGTGTCCGTATGTGACTCCCATTTTACTTTTGGTATCCATTTTATTATACTTTTGTCTATCCAAAATTGTAAAATATTGAAAGTTTCTTGCAATGTGTCCAGAAATTCTTCCATGATACAGACAGATAAAATTTTTAAAAAGAATCAATTTCTTCTATGTTGTTTATTCACAATCCTCCAAAGGGTAAAGCCAGTTGATTTTTGAACTTGTGGTCCACTTGGGAGATTGGCGTACATTTAAGTTCCTTGAATCTTTTATTTTATGCAGGTCACAAATTGGATATCATTTTCCACAGAAACCTGCGGTAGTGTTTATAAATTGCAATAAGGCTGACGGCAAGTGTTAGTCAGGTGAGTTTTGATGATCTGTAACCAAATTTTGATGATCTGTAAAATATGTTTTTGCATTTAAATTATCTAAAAACTAATTTTTAAAGTGGTGAATAATACATTGTATCCGCACACTAGATTACCATATCCAAATATAGATGGCAAATATGCAGAATAAAATAAAGTATCATTCAAATAAATAAAATATCATTTGTATATAAATATAAAACAGGGATCATAAAGTGTAGGGTGTGGAAAAACCTATGCATTAATTTCAAGTTTTCTATGACGTGACGCTAATAAATGAAATAAATACATATATTTTAGTCTTCATAAATTGTTGGTTCTACAAAACTCAAATTGTTATGAGAATTATATAGAAGATTTCATGCAGTGTTATTAAATTATTTTAGGAGTAAACAGTTTTGAAGGTGCACTTTGGCTAGAATAAAGATTTTCTTATATTAAGAGAAAACATTCTTCTTTAAATGTATGTAATAATGTGCATCATGTGTTATGTGGGAGGGAATCTTACTTGAACTTTGAATAAGAGCAGGACTATTTTGGTAAAAATAACAAATGAAGTGTTTTAATTACACCTCAAGAAAGGGCGTAATTTTTGTGTAACAGGAATGAATGTATTGAACAGTTGGATAGACTTATGGCATTCTTGTTTAATTCAAACATGCCATATTCAAGTTGATTGGGAATGAATGGGAATCTTAAACACCAGATTGGAACGCATCATTATTTCATCTATGTTAATCAATTCCCTGATAAAAGATTGGTTATAAAAGGAATGACAATTGTTTATAATAACACACGCTATCCATTTGTCTCAAACTTATATAGAAATGCAACCTATCACAGGTTGAAAGATATTTTTGTACATTGGTTAGGTAATCAACAAACAAGATTGGCAATGTGGCAATCTGTTAAGATGTTAAAACGTCGACATAAAAAATCTACAATTAAATAAAAAAACTAAAAAGAAAGACAAAGACAAATGAAATTTAAAAATGAACATGGAAAATGATGTATTAAATTTAATTTCTTCTAAGTTATAACCTCACAACAGTGGTGACAGAAATTTCTTTCAACTCAATTCATTATTCCGAACATACTGCACTGTAATCAAATTTACCTTTGAGATATTTTTATTAATCATATTTTTAATGTATAAAGGACAATGTCAGATTCTGGCCCAAAATTTATTGCAATGAATATAAATAATATAAAAATGATTTCGAAAATTTAGATTTTTTTTAACATAAATTTAGAACCTACATTTTATAGAAACTGAAATAAAAACATTTGATCCATTTATCGTTGCATGTTAAATGGCAAATGATGGAACTAGTTTGTTTGGGATGTTTGTTTATATACTTGAAACAAATGGCTATTTTTTTCCACATCTTACACTCTATTTGATGATTTAGAATGGGGTGTGTCCCATTTAAATCATTAGTGCAATGTCACTTGCATACCACCTATACTAGATACATTATAGATGCGGCAATATAATGTGTGGATAACATTGTATAACAGAATTTACTGAATTAGTACTAAGTGGCGCTAATTGAGTTAGGACTAAATGATGCTGTTATTTTTTCACCACTTCAACAATGAGTTTAGTGGATAATTTAAAGGCAAAATATTTTTTCGCAGTATGTTGTTCGTGTTATAATTTTTTAGAGCATAGGCTATTAAAAGTTATACAAATTCACCTTCCCGACTAGCACTTGCCACTGGTTTTATTATATCAATACTATCTACAGTTTTTATGAAAAATAACATACAGTTCTTTAATACGGATAAAATCCTTTATTTTTGAGGAAATTACAAAACTTAAATGTACACAGATTTTCCAAATGGTAATTTAAGAAACACTCTCATCAAAAGTAAAAGATAAATTTGTCTAAAATTTTTGCTACTATCCAAACACATTGTAACTTCTTACATCTCTACTTTATATGTAATGTTATGAACTTTTTGTATTCATATTGAAATTCGTTTAACAAATATTTCATTAATGATATTTCCAAAATTGATGACACTTTCGTACTTTTGTTTGTGTGACTTTTACATTTTTCATTGGATGGATGCCACTTACATGTTTGTTAATATCATTCATGGAGGTCTAAGGGACAATCGTAAATTGATTTTAAGTGCTGCCATTTTATTTACAGGTTGGTGATGTGGACTGAGTGTTAATTTTTGAGAAGCAATAAAATAAGGTCTTTCACAGTTTTGTGACATTTTGGGATGTTTTTTGATAACACATTGTTGACTGATCAGGAGAACTCAATTTCCAAACACGGACAGGTCATAAAGTTGATTCATGTTTGCATATGCATTCATTTAAATTTTTGAAATTCAGAGTAACATATTATAAATAAACAAGAAATATTCGCTAAACATCGTTACCACACAAAATTTATTGACACCTGACGTAGAAAATGGTGCAATTTCATTTAAAGTTATGTATGAATAAAGTACATTGAAGTTGCCAGTCAACGTTGTGTACATACATGACTGTTATTTAACTTTTTCACATTCTGCTCAACATTTTAGAGCCTAGTTTACTGCACCTGAAACCAGAAACACCAGTTTAGCTTCTTTGAGGTGCATAATTACGTTCATACATAGAATCCACTTTGATAAATGTTTAATTAATCTTTAGCCACCTTGGGAATAAGAGATGGCACTAATAAATATAAAGTTAATGTCGACTGCGCAATCGAAGCCAGTCGAGGCTTGATTATCTAGTCTTAAGTTGAAGAAAATACACATATTTTTTATATAAAATAAAATGCATTACTGTATGTTTAAGAGGTTGTACATATTTTTTTGTTAATTTAAGTACATTTGGCCAAATTTATCATTAAATAAATTTATTGTGAATAATATAGATAAATTCGTCATCAAAAATAGTTATTTTTCCAGAAATTGACGATGAACTTACTTTATAGGTTAGGATCTATGTGATGATTTCGTGAAATTAAGAGGAATTTTCTTTGAAATTAGGTAAATATAGCCTTATAGCTACGTAACAAGATCATTTGTAAGTTTCATGATCCAGTACTTAAATAATGAGCCATAAAACAATTTTTTTTTCTTCACATATATTAAGGATTTACAAAAAATAAGAACATACTAATCAACTTGAGGTATTACTTGATATGGTTTATGTTTTTAATGTTTATTAACATTACATTAAACATTTTAAATAAATCCCAAATTTACTATATTAGCAAGTGTAATAGTGCTATCTAGTTTAGTGGCTTGTGAGCTTTTCGAGTGTGGATATGTCGCTATGTATCATGTCTTGCTTTCGAAAACATTGATGATAATAATAATTTATCCAGAGCGAATAATAATTATCACCTGGTCTAGAGCGATATTTATTAGTTGAATATTATTTAATCTTTTATATGGCATTAATAAATGTTAATGTTACTATATTTTTTGCTGTTTATAGCATACAATAATAATACATAAAAATAACCTGCCAGTATATGTATTGTTCATTTTAAATTTAACTTTTAATAGTTTCATCTACTTATAGATAATTTTTAAGTAAAATTCTGGATAAGAAAATCTGTGTATACAGAAATTATATTCCACAGAAATCGTAGTGGTTCTTCAGCTAGCATGGAACAAGCTATTATAGTGAAAGGTTTTATATCAAAACAGAATATAATTTATTCAATTCTCATAGCCGATGGAGATTCCAGCACAACTAAAACTTAACTAACTAAAATATAAAGAAAGCTGGCCATATCCAAATGTAATCGTCCAAAAAATTTAGTGTTCTAATCATTTACATAGAGCAGTTTGAGAAGCAGCTCTTTTTAAAAGAGCCCAATATATACATACCGCTATCAGAAAAAATAACATCTAGATACTATTAACTGCCCTAAGCACTTTCTTGGAGGTCACGGTAATTGTAATAGTTATTACTATTCTAGTAAGAGGAAAAAAGAAGTTAACCATGTATTAAACAGTCAAACGCTGATGACAAAGTTGATGATTCACACAGTACAGAAATTGCTTCAAATTAGAAGTTAATTAGATAATCAATAAAATTCAATATTATTGTGACTAAATATATTTGGGGAAAATGAGACGATTAGTTTAAATAGTCGTATCATATTAAATAGACTTATCATTTTATTGGATTCTGGAAAACACACAATATTATTTATACTAATCTACGAACAATAGGAACCTGAGAAAACAGACAAAACTTTTAGATATGACCTGAGCTCAAAATAATAAGTCTCGCAATTGACTCCAGGAAGAAAAAACTTATATTTCATATTTAGAATCAGTCATTACAGTAGCATTTGTCAGAACCCTGATTTTATCCAAAGGACAAACACAAGATAGCAAGGAATATGTTTTTACATAATTTAATGAGGCAATTGAGCCAGAGACACAAAGTTAAATGAGAAATGATTTTACAAGCAGAAAGTGCATTATGACTTGAATTAGGCAGAAGTCTTTCGACCGTGTCATCGTTTAGCGAGGTTTGTGAAAGGTGGGCAAATATTATTTCAGATCAGTTAGTCAAAAATATGCTCCATATTATTTGTTTAGACAATGTGAGCAGTATAAAACATGGGAGAAATAATGAAGAAATAGCATTAGAACCTTTACGTCAGAAAGAATTGATCTCCAAAAATGAGAATCATTTACAGATAAAAGATATCTTTTTAGAGGTATATCCCAAGATGTATTATTGGAAGAGGGTATTACACAAATTAAATGTCCTCGTTCTTCGTATCATGTGGGCGTCGAAATCGTAATCGTCGTTATATTAAATAAAAAATTACATTGAATATTGATGTAAGTCGACATTGAAGAGAGAACTGCTATAGGTAGCAGTTCTAGCACGATTGATATTGTGAAATAAAGGCCAATTTCATATTAGGTAATACATTTCATCGCTATTTAGATTTTGCTATATAAATCTAAAAAGTTAGGATTCATAGCTTTGAGAGAAACATATACAATGTGTTTATGAAATATTCAATACTGATAAAATGAAGTCAACAATTATTTTAACATGTATTGATAAATCAAAATAAATTTCACCAATTTTATTAGACGTAGAACATTTTTGTTTTTTTGAACAAAAACAGTTGCTGTGCTTTATCCATAATAACAACTTCTGTAAATATGCTTTTCTGTAGACATTTTAAATCTAAAGCACTCTGGTAGTGTTAATGTATCTGTAATAGTTTCCACTTCGTTCGTCACGAAAGCACCTAGCTCAGGGACTTTTTCCTCAACTAAGTTGACATTATTAGTTTCATCTCAATAATTGCATAAAATATATACGTTTTGTAAAGCCTATAGTAATCCAGAAATAATAAGCTATTAAATTGAGATAGTTCTGTCAGTGGGGATGGTCACACAAAATTATCGTAGATGGCGTCTGAAGCAACATGGCCACTGTCAGTCAGAATTCTATCAATCCGTATATCGTTTTCCTATCTTTCTCTTGAATTTTTGGGAAAGTAACAATAAAATATATTGTTGACACATGTATTCAACGTAATATATGTTTTAATACATGTTTACATGTTTTAATACATATTCACTTATTAAAACCACAAAATGAACAGACAGAATTCTATAGTTGACGTTTGATAATGGCCTTTCCATACTCCATACATAATGATCGTGTCGACGATGCGCCACCTGGCAGGAAAAATAAGCAGTGACCAATTCCCATTGCATTAGCAATTTTTGTGTGAATCTCTAAAAAATAAAAATATAAACAAAAAAATTCTCCTCTTTATAATGTTACTGGGATTCTAGCGTGAAAACAAAATCGTCAGGTTGTGAATTTTTGCAGTTTTTTTGGAATATTTATTGGCGGCAGTTCAGAAGACAAACATTATGTTAACAATATAATGCCAAATTATAACACTATCTTAAAAATGCATGCTAATACATTTCAGCAAGTATTTATAATTTTGACAAATATACAGATGAGATATAATATTTGAGAAAAAGTTTACGTGTAAAAAAATTAAAATATATATACAAGTTTAAAATCAGCTAGTTTAAAATATTACATTTTTTCAGTTTTTGTTATTAAAACCTGAAAATAACAGTTTAGCGAATAATATTGGTTATGGAGTTTTAGAATGTTTTCCAAGTAATTTTTTAAATCAATATTGTGCATAAATGACATTTAACGCTTTGAAGTTGTTATCTTTTAGTAATGCATTTGTATATCTTGACTGGCTAATTACATTTATTGTTTTTTGTTGAGACAAAAGCGTTCAAATTCATCTATACGATATTCATTTAAAGTCTGTATTTAAAGTAGTGTGTATATACTGAATATTTATTGTTGGGGCTAATCTGGATTACATCGTATTACATGGCTATGTGGATATCCCACAATTAATAATAGCAAGCTGCATCTTTTTTGAACACAAAGTCGAATTACGCATTTAAAATCATTAAGGAAAAAATTAATTATCATGAAGTACCAAGATCTTGCTATCTACATTGGTATAAAAATCTAGACCACCAGTGCGGTGTTGTGAACGCTCAAATTTCTGCACGATCTATTGGTGGCATTTCCATTGAATTGAATTACGCCAAACCCCGTGACAGGGCCTTAAGATTTTCAATGTTAAATACTACTTATAAAGTTCAATTTATGCTTTTTAATGCTTTCTGCAAATAAGAAATTCTCTTTTATCATAGATGGAAACATTTTTTTATGTTTATTTTATTTTTCTTTTACTTGTTAATACATAAATTAGCTTCCATTTTCACAAGAAACAGTAGATTTGAGTGGTAAATATAAAAATAAATAATTTTTTTAAGCTACCCCATGAATTTTTTCAACAAAGAATGGAATATATGTTTATCTGTATTTACATTTATCTTCTTTGAGTTATCAAACTTCTTCAGTGAATTCAAATGATATCCAATCTCTCGTCTTTTATAAATTTTTTAAATTTGTATTCTTGTGTGTAGATTATTTTAAGTTGCTTTAAAGATTTGATTTTTTATTAACCGAAAAAAGAAATGTGCCATATATATACACACACATTTGATAAATAATTAAAACTTAAATGGATGAAATCTCGGTAACAGATGGAGTCTGTAAAAATAATCTTTATAATTTTTTAATAAATGCAGAACCTTAAACACAATGTGAATAGTATCAAAACATAATGCAATATGAAATATTTTATTTCTTGCAAGTTCTTCTAATTTAATAACAATCATATAATTAAATTACTCTGCCTGTATGTTCAGACAAAATTCTCTTACATCATTGAATTGTAATTTTACATGTGAATTCACTCTCTGAACTTTCTGTAACAAGTTTGATTGCGTCCGATGAAGTAATTTTAGTTTTAGGTCTAAATCCATTATCTGTCCATTTTCTGAGTAAATCAGTTCCCGGAAGAATTGTCCTCAGAGTGTTCCGTAAATAAATATAGGCTTCGGGAGAATAGTTGTGGATACTTAGAGCTAAGTTTTTCATGTCGTCACTATATCTAGATGGCATCATTAAAATTAGTTCGTTATCATTTTTAACTGCGTTTGTTTCATTATCCCACTCCTTCTGCATTTTGTCAAGTCTAGCCTTTTTTTCTTCACACTCTACTTTTTTCTCCTTCAATTGCCGATTCAGGTGTTTTATCTGCTTAGACTGACTTTTTATCGATCTATTTAATTCACGCAAATTTTTATACTGCTCTATTAACTTGTTCTGATAGCGCTGAACTGACTGAAATAATCTGACTTTATCTACGCCCTCTATTTTCTTTTTGGGTTCCCTTATTTTTTTTGTTGTGTCTTTTTTCCTTGGCACAACTGAAGGTATATAATCAATATCTGCTTCCTTTGTACTGAATGATTCTGTAGGTTCATTGTCAAAATCTATATCTTCAACAAACTGCACCTAGAACAAAAGATAAAATATTAATTGTTGTTTATCTATTCTCTAAGAGAAACAGTTATAGTATTATCTATATAATTATTTGAAAGGAAATTAGTTCCTTTTTTAAATAGCATGATTTCTAGCAGATAAACTGTAGGAATTACATTTCTGAAGTACTTATACATCTAGTCTTCAAGCATTTACATTACATCTTTTTTATTCCAATTAATTCCAAGCATCGAAGATTTGAAGTCGAAGGCGTTTAAACTGGTTCATGCTACTTTCATATTGAACAAAAGAAAATAATTTTTGTTCATATTTAATGACTGCACTTCACTACAATGACGCAATAAAACATTTCTGGTTGAACTTGGACTGGAATAATCTGGATGAAACATATTCAAATGAGAAGAGATAAATAAATATTATAAGCAGAGTTAAACTGGTTGCTACAATAAAACACTGAATGAGTAAAGAAAAAAGTCTAAAATTAGACGAAAGAGTTAAGTTTTAGTTAGTCAAGAGGCACAAGTTTTTACCGTAGTTGAAAAGGGTTGGTTAATGACATATGAAGTGAATCATTTAGAAAAAGACTTCTCACTGATAACAATGGCTTGACATTTTACTAAAAGGTCTACCTTTTGGCTCATTGGACTGGAATCTGAATGCCGGGAGTTATTTATAGTACGAGTATTAATAGATTTCGACAGGTGTAATGCAAAGGAGATTTTATGTAAATATGATTTAAACCACAGAAGGTTTCGAAATATTGACTAATTTCAAGCAATTTAATACAGACTACATATTATTATATTTAAATTCAATATTTAGTCGTAGAATTGTGTTATTTGTGACTAGTACTGGCATAGTTCTAGTAGTGCTCAAATCAAATCACAATTAGTAGAGGTCTGGTGATTTTATTTGAAACTTGATTGGAAGGGGTTTAAATGCTGTTGCTTGCATAAAAAGCGCAATAATTGGACACATTTGATATATTTAAAAACTTTAAACGAAAGTCTAAATTTTGCAGTGCGAGCTACTGTGAGCATTGGAACAATACATGCTTGTTCCGAAGAGAAGGATCTGAAAAATATTTGTGATGATAAGAGTTATAAAGTTATTTATTTTTTGATAGCATTAATATTTATGGCATAACGTATGAAAGCAGTTTCAAAAAATTTTTTTTCCTCTGTTTTCTTAACTTAACTTAAAAATTATAATAAACAATGTTTTAGATGTACACACTCATACAATAAATTAAAAAATAATTATTTATCCCTAACATTTTCAAAATTTAGTTGTCCCTAATTTTGGTTGGGTTCGTTGTATTGCGTTAAAAAGAAATAATTTAAACTGTAATTAAAGGAAATCGGTACTCTTGGTACTTGAATTTATAGGATTATGAAATTTTAACCACTTACTTTTCGTTACAATATAAGCATTTTTTATAAATTTCAGATTCTTTTGAAAGAGAGAAGTCAAATTGTGTACTCAAATTTGTACGATAAATAGGGTAAATTCAGGATGATATGGCCATGTTTTTTAGGAAGCCATATTGGAGCTAAAAAGAAAAAGGTGTATTAATGATATATTTTTTATTACATTTTAATTTAATCACCTTTGGAAATTGAGATCCTTTGTAAATATAAAAATAATTATGTATGAAATATAAATAAAATATTAAAACCTTGATATTTTAGACTTCTTGTCTTTTAAATTTTTTGTTGCAAGGCTTGCACGTATTATAAAATGGAGTGCAATTTTCATGCAGCCATAATTTACATACAAAACATTGCAGCCAATCTTCAATTTTTTCTCTTTCATAATAATTTTCTCCGCACTCCACGCAATCATAAATATATTCTTCCAGACCAGAAATTACCTCCATTTCAAATTTCTGTGGCTTAATAACACGTTTCCTTTTTAAATTTATTCCTTTTTCCTTTTCCACGCTGATATAATCTGGAGATGCCAGTACTGTTGTCACTTGTTTTGCTGTTTTTTTAACTGTGCTGGGCTGGTCTGGCACTGGAGATGTATTACTTGAGTGCTTTGAAGATATGTCTTTTTCTAGTGTCTTGTTCTGAGAATAATTGTTTGAACCTGATGTTGATGCCATTGCCTGCAGTATTTTCGGAAGTGGTTTAGAGCTAGAATCTGCCTCCACTTTTAAAAAGTCTTCAGTTTCTCTTTTAACCTGATGATGGTCAGATATAAAGGCACAATCTGGTATAGCAGATGGATTGAAAGGGAATATTCCCGATGAGCTGAACCCAGCTATAGCATTCTTCTGGGTAGCAGTTTTTGTCCAAGATTCAGTCAAAAGTGTACCAAACTGAGCTCGTGTGATTTTTCTCCCTGGGTGGTTATTTACCCAACGACGGCATACCTCATAAAAATAGGACTTTAAAGATTTAAATACAGCTCGATCCAATGGTTGAATAAAATGTGTTGTGTGACTTGGCAAGCACAGAAAGATAATGTCATTTTCATCAGCTAATTGAAGAACAGCAACTGAACAGCGTGAAGCATGCCCATTAACAATCAACACAACTTTACCGGCTGTCTTTTGTGGAATAAAGTGATGTTTCAGCCAAGTGTAAAATATGTCTATATTAACGTAAGCTGATTTAGGCGACATGTAGAGGACAGCACCTGAAGGCATACCATTTTCATATTCGAGTTTTTTATTTTTGCCCTTCATTACGCAAGCTGGTGGTAGAAAAGTACCTTCTGCGTTACAACAGGCGATCACAGTAATGGTCTCACCCTTCTCTGTTGGTGTCATATTGGAAACAGACTTACTACCCTTTTTTACCGAAACGTGACCGGGTCTGGTGTTCAGTCGGAGACCAGTCTCGTCCATATAAAATATGTTTGATGGTTTATCATATAATTCATTCTCTTTCAGAGTGGTGACTAACAATTGAAAATATTTTTCAATCTCGTCTCTTTTCATTCCTTGAATACGAGCTAAAGAAACACCCTCAAATTTGCTAATCTTTATGTTATCATTTCGAGCCAAGAATCCATTCACAAAATCATATCCCGTTTTTTGTTTTTCAGTATTAAATTTGTTTTTGATTCCCAATTGTTCAGCAAACTTGAAACTGATGCTTCTGAGATCACTTCTAGTCAGATGAAAACCCATATTTTGCAACCTAATGATGTGTTGAGCCAGTCTTTGTTCATTGTTGTATCCAAATGTAGATCCTGGACCTAATGTTCCTTTGAACTCTTTGTTTTGCTTATAATATCTCTCCAACGTTTTTCTGGGTATGCCAAAAGTGATGGAGGCCCGACGAATGGCCATTTTTTCATTCCGTATAGCTTCTAAAGCTTGTGATAACTGCTCTTGACTCCATTTACCGCGATCAGTTTTTCGAACGTATTTGCTCATCTAAAAAGAAGAAAGTAAAATAACATTAATTTATCGTTGTCATATAAAAAATACGCACAGAACACTTGTTTACGTATATGGTTATATCACCTTTAAAAAATGGTCATGTTATTAATTCGTACTGATAATATAGGCAAATATTCAACTCTGGCGTGACTTACTAATTTGTATTTTGAGATTAGATTACAGACGAGTAATAACATTTAACAAAAAAACAGGAAAAATACATAATTCTCAATACTACAAATTTGTTAGCAAGCAGAAATCAATGTGCACGAATAACTGTCACTTACAGGTATCAGGTAACGACATCTAATTAAAGAATACTAAAATATTTAGATCATCCATTTTATTGGCCTGACTATATCATCCTGACTTACCCTTAAAATTAGTCATAATTACCGACCGCCCTAATCAAATCTCCTAAATTAAACTTTTGTAATTGACTCAAGAGCTTGTTGTAAGTTATCAAGAGTCTTAGCAAGTGAGATCGGCATATTCCCTCAACGTATTTTTAGCTCAAACTTGTTGGTTTACATCCGCCACACCAGAGAAAATATGATCAACTTCTGATCATCATTGTCTATATCTCGCATATTCATCGAGATAATTCTAATGAGCTCAAATGTGATAGACTTAAATTCGTCAGATCGGAGAATCTGTGTCCACCTCGACTCACAGTTCAAATTCTTTCATGGCATTTGAAAGTCTCTCAATCCCATTGTTTCGAACAATCTTTAGCAGTGATTAAGTAATAATGATTAGCACAACATTTTTAATTTGAGAACATTATCACAAACGCTGTGGTAAATTTGGAATCTCATTTCTTAAGCTCAGATTCAAGGTTGCATTAATATACAGGACAAGTTAGGGATATAACCATAACCAGGGTAAAAACACAAAGTTTAATTTTTTTTAATACAGAAAACAGACAGATACAACATTGGTTGTGTCTTGAATAATGCTAACAATATATATAATTTTGACTGTTTTTTCTGTGAAAATTTTTTAAGAATGTCTATAAAAACTTACAAAAACGTGGACTATTCCATAGTTTTTTTGCAGCTTAAATACAAGCAAAGTTAAGGGAAACTGAAATTTTGGAAATGTCCAAAAACTATCCTTAATTATTTTGATGAGCGTGTGTGACGGTTGCAACCTATTTTTTTTTAAGAATAAAATCAATAAAAATTATTACTACTGAAAAAGTCTCTAATCGAGGTTTAATTTAAATATAATAATGCTTAATTAATATTAAATGTAATATTAAAATAGTCTGGGTTGTATAAGTGTCACAATATAACTTTAGCTATTCTTCTATATGTCGCCAAAGAATGGATATTAGAAAGCAACTCGCTGAGTCTATGAAAGCTGATTTTCAATTACAAACTACACTTACTGTCCACTGAGACGGAAAGATGCTCGAGGACGTAATTGGACATGAAATAGTAGATTGTCTATCTGGAAAGGAGTCGACCAGCTCTTGGCAATTGCCAAGTTTCCAGAAGGCAAAAGGGAAACCATAGCGTCTTTTATTTTCGAGACAATGTTATCGTGGGAAGATTATGTGCTTCGATACACCAGCACCTAAAACAGGGCAAATAAACGGAGCCTGTATTCTTTCGGAACAGAAAAAGCAAAAAGAATTGATTTGACTTGCATGACTGCATCATATCTTAGAAATAGTACTTGAAGCTGTCATACTATCAGCTATTGGACCTTCCAGCGATCCTGAAATCATGATTTTCAGAAGATGTAAGAGCTATTGGATAAAAATGAATCAGGAAGACTGCGATATCCAAACCATCTATTTAGAGTTGTGTTCAAACTGTCGCGACATATATAATTGCTTTTGCTTAGAATCAATTACAATAATTTCAGCCTCGTGACGATTACAAGGAGCTCCTTAATTTGATCACTATATTTTTGGGAGGGATTTCTGAAAGCAGTATGGCATTCAAAATCCCTGCTGAAATGCATCGTGCACGTTGGCTGGTAAAAACTATATATGCATTAAAAATGTTTCTATTTAAGTACCAGCTTAATATAATATTATTATACAGAAGCTAAGGTCATTATGAATATCTTCATATTAGTTGTACTTGTTTACGCAAAATACTAGTTTACAGCATCAGTGACTTGTAGGGCACTTGCAAATTTTGAAAGAGTTTGTTGAATTCGAAAAACATAATACAGTTATAGCCAAAGTCGCCGTAAAAAATGTGTTGGGTCATCTTTGGTAACTTTCTGAAAAGCTAATTACTTTAGCTTTGTTTGATAAACAATTTTCTACTGAGACAAACTGTAAAATGATTTTAGCACTGAAGAATGAAGAGTCGGAGAACAGTCCTAAAAAGGCATCTTTGGAAAATGATGCAATCATATACAAAAATATCGAAGATTTCGTATCAACAAATATAATTAAATTTTACGACATTACCGGCATTTCACGCGAGTTCACCGAAAAAGATCCCGAGCTATGGGGAGAAGAAGAAAGACAACCAATGTATTGTATAATTTCTTCAAATTTCAAATTGTACAATACATTGTCGCTCTGATGGAAGATTACATTAAATTAAATACGAACAAAGAAGAGCAGAAGCAGTACTTTATCTTGTTAGTTAAGAATTATAGACAAAAAAAAACCTCAATGTCAATAAGGCAAATTATAAATAATAAATTTTATACAACAAACATTTTTTTTTCTTTCTACTTGGTTTAGTCATTGTTATTTAGTATTTTCATCCATAAAACCGTGTACTGATTGTAATAAATTCTTATTTGAAAATTTGTTGTATTGTTTTATTTGCAAATTTCAAGTCAGTAGCGACCCTTAAATGTCAATTAAAAAATTTAAAAACAAATTTTTTTGGTCTTGTATGAATGAACCGTAATATATATATACACACATAAAAGCATGAATATTGATATAAAATTAGCTAGTTTTTCGGGCTCGTACATGCTACGTTTTACAATGACAATTCGTAAATGTTAGTTTTGGAAATGAAACAGTGTCCTTGATATAATTCGAAAATATTTATTAAACATTACAATAAAGTACCTAACCAACATAATATCAAAACTTTTTTTCAAAATGGCTACTTTATGAAAGTAGAATACAGTAAAATAAACAAAAAGAATTTTTTTCTCAGATGCATAATACCTACGTTGGTTAGGTTATTATTCTTGAATCGTTTTTATCATTTAGAAAAAATGTCTACTTAACTTTAAAACATTTTTAAAATGCTTTTTGCTGGTATGGGAAAATTAGGTTTGAATCTTGCATTTATTCGCAATAGCATTTTTTTTTAAAGTTGAATTTTAACAACGCTTTCCAAATAATAAAAAAAGGGTTTTTCAATTGCGGCGGGTCGATGTTGGCTGCTTGTAGTGGCCATTTTGTTTCCACGGTGGCTGTCTATCATATATAGTATATGTATAATCTGTTGTTTATTGTTAAGTCAGTGATGCCAAATCACCATGGCAGGTTACACGATTGAGCAGCACGTCCAAATGATAAAACTTTATTATCAAAATGAGTGTCTGTTAGTGCAAACGTTGCGCGCTTTGCGTCTATTTTAGGGCAGACGCTGTGGCCCATCAAAGTCGTTCAGTCAACAATCAGCCAACAATATGTATGACAAAGGAAAGCAAGATCGACTGAGAACATAGCTGCGGTCCGTCAAATTATGTAGGAGAACCCAAGGTAGTCAATTCCTCATCGTGCACAAGAATTCCACCTTTCGCAGACTTGACGACTTTTGCATTGGGACATGAGCCTACACCTGTACAAGATCCATATGACCCAGGAGCTTAAAGTCAAAGAACTAAAGACGATCAACAAACTTCATTTGTTCGCCGACTGAGCTTTGGAGCATTTGGAAGAGGACCCCAATTTTGGCCGAAATATCATCTTTAGCGACGAGGCGCATTTTTCGATGAATGGCTATGTAAATAAGCAAAATTGCCATATATGGGGTGACACCAACCCACATGAGGTTTATCAGGTGACAACGCATTCACACAAAAGTTACTGTTTGGTGCAGATTTTGGGTTAGCGGTATCATTGGTCGTGAACGCTACAGTACGATGATAACCAATTTCTTGTGACCCAAATTATACAATATGGACGTAAACGACATGTGATTCCAGCAAGACCGCACTACGTGCCACACAGAAGACGTCATTATGGATATTCTGCATGAATGATTTGAGGGTATGGTATGGTTAGCTCTCGTAGAGGTGATGTGAATTGGTCACCAAGATCTTGTGATTTGACCCCACTAGACTTTTTCTTGTGGGGTTTCTTGAAGTCGCATGTCTATACCAATATATCGCCAACAACCAATGCTCTTAAAGTCAACTAACACGGGCCATCACTCAAATTCAGCTAGATCTATGGGGAAGAGTCATTGAAAATTGTATCACTCGGATCCGTGCCCCTGTGAGAATCCACAGTGGACATTTGAACAATGTTATATTCCATAGATAATGGTATATATGGGCCTTTCAAATAAATAAAGAATTTTATTAATACCCCCACACACAGCTTGTTTTATTCTATTTCAGCATCGACCCGCCCTTATTGGAAAACCCTTTATTTTCCAGGGCCAAAAAAAACGCAAAAATATTAATGAAATTGTAAGCAAAATAATAATAGAATTTGAATTTTATTAGTATTTTCCCGTATCATGAATAATAAAATGAACAAAAAAATTTCTTCTCACAAATAATAATATCTTTTTTGGCTAAGCTTCTAATTCATCTTATCATTTAGTATTATTATCATTAATTGAAAGTAAACAAAAAAAAATATTTCGTATGTTACAACAGTGTGACTATTGTGGCATTTAGAATTACAAAGTAATACTAATGTCTTGCAAGTGCACTTCTTCATCGAGAACTTTTTTTGTCGTCTTGAAGACTCACTTCTTTATCTTTAATAACTTCTTCTATCTTGATAAAGTTTTTTAAGCATGAAGTAAATTGATTTTGTGTATAAACCTGTTTCAGTACTCTAAATTTGGTACCTAGTTTATTTCAGGTTTTTTCAGTATTACATTTTGGGTAATTTTCACATTTAGATATTTATCAACCGATATGGCTTTCATTTTTTTAGCTTGTTTAAACTCAATTTTGGTTTATTTCTTCCTGTCACTACAGATTCAAACTTTTTCGGTACTGACTCTATAGTTTCTAGAGCTTCCTGCGATTGGTTCGTGATTTCTGTCTCCAAATCGATATCGTATTCTCTAATGATATTATCCCCAGTTGTTGCATTAGAAACATCAGTTATGTTTTTACCCTTCACCTATTCAGTAATAATCTTTCTTTCGTTTTATGTTTGATAATGTTATTGTTTTTGTCTATTCCTGACTCGTTCTCAATGTTATTATCTTCTTTATCCTGTTCTATTTCATTTTTGGCGGCATTATTTTGTCAATGCAATAGATTCTCCAAATCGAAAATTCTCAGTCATAAATTCTAGGGATCGCTGAAGTTGTTATGCTCATTTTCATCGGAAAACCGAACATTGCTTTATAGGCGGAACGTTAGATTTTCTCGTGATATGCCTATCATATTTTTCATTTCCTGGATATATTTTAAGCCTTCTGACCATTTAGATATCTGGTTGGTTTCCATTCACATGCTAAGCAGATTTTCTGTTTTGATTAGCACGCTCCACTGATCCTTGTCTCTGGCTTTGTCTTGGTTTTCCATGTATGGAATAAAGGATGTTTGGCCCTCCAAAAATGGTGAAAATATCCAAGAGATGGTATGCGACTTCTGCCGCACGTTTAGTCTGAAGAGCACATAGGATCATAAATTTTGTGAGACGGTCTTAATAAACTAAAATTTATTTACAATTTTCATTTGGAGAAACTTGTAGAACAATTAGATCAATCTAGCAACATAAGTTCATTTCACTGTGAAGTATAGGCTTGACGACAATGTCCTTTTTCAAAGCCTTCTGTTTCCTCTGACAAGGTTGACATAGCTTCAAATGCTATAATAGCCACAATTGTTATATTTTTGTATTTGCTATTACATTGCTTAAGCTTTTTGACCTGCCACCATGGCTAGTAGCGAGATACATTTCTTCGGAAATGTTGAATAAGGTGTCATAATACTCTGCTTTCTCCTCCTTCATTGGTGCAATAAGCTTTTCTTCATCATCTATGGTTAAAATACCATAACACTTTATATGTCTGTTATGAACGGCTTGCTTTTTTTCATGTTCTTAACAGCTTTCACTTCCTCTAAACACTTTGCGTATTTGTCTCTACCGATGTAAAAGTTATTGTCTTTCTTACTTGCTATGACCTCATCCAATATTTCATAAAATCTCTGTTTTACACTCATTTTCCCTCATAGATACTTCTAAACAAGAAAAATAGAAAAAGATAAATCGAATTAAGGAAAAACTTGCATACGCTTTCATTCATATCGAGCAGTGAACTGTGGCGAGTGGAGACCAGAGAGAGATGATATTGGTAATGGTGGGCTGTACATTGCCCGCAAGTACTAAAATGCACAGATCATGTCTTGACATGATTATTTTTTAATATTTACTATGTCTCTGAGGTAAAACCTAAGATTTACTCACTAAATGCTAGTAAAAGTCTGATAATAACAATTATCAAAGAACAGTTCAGACTTTACCACTAGGACTTGTTATATCTTAGGTTTTGGAACAGAAAATATTAGAATTTACTGTAGTTTGAGCTTTCCCATTAACATATATGTGTATATATATATATATATATATATATATATATATATATATATATACAGTGGTGGCCTAATATTTTGTTAAATAATAATTAAGGATTAATTATTTTTTCAACATCTAAATGTGCAAATGTAAGTCAAGTTGCACTCAGGCTCTTTGTGATAATACCAGGAGTCACTAATGACTTTGAACAGGGGTTTACTGTTACTGCATTTCTTGGAAAATTAACAATAGATCTGACCCTTTGTTCAAATGGGTAACGTTTGCTTGGCATACTAATTAAGAACACTACAGTTTACTAGCTCATTGTTGAAGATACAGTTGAATAGTGCAGTTGATTATAATTTTTTTAGTACTTTTTTGTTTTCTGACTATATTTTGGCTACAAGAAGGCTGGTGTGAGTATTTTTTGTGAGGAAAAATGGGAAAAGACACTAGTTGTGATGCATCCACTCGAAAAATTATTGCATCTCTGGTCCTTGAGCAGAAATGGTCATATCAGAAGGTCTGGTCACTTAAAATGTTCCAGAACTAAAGTATTTAATGCTATAAAACATTTTAAGAGACGTGAGACTTATAAAGATGTCCCAAGAAAGAAACGTCCTCGTAAGTCCACCCCAAGGACTGATGCCCAAATTATTCGTATGGTGAAAATTAACCCCAAACTCACATCAACTGACATAAAACGGTAACTTTTTGGTGAGGATCCATCAGGACTTGCTACCAGGACCATAAGAAAACATCTCAATGAAGCAGAATTGTATGGTAGAGTGCCGCGCAAGAGGCCCTTAGTGAGCAAGCGAAACAGGGAGGCCAGAATTAAGTTTGCTTCTGAATACAAGAACTGGACTCTACAGCAGTGGAAGTATCTTTTATGGTCTGATGAGACTAAAATAAATAGAGTTGGGTCTGATGGCCGTCAATATGTACGGAGACCACCAAATACAGCTTTCAACCCAAAGTACACCACTGTGACTTTGAAACAGGGGGGGGTAATATCAAATTGTGGGGTTGCTTCTCCTGGTTCGGTGTTGGACCCTAGGTAAAAATCGAAGGTAACATGGACCAAAATCTCTACAAACATATTCTAGAGAATGCCATGTTACCATATGCAGAGGAAAATCTGCCAGTTGTTTGGAAGTTCCAACAAGATAATGATCCCAAACATACAGCCAAATCAGTTAAGGAATGGTTCTCAACTAATTCAGTAGATGTGATCGAGTGTCCTTTCTGCAGCCCCGACCTTAACCCAATAGAAAACCTGTGGTATGATGTGAAGAAAAGCCTGGTAAATATAAACATTAAAAACTTGGATGAACTTTTCAAAGAAACACAAGAGGCTTGGAATGCTATTCCAGAAGAACCCTGTCAAGCTCTGGTGGAGTCAATGTCGAGGCGATGTGCAGCAGTTCTTGAAAATAAAGGATTTCCAACTAAGTATTAGTGTATTGCAGTGAATAACATCTTCATTTAACAGAAGTTAACAGAAAAAAAGATCTTATTTTCATATTTTCAACTTCATCAATAATTAGTAGGCTGTTCTTAATTAGTAGGCCAGATAATTTTTAATGTTATGACATCCTTTTTTTTTAATAATTATTTTTTAATAAATCCTATTATAATTAAACATATTATTTAGTTTTATTTTCTTTTAAACACATCAAAATAGTTAAAAAACTACCAACTCATCTGGATGTACACCATGTAATATCAGAAAAGTACTCTGACATCTTCGTAAAGAATTCAATACTATGATAGACTTTTTTAAACTTTCGCGATTCGAACACATATTTGATTTGATTTGAATCGGGTTTTTTCGCGGTAATTATCTATTTAATGAGTAAACCTAGATATTATAAACTAAGTATTCACTATGTCCCGACGTTTCAGACTGGTTGCACAGCCTGTGGTCACGGGAAGACTGAAGATGTATAGGAGTCACCGCTGCGACGCGGGAGTGTTTTTCAAAACTACCCCCACTTGGTTGATTGTAGAAATCTAAGGCGCGTTCACACTAGACCTACACACTACACTGACGGTGTCATGACACTTGGATTTATGTACACATCGCGAACACCTAGTTGCAATCACTGGATTCCAAGCCGCCGAGAGTTTGAATCCGTCTTCACGGTTGAAATTTGGATGTTTTTTAATTTCAATCACTTCCCGTATAATCCTCTTGAAATAATGAGGCTCAGAAGAAATAACCTTGGGGTCATGAAGTTCGATCCAGTGATTGGGCCCCGAATCAACTAAGTGTTCTGCTATAGCAGACTTATTTATCTGGCGGTTCTTCACAGCTGCTATGTGTTCCTTCATGCGTTCGGCGATTGTCCTTTTTGTCTGACCTATGTAGGAAAGACCGCAGCTGCAGTCGATTTTATAGACACCTGGCTTCTGCAATGGAATTACGTCCTTTGGTGGCAGCTGCTTGGCCATTGTTGTAAGAGGGGTGTATATCGGTTTTATTGAAAACCGTCTGAGTAGGTTTCCAATATTATCCGTCACCCCTTTTACATAAGGTAGAAAAGCCGGTTGTCTGATCACCTCGGTGTGTTTAATTCCAGTGTGCTTAGTATGCAATCTCCGTGTTCTGTAGCCATTCATATTTAGTACCTCCTGGACATGCTGTAGCTCATTCTGTAGATGTTCAGGGTCACAGAGGTCATGAGCTCTGCGCGTTAGTGTGGAGACTACTGACTGAAGATGAGCAGGATGGCGATGTGATGCAGCGTTTAAGTATCCGTCTGTGTGAGTCGGTTTCCGGTATACAGTGTGAGCCAACGTTCCATCAGGTCTCGCCATTACCTTTACGTCCAAAAATGCCAACGTCCTGTTCTCCTCCAGCTCATAGGTGAACTTAATCCGAGGATGAATCGAGTTGAGATATTCATTCACCTCGTTAGCACTTCGGATCCTTCTGTCCAGGATACAGAAAATGTCGTCCACG
Source organism: Druceiella hillmani (assembly GCA_039881145.1). Taxonomy (NCBI): domain Eukaryota; kingdom Metazoa; phylum Arthropoda; class Insecta; order Lepidoptera; family Hepialidae; genus Druceiella; species Druceiella hillmani. The sequence continues at coordinate 4,668,015 of JAYKKI010000037.1, read as the reverse complement.
TACCTCTTCCATAGTTTTATACCACAGGCCTCACTGTCGATCAGTTGTTCGAAATATTCCATCCAGATGTTGGCAAGTGCTGGGGCCACCGGACTACCCATAGCGACACCATCGATAGTACTGACCCTGGTACAAAAAGAAGTTTCCGTCCAAACAATGTTCCAAAAGTTTCCCATATTGGTCTGGTAATTCGAGATCACCCAGCATCTGTCTGACCACATCAAGACAGTCTTTTAACGGAACGTTGGTAAACAGTGACTCGACATCAAAGCTTACCATTATGTCTTCTGGTTCCAACCTTATGTCCTTAAAGTTCCTTTGCGACCTATAGTGACCTATAGTACCTTTCAAGAGGATTATACGGGAAGTGATTGAAATTAAAAAACATCCAAATTTCAACCGTGAAGACGGATTCAAACTCTCGGCGGCTTGGAATCCAGTGATTCCAACTAGGTGTTCGCGATGTGTACATAAATCCAAGTGTCATGACACCGTCAGTGTAGTGTGTAGGTCTAGTGTGAACGCGCCTTAGATTTCTACAATCAACCAAGTGGGGGTAGTTTTGAAAAACACTCCCGCGTCGCAGCGGTGACTCCTATACATCTTCAGTCTTCCCATGACCACAGGCTGTGCAACCAGTCTGAAACGTCGGGACATAGTGAATACTTAGTTTATAATATCTAGGTTTACTCATTAAGTAGATAATTACTGTGAAAAAACCCGATTAAAAAAAAAATAAAAACAATACTATGATGTTCTCAATTATAAGGCCACGACTGTATATATATATATATATATATATATATGTATGTATATACACACACACATTTATGTACATATATAGCTATACACCTATGAATATTATGCTTGAGGTAACAACTCTCTCATGCTTGATTTTTTTGTCCAAGGGACCAAGTTTATCCTAGGCAGAGATAGTAGTAAATGGCATTGTTAATAGTTTCCAGAGATTCAATCACAAGCCAGTCAATACAGTGAATGTCTGCAAGTAAAAATGTTAGGTTGATTTCTTTGAAATTTTGCATTAAGTTTTAGATGCATCTTATACAATAATAAGAAAAGCTTGTGACAAGAAGGGGTAATGTTGTCATATAGCAAAATGTATTTTGGAGAAAAAGATAAAGTAAGCGGAGTCTGTATGTAGGCGGGGAAGGATGGCTGTAAAACAAAATTACTTGCATTAATAATATGCCAAAGTTTTTCCTCTCGTGTATTTTTATGAATGTCTGTGTTAAAGTCACATAGAATTATGAAGTGAGAGTAGTCAAGTTGTTTTGTGAAGGTCTTTCTTTTGTTACGTTTTCATAAAGTTACATTGAATTAACCCTTACATTATATTATACCTATTTTATACATATAATTTTAACAATATACTTATGAAAGTTTGTTGTATGAAATAAATTTGGTCAAACTTTTGTTAAGTTTATCAAACATATTCCATTAGATTTAGGAGGAACATTATTACTTCAGCATGTTGAAAAAATAAATTTTTTTATATCAATGTTCATTTTTAAGATATATAATTTCAAAAATATGCATATAAAATTTTATGTTGATATTTGCAGAAATGAGGAAGTTATGGTGTTTTCAATAGGAGCAGATAGAATAATCGGGTTAGGGCACACAGTCAGTTCGAATATAGCAGCATTCCGATGAGTGTCTATTGGGTTGGAGGAATTCGTAAGTTTGTAGTACAGTGCAATGAAAATAACCATTGAGTGCAGACAAAACAATGATAAAAATGAAACTTAGAACATCTCTTAAAATCATCACTTTAAATGAAATGTCGAAAATCCCCATAGATTAGGCTTCTGCTAAAAATTTTATTGATTTTTCGTAAATATCCCTTATATGGTAAGTTTTATCGTAAAAATAGTTGTTATAATATTTGTAGAGTATACGAATTTCTATAAAAGGTTTCCATATAGTTTTTCCTGTCAATGATCGTTTGTGAGATATTACAATTCCGGAAATTGTAAAATTTACATTTTTCATAATATGCACTCTTTTCCATATCACTTTCGAAGTAAAGTACATGCTACATTTCCATCACTTGGTGTACTGTCATTTCCATGGGTAATGGGTATGAGGCAAGAAGCACATATTTCTATTGATGTGTATTAATTTAAAAAGATAAGAATTAAAGTAATATACTTTTGTTGATTTTGAAATATGCTATCATTAATTATATCATCATTCCTTCTTCCTCTGGTTGCTGGGTTTCTGTTGTTTATTTTAAATAACAGATGGATTGGAGAGTTATTCATGGATATTATAAGTATTATCATCTATTGTATTTGATGCGGAATTGAAGTACAACGGGCTTTTACAATTGCTATATGCTGCTTAACAAAACAAACCAACTTTCTTACATCCAGAAATATAATTGTAACACTTAGTGCATTACGAAAAATGTATTCAGCAGTATTTCAGAAGTAGGCAGTATAAAGTTTGAATTGATGCCAAACCATTGTTGTCCAGTACCCATCTCCAGATTTCAGGGCCAGTTCATAACCTAGTAATACTTCGACTTGATAAAATCTGTATATAAACGTTGGTAAGTGCAGATGTTGGAGGAAGACAGGATAAATATATGGCTTTAGTGAGTTGTGTCCTTTTCACAAAACTGAAATATTGAAATCTGTCTATAGAATCAATTTTTTTTGGAGCCCCGTACGTACCCTGAAGAAAACGAACTCCATTATTGTGAATAATATGTGGAGAATAATTGGAATACCTTCGTTTTACCTCTTTTGAAAACAGCTGACGAAATGCTGCAACCAGTTATTGCATGTAAAAATAAGATATGACCTTTACATTTAGAATATGAGGTCAAACTTTGTGATGAATACATTTCTGTCCATAGGTGAGATTTTCATGGTTTTAAAAAATAAATTATCCCTTCAATAGGATTTTGTTAAATCAATATTATTAGGAAATCAAAAACTTCATTGAAAACAATAGTTGTATTTGTAGACTGTTCTATAGCTGTTTCAATTATGAGAAATTCTACATCTTTAATGGACTTATTTCACAAATTTTAGCAGCTTTTAATATTTCACGTGGCATTGAAATAAATAACTATATATGCACCATACAGTGGAATATAATAACATGGGTGACCAAAAATAGAAGAACTGAAGTCAAAAAAAACAGCCAGAAATAATATACGTCATGCGTTGGGCGAGTACATGGTGTAGTACGCGACGGCAAAAGTTCAATAATGAGGACCATGATCTTGAGAACGAACCTCGTTCCGGACGTCCTGTTGAATTGGACGTTCAACGATTACAATACCTAATTGAGGAGGATCCTCGACTGATGACTTGTCAATTGGCAGATGAGCTACACTGCAGTCAGGGCACCATAGAATCATATTTGCATGAATTGGGAAAAATGGTTGGGTGTCAGAGAAACAGAATTTTTAGTATCCAAATTTGAAATAAGTGCTAAAAAGGTGATGCTCAGCTGCTGGTAGAAAGAATGTCAAGGCTGTTATTCATTGGGAGTTGCTTCCAGAGGGATCTATAATTAATGCAGATATTTACTGTGAACCATTGGACCCCAATAGGTAACAAATTGAGTACTCAACAGGATCGAGTTTATATTCTACATGATATTGCTAGACCACATGTCGCAAAATGTACTTGTGATAAATTAGAGGCGCTCAGCTGGATACTATGCCACCATATTTACCAGACATTGCGCCCTCTGATTACCATTTATTGAGGGCTAGAACCATTTACGTGAAACAAATTTAATGTTAAAGAAGTTTCCAAAACAACCTTGCATAGTTTCTTGAATCAAAGTCACCGGAATTTTACAAGGCATATTGTCACTGCCAACTAGATGGCGACAAGTAGTAGATAATAATAGTGCATACTTAAATTAAATTTAGTGTAACATATACATTTTTTAATAAAACTTGTCGACAGCACTCGTATTACCCCACCCAATATACAAATATATATACACACTATATATATATAGTGTATATATATGTATATATATATATATATATATATATATGTATGTATATATATATACATACATATACACACTATATGAGCCAAGCCTTCATATTTTTACTTATATTCAATGTACATTGATGTAAACATGCCACATCAGTGTTTAGATTGTTTAAGATCGTGATATGTCACAAACAATTATTTATAGGAGAAAAAGTACATCAATTTGTAGACAATTGTATAATCTCCTAATATTATAACAACTATTTTTATGACAAAACTTACCATTTAGGAGATATTTTGAAAAAGTTTTTTTATCACATTGAAAACTTTGTTTTGACTTCAGGGATTTTGGACATTTCATTGGAAATAATGATTTGATGGCGTGTACCAAGTTTCACCTCGAACTAAATTTTGCCTATGTTTGGACTTTTATGTCTATTTTTATTAGTAATTATAGCCTATTAAGTTAAGAGGAATTTTCTTTTTGCTATCAATTTACTAGGCATTAGATAGTCAATCTAATGCCGCTGAAAATTTGCTGCTGAAAATTTTGGGCATTTATGGGCTGAAACCTATTTATTACTGGTTTTGACTCGGACTTGTGCAAGTCCTAAAAAATGACGTGAAGTCAGTTTGTGACTTGTCCTTGTGTGCTGTTGCACATAAAAACACTTTGTTAGAGAAGACATACCGGGTATTACAAGTATCATTGATAGGATTTTATACAGATAAAGTTGTAGATGTTATCATGAAAACCAGTTATTGTCTATGGTGTAAACGTATGGCTTAATCGGCATGGTGGAGTATGAGAAATGGTTTGAATAACAGTGAAAGCAATTACATTGGCAGTTTTAGTAAAACAAATCACATTGGTAATTCTGGCAAGAAGGAAGAAGAAGGATGGTATAAAGGAAAACATATAAAAGTATTGTCGATGCCAGGCTTTACCACCGTTTTGTTGACCATCGTCAACAAACAGTGAAAAAAGAATGCATGAATCATGTGTAAAAAAGAATGGGCTGTTGTATAAAAGCACTGAAAAGTTCATAAAGAGACTTGATGGTAAAGCGTGCATAAAATATTTGTGTGAAAATGTACCAGAAAACTTAACACACTAGGAAATTCCCAGCATTATTTGTGCTCAGAGAGCGTAGAGGCCTGGTGCAGATTTCAGTGTGTTTTGTTCTTAAGTAATATGGAATTATTTGTTGATAAACCATCAATATGAGATATCGTTCAAGTCATTATTCCTATTTGTAAAGACCAATAAAAACCTAAATTATTGGAGAGGTGCTCAGGAGACAACTGCCCAAAAATAATAATGAATGCTTCAATTCTTTAGTATGATAACTAGTGCCCAAATCAACATCTGGGAGTGCTATTGGTTGTTGAAATAGCGCTTTATTAAGGACAAACAAACAGTTCTCTGCTTTAAAAAATGTTCAATTTTTTGGTTACAATATGATAAGAGGTTCGAGATTTCAGGATGAAATATTTTTTCAAGTAACCTTCACTTAGCTACTTTATATCCTTTGACATATTACTTTTTTAAAATAAATATTGGTTCAAGACTACCTCATAGTATTAGTAATATCTCCCACATATTGCAAGTTAACCTATTTCATTTCTAAATAAAACAAATTCTTAAAGGAAAGCTTCCTTTTGCTTTTAAAGTGACTACATCCCAAAGGCAGACTCTTAAACGGAGAGTTTTTTTTTACATTTTCATGTGGGACACATACAGATGAGTCAGAACATTTATTATCTGGCTAAATGACATTTTTCCAGTTTCAGCCTGAAAGTTTGCCAGTTTCAAGGACATGAGATTTTGGTTATAGCAATGGGGAAAGATATTAAATCAATTTAAAGATGATTGCAAAATCTTAAATGACTTAATTAAAGCAAATAGAAATAGGACTCGGTATTCAAGGTATTGCTATAGTCAAGTATTGATAAATGTAAATATTTTTATGTTAGGGTTATTTGTAGTTACAAGGCGAGGTCAAAAAGTTCGCAGAATGGGGTGGAAGGAAGGTCAAAAAAAGGTGGTGCTGTTTTTCCTTTTTAATATATTCTTTCTTAACCCTAATATATTTCTCAGATCTGTCGATTAATTTATTTATACCCTTAAAAAAGTTTATGGAGCAGGATACCCGCTGTGTCCCAAAAATCCATCGCTATGATTCTTCTGGCAAAACTTCTTAGGGGGTGGGGTATCCTTTTTATGCCACTGAATGGACTCCTGTTTAGATTCAGGCTCGTAATGAGGAACTCGAGTTTCGTCTCCCATTATAATCCTCCCATAACAATGTTGTCGCCGTAGTTCGTTGAATTCATCACAAAGCATATGACCTTTGATGGCACAGCGCACTGTAGGGATCCGGGTTCGATTCCCGGCCTCTCATCGAGAGGAACTGGACTGTTATTTCAGTTGGCTGTAAGAGATTGCTTTCATAGCAATAAGTTTGCCATATGTATAAACTGTACACATTAAAGTACATAAAAAATATATAAAAATTTGGCTCAAAATTTCGTTTTTATTCTCTCTATAGAGATCAAAAAAGTTGTGTGAACACTCAACACACTGTTGCTTTTGTAGCGGCATGAGTCTTCTCGGTTCTAATGATGCTGAATTTTGACATGCCATGATGGTCATGAAGTATATTTAAAAGGGTTGTAGAAGATACTCCAACTCTTTTTTCATTAATCGGGCATCTCAAATATAAATTTTTCAACTCTTTCAAAAATGTCCGAGGAAGAAGCCTCGATCCGCTGTCCTGAATACAGGCCATTTTCGATGGAATCTCTGACTTGTTTAAAAAATGATTTTAAATATTATATTAAGTATTGTAAATCATGGTTTTCAAGAAATTATGCCACCTGTAAATTATGGTTTTACTAGGGTGAGAATCCCCGTAAAATGATGACGTATCATTCAATATGACTTCTGGTGTTTTTCCTTGCTTTGTCAGGAACTTGATGACAGCTCGAAATTAGATCTTCTCAAAATTAGATTTTTTAGACGATGATACCTTCCAAAATAAGTTGCTTGATTGATGATAGCCCAGATGTTAATAATAGATTTAAATTGTAACTTGGTATACATAGTTGTTATTAGTCACTTAATAGCGACTTTGTGAGTTAGCAATCTCCACCCCTCGCCATCGCCTCCATTTTGCGCACTTTTTGACCAATCCTGGTTGGAATATATTATCAGTGGATCTTAAAGCAATAGAAGTTACGTGAGTAAACTATATATTCCAAACAATAATATACTTTTGATTTAATTACTAAAATGGGAATTGGTCTGAAGTTTTGGAAATTTATTATCATTTAATTAATTAATTTTTTACAGTAACAGAAACATTACAATTATGCACCTATACGTTTCAATAATGACAAGTTTGTGATAATTTATGACTAGAACATATAACACATTTCAAAAAGTTTATTTTCATTCATAACAAAGAAAGCACACCGGTATAAATGGGATAAGGTGAAGTGTAACTAGGGAAAGTGAGGGATATAATTCAGTTCTAGAGGTTGATATTGTTAAAATATTGTTATTATGCGAGCAAAGAAACTTATCAGGTATGAAGTGCGAGAGGCTTTGTAATAAAATAGGATGTAAAATCTTTTTTACATAACTAAAAAATAAATTTTATCAACTGATATTTCCCTCTCATGCTGCGTAGAATGCTAACCTTGTATACCACGGAGAAATCAAATAAGAGAAGGTAAATGGTAAAAGAGAAAGGGAAGTAACCACACTGTTACGTACAGAGACCATAAAAGGGACACTTTCAATCAGTCCATATTTAGTTTCATATGGATTTCAAATAATTGAGTTGTCTTATAATTTTTTTCCCACTAATGACATGTACAGTAAAAAACACAGCGGAAGTTCCTGGCTTTATATAATACAAAATTTAAGCTTATTCCTTCTGAATAATTTGTTTGTAAATGCTTGCGAATGTTAAAGTACTAATAGAATTTGACTCCTAGTACGATTACCTCTATATGTCAGCATAAAGATGCCAATAGTATATTTGTACTTGAAAAGAGCACTTAACCGATAGTAGTACACTAATACTACTACTGAGTATTTGCTCAAGCAATGTTAAGTGGTGAAATATAGTCACGGGTCAACTTGAGTTGAGCCTGTAAACTGTTTGCGACGCTGTATTTGAGAATGGAATAGATGCACGCTGCAGCAACTCAGTCTGTTGTACTTGTAACAACTAAAAAAATCTTCATATTTTTGCAAACTGTAGCGTGCAATTTCTGCCATTTAGAATCTTGGCTCATTTCTGATTGAGTGAAATAGGACTATGTATTTTATATTTAAATGAGTTAGTTCTGTGGTGTTGATAATATTGATTATGGTTGGTGCTATGTTAATAGTTGGGTATCTATCAATTTAAGTAAAAGAAAATGCAGATACAATTCATAACTTTTTTGAATTATCAAATATTTTCAGTCCTTCCTCCGGTGTGTAAGATAATAATCATGAGTGAAAATTTATTTCTATAGTTTTTGAATTTATTGTAGAGTATTTATTATAATGGGAAAACCAAAAAGATCTTATATAACCCAGCACAGTAGTGAGATGTTGAAACTAGCATTACAGTTTTACTCAAAGGAAAACAAATATGAAAAAATTAAAAATCAAACAAATATCTAAAAAAACTCGAAATAACAAATAGAAGATAGTGCCGAGAAATGACTTGCAGATTATTTAGAAGAAAATCGGGTTCAAGATCCCATTAGGGAAACAAGGAACTCAATGTACCAGAAGGAGCATCAATTACAAGTGAAGATTTTAATTATAAAGCAACATTACATTTCTGAATTTAATTATAAAGCGACATTACATTTCTCAATCAATTACAAGTGAAGATTTTAATTATAAAGCAATATTACATTTCTCATTTAATTATAAAGCAACATTACATTTCTCAATTAAGAATCCAAAAACCAACAGAAGAGAAGCCTTTTCCAGCCACTCCCGAGTACATCAAATAATTATAACGTCAACGTGCTTTCAAATATTTTAATAACTAAAGTATCTACTGGAAAAGATATTATCAAAAATAAATTTAGCCGGAAAGAAATGGAATTTTAAACTAATTCGGAGGACGATATTAAGTCTCTAAGTAGATATTTGCCCTTGGATCCTTCTGATGAATTTCAATTTATAATAATTTGATAGTGAAACTGATATTTTATTGAAACTGATTATTACAAACAGTGAAGACGAAGATTTAGATAATAACCAAGATAGGACTATATTAAAGATGAAGTTATGGTTACTTCATATGTTTAACTGTAAATGTCATATTAAAACAAGCCAGTGAAAGATGTTACAGTATAAAATTTTTACTATACAAGAGGAAAGGTATTTTTTCATGGCCTATGATATTTCATCGATTTCTACACAGAAGTTGAAAAAGTTATGCCAAAACCAAAAATATTACCTTGAGATGTAAATCAAATATAGCCCAATTAACAAATCGCAATATCATAGGGCTTTTGCTTTTGAGCCGAAAATTTTGTAAACAGGATTTAATTTTGAAAAACCCTCAAAGAAACCTCATAATAATTTCAAAATACTTTTTAACGAGATCCCACTGAAAGGGGTACATAAAATTTTTGCAAAATTTCAATATATGCCTGTCATGAGTAAAAATATCTGTAAAAATGCAACAGTCCTATAATTGTCTCTGATTAATTGGCTGTTTAGCATCGGCTGTGATATAGGGACAGACTGGCATAACAAATCTATAAGGGTTCCTTGTTTGGCTACGGAACCCTAAAAACAAATTTACATATACAGCTTTTTTTATTAAAATTATGTTTTAAAATGTTTTTTCAATGTCAATTTTCCATGTACATAATCATGGAAAACATTTTAAAAAGAGTGATTGATTTATGTTAAAGAATGATAATAGAAGCCAAGAAACCTTTTTTAAAATTTTGTCTGTCTGTATGTTATTTTGTGCCTCGGATTTTAATAAAATTTAGTATGGTTATAAACCGAAGCAATATATGAGACAAAAAAAATATTTCTTTCTTATTTGGAATTTCACACAAGTGAAACTTTATGGCACAGCTAGTTTTGTTATAAATTACAAATATTAACTTCAGTTTAGATTTTTATTCTTTTGATACTTAAGAAGTAGTCTGGAAGATAGAAGACAATCATATAAGTGTCACATTTGGATGTATTCTTGTTATTAAAAATAACGGATTTATTAGTAACGAACCAAGATGTCATGAATTGTTATAAATGGATTAGAATACAACTAAAAACTCAAATTACAAATAATAAAGAGCCATTAGTCTCTGAAATTGCAGAAATAGTGACATAAAATGTAGGATAAACATAAAAGCACATACACAAATTTTTAAATTTTTTAAATCTGCCATTTAAACATAAAAATCTTATTAAGGGGCCATCACGTGAATTACGCCATTAAATGCTCAATTAAAGATGACAGAACTACGCAACACATATTTATATATCATTAGAAACATACATTCATTATTTTTAAAAATTAAGATAGAAAAAAAGTCTATTACTACAATTATAAGTCATCGAAGTTGAGAATAATTGTGAAGCAGGCATATATTGGGTTAATTATCTCAAGTATTACGTTAATTTATATTAAAAATTATTTTCAGTATATCAATAATACAGTTATTTTTAAGGTTGGGCAGTAAAATTTCAATATCATTTAAATTTATTTCATAAATTCAAATTATCTAAAATTATGCATTAAATTCTCATATAAGAATGTATAAAAACATCACACGAAATTAATATAAGATATATGCCAAAATTTGTAAGCAATCATTCGACTGACTGGTTAATAAGAAAGTTTGTTCCAGACCCCCAGATATCTGTAACTTTCGTAACTGACATATTATAAACAATTGTTTTTATTAAGAGCCCACAATCTTGGTCTTGTATTATTTATGTAGTGTAACCTTTTTAAATAGGGATTCATATTTTTTGTACCAAAAGATTTATATTATAAAACTGACCTTTAACATATACCTTTTACGTTATTAAAAAAATAAAATTATGATTAAACACTTCATTGTATATGTAATTTGCAAAACATAAATGTACATTAAGTTAACCTATAATTTGCTTATACTTAAAAATGCTTTTTTTTATTATTTTTGGTATTACGGAAATCATTTTACATTTCCCAGCAAATGTTCAAGCAAGTAACGCATTCTCAAATTCTACACTACAGATTTTTATGATTATACATTTAATTTCGTATTCATTTTGGTAACTCGAAAAAACTAACCGCAGATTAATGAAAATTAAGGGAAATATATTACATATATAAGAAATATATCATATACAAAAGACAAAATCAGAGGTAATGATCAAACCAAATTCCATTTTAAGTTTCTTCACATTCGTTTTCTGCTTTAGTTTAGTATTACTATCTGTAAGTCAATTATTTACTTATTTTTCTACATAGAAATTTTTGAAATGAAATAAATATACTAGGCAATTTAGAATCTAAAGTATTATTAAAAAATAACCAGGTATAAAGGTTGAGTTTTGAAATATAGATGTTAATATACATGTTAGATTTCCCAAATATACACAAAAAATATATTTGGCAGGTAATCCAGGTTATACAGCGTATTGTATGGCTTTACCTATATGCGACATATTACTAAAAGCAAGCTGTATTCTTTTTCAAATACAAAGTCACTATACTTTGTATTCATTAATGACAAAATTAATTGTTACAAAGATTAAGATCTTGTTATCTATATTGACATAAATATCTAGAGCATTTGTGTGGTGTTGTGAACGCTCAAGTTTTCGCGTCATCTCTGCATGGTATTTATCGTTGAATGAAATTATGCTAAACCGGTGACAGGCCCTTAAATTGTGTAAAAGATTATCAGAAGAAAACAGATTTTTACGCCAAAGTCAATATCTGCCCTTGTAAATGTACAATATTGTATAACACAGCTGACCTTGGAAAAGTAGTTCCTAATCGAAGAGCGAGAATTTTTACTTGAAGACTTGAACGACATAAAATGAAAATTGGTGGCATAGATTATAATCGTATATTAAGTCTGTGGAAAAACTTGCTCAAACCCTTAAATATTGTAGTAAATCCACTATGAAACCGGACCAAAAAAATGACGAGCAACAACAGGACTGGGTTGTTCTTCTTTTTAACCTACATATTGATAAAGTATTTGCTCAAGTTTAAAAAAAAATATATAAAGCTTTCTCGTCACTTCTTATTTTTTTTACGATAGCTGATTTTCTAATCTATCAGAAAAAGATGTCGGCCGCGAAGTTCACATTTTTTTGTAAGATTTCCTGGTCCCGAAATATGTACTCGACCAAAAACATTACTCCTCCGTCACAAAATCTTTTATTTTATTTTATCGAACGATTTTCATCAAATAACTTGCACTTTTCTGTTATGATAGAAAACAAAGAACCTTTCTAGAAAACATTTAAAGTAATACATATATATATATATTATAAAATATTTATTAAGGAACTTATACCACTCTGTCACATATCTTCCTAACATGAAGTTTGTTTTTGCTATAAATCAATGTTCACTATTACTTGCAAATAAATATAAACGTCATAGACGTTATTATCTCTAACTATTTTTAATATGATTTTTTTTAAGTTGTACTATTCATAACGAAATATATAAATGACTAAAACAATTTTACTACCAGGAGACAATATCTTAACAGAGTTGTAAAGTATGTGACGGAGTTGTTATTCTGAGAAATATCAGGCTGCGTTTAGGAATAAAACATGTTATTATTATCTTTTATTTATTCATTATTTATAATCTTTTATTAACTTATAATTCTTTAACATTCTTAAACTTTCTCATGTAAATTATCTTGAGGTACATCTATAAGTAATGAAACCACATTTTAAGTTCTTTGGAATGAAAGATCAGTATTTTAAGAAATAAAAAAGACTTCTTAACTTATCTCAAGGAAATAAAAAACTAAAAAACTACTTGTCTTAACTTGACTCAAACAAATACAAAATATAAGAACTTAAATAAATATATTAAAATTAAATAATCATCAGTCTTCAATCGGCTTATTATTTCTCAAATACTGGCAGTGACTGCGCATTCGAAAAATTGTCTTCTTTTTTTAATAATTTTAGGAGCTGGTAGGACTTTAATCAAATATTCCAATTGAACATTCTATAAGTCATTCTCCACCAACTTAAACAGTCTTCTACTATTATCGACTGTTTTTAAGAACTTCGTTCGAACTAGCCTTCTTCGTCGATTCTGCAACTCCTACGTAAGTGTAAAGAACATTTTTTTCGCTTCGTACGTTGACCAAAACGTGTACTCCGTCTTCTATTTTTGTTGGATGAATGTCCTCAGGCTGGAGTGCTTGAAAAGAAGTTCCGGTAACGTTTGTTGGGTTAGTAGAATCTTTGATTTTATATGTGGCTAATGGCTGATTTTCGTCAGATGATTCGTTCGAACCATACACAATATCGTAAAATTGTTTTCGGGGCATCCCAATTTTATTCGTAATATCAGAAAGGAAGAAATCCTCAATTTCATGATATGTGTCGTCTTTTTTTTCGTTAGCGGGCAATTGGCCCACAGCTTCTTTAATTTCAGGCAGAGGCTGATAGGTTTTAGGAACGTAACAAGAACAGAATTGCTCACAAAAACAACATAATACCCTATGGCTTAAGATTCCACGAGTTTCCGAGAATATTTGGTGGACTTTCATACAACCTTTCAGGGGCATAATATTACTTGGAATAGTTGCTACTACGTTTTCTATATCTTCATCTGTAACCCTAAACAATTTAATTTTGCTGGTATCTTGAAGTGTGGTATCTTGAAGAACTTGAATCTCTGGTATCTTGAAGAACTGGAATGCACCGGCAATGTCTTTACCTCTAGCTACTATGGCATCAGCTTGGCGTTTCAAGGTTCCACCAACACCATCAGTAGCTCCTTTTCCATGCCCTGCTTCAAAAAAATTCCAGGATATTTTATGAAACGCGTATTCTTTAAAAAATCTGTTAGCCATTAGATAAAAGTTGATCTTTTGCTTATATTGGGTAGCAGGACCGTCAGAAAAAAAATGAACAGTTGTTACAGCAGGGTGATCTTTTTGAATTTCTGAGAAAATTGGATGAAGGTGAGCCCAAATCGCAGGAGGCCCATGGTTCTGATTATGTGACACTGTACAGTATGAAGATATCTGTTTTGTCTGTGCTTCAGCTGAAAAATGGTACATTACAGCTATATGCAAAGTCACTTGATTACAAGAACCACCAAAATGGTGAGAATGGATTTCTGAATGGTACTTACAAGCATAGTTCTCACTAAAATCTACATGTAATGCTACTTCATTCTCAGTCAGTCCGTCGATGCACTCCCGGTAAGCTTTGTATTGATGTCTGATATTATATACATGGTTTTTGAAGTTCTTGAGCTTGTTCTTAAGTTTTTGCATCACTTTTTCAAGAGTAAGCTTTCCAGTGGCCGGTATATTTTTTGTAATCTTCACCTTTTTCCCGGCTTTGTCTACAACTTCACTTTTACTTACCCGCTGTCGTAAATCTACAATCGCAGTTTGATTACTTTTGTCATAAGCTATGCATTGTTCCTTGCACTTCGAACAAACTCCTTTCATATAAGATTCCGAATCAACAGTACAAACAAGTGCTTCTAAGACGGCACTCGTGTCCTTTTGCGTAATTACTTTATTTTTATGTAAACAATGAACAACATAGCTTATATTTGTATGTAATTTACATAAGCAAGTATCCCGTATATCCATCTACAGTCGGTGGTTTCACATAAAATTTTCTATGTTTTATGAAGTAGCTGTAGTGGCATTTGAGGTCACTATTTTCTTTTAAAAAGCTTTTGTACAGGTTTCTCATAGAGTACCCGCAAAGAACGATAAATCTTACGTACAAGATTCGTCTGTTTTGGTAAAACGGTCTTGTATTTCAAAGGTCGGTTTATACCTAATGTGTCTCTTATCAATTGGGTCTGCATTCTAGCCTTTTTTGTGATGCAAGTTTGAAGTAACGATTGGATGAGGCGTTTTTCTTGATGACTTTTGACAGTTTTGTATTGTTCTTGAATGGCATTAGAAAGGACTCTGTAGTTATTTTCATTCTGACTATTGTTTTTAACTTTGTCACTGCTGTCTTTTTTTTATTTTCTTTGCAATCTTTTCTTGTATTTTCGAACTTTTTTCTCTAACTGGTCTGTTTTATCTTGTAATTTAACATTATCTCTGTATAACTTTGTTCTATATCTCCTCACTTTCTTCCTTCCTCTTGAACTACATGCTTCCGAAGGAGTCGGTGTAGCACAACAGGAACTTATTTGTGGGTTTTCTGGTATTGACGATGGAGCCGGCGTATTTTAAAGTTGAATTTCAAGCATCTGCTTCTTTTCTTTTCTTTTTTTATTTCTTTGTTGCCATTTGCGCTTCATAATTCGATGTTCTCTCACGCTCATGTTTGCCACCAGTTTTTTTCGAGCGTGGTATCTCTAAAGTTCCTTGCGCTTTACTTCAGCTACCTTCTCAGGATCATTTTTTCATTTCTCCCGACAACGCCGCTGTCTTTCTGCTGCTGTTAATGCCTTTTTTTTCGCCATTATGTTACCTTGAAATATAAAAAAATAAATAAGCTAAACATTCAAGGATACTCAACCAAAACCGACTACATTCAGCATAAATACTACGCGATAATATTTATTTGACCCCTCCGTCACGTACTTCACTACTTCGTCACAAAAAATATGTGACAGAGTTGTTATGTGATGGAGGGGTAAAAATTTGTTGCAAAGTATATAATATTTAAACGTTAATATAAAGTATACAATTAACATGTTGGTATGAATGTATTTCTTATTACGTAAGAGTAGGTAACAAAAAGTAACTACAAATAATATTATTTTTATTGATTACTTACGTGACGAAGCTGTTGCCGAATAAACACACGCACCTCCTATCAGTTTGTGGGCGACTGACGTGTGATCCCTTGATCTCAGAGAGGAAATCGTACTTAAGGGGGAGGGAGGCTTAAATATCCAATTGACGACAAGAGAGACGAGCAGCGTATACACGCGCTTCAAATGACAATCAACGTGACAGAATTTACGTACTTAAACATCCACAGCAAGAGACAAGTTTTAAAATTTTTTTTCAAATACTACAAAAACTGAGAAAAAATAAGAATTATTATTCCATGATTGGTTATATCTTTCGGAAATAAAAATTAGTTTTATATTTTATATTGTCATATAATTTTTTCGTAACATTATGCAATATGCCTAAGTCAAGGTGGCGGGGACAACTGTGATTAGTATGAAATACACTTCTGTCACGCTGATTTACAACTTTGTAACGTAATTTTTGCTACAAAAATATAATTCTAATATTTTTTTAAATGTGCACAGCCGTTATGTCTTTAGTACAGTGTATGTTGAAATATATATAAAAAATGAATATTGGTAATTCTCTTGAATTTTTCTTTGTTAACTGATGGAGACATGCTTTTGTAGGTTAAAAAGAAGAACAACACGACTATATTTTGTTTATAAGTACTTACGAAGAAAGTATTTTATTACCCATAAAATCATTAAAAGTGAAAAGAAGAAGTAAGTTTCCTATATTATCCAAAACATCAAACCGTTATGACATATCTGATACAGCAGCTGCTGCAACTACTTAGGAAGTATTTTATGACAAAACTTCAAAACTTGTGACAAAAGGAACAAAAATATAAAGGCAAGTTACAATCTGCACAATATAGGTGCCATTAAGAAGCTGGGTACTGTTTATACGGAATACGCTGCACTTATATAATGTACTGGGCAGCCTAAAGTTCATTTCTAGTGTCACAGTAGTTTGTGCAGATGATTTATTGGCTACAATGTACTATGTGAAAATTTAGTGCTCTTTTGAAAAAAGGCTCCTTGCTGTGAATAATTGGTAAGTTCCATTTGAATAAATTGCCTTTAAGGCGTTTGTTCGATAAAGTAGATGGTACAACTACTGTTGCATATTCTTACAATAACATTAATGGTAAGCTGTTGGAAAAATGTGGAACATGACCTGCTACTGAATACAATAATTTGAATAGAAAATTATTACCAGTGCTCAAGGTATAAATTGTTAAAAATTTAAGTACAGATAAAAAGTATTTGTATGAAATAACCACAATGGTAATTACTGGAGAAGGTCCTGACGATTTGATAAAGAAATTCCCTGGAAAAATGTCTCATTTCTGTTGGTTGACTAATGCTAATAGAATATTATGTCCCTACATTTTTACTTCAAAACCATCCAAAAATTGAATCCAGCCTTTACATAATGAAAATGTATGTTCCCATATGATTTGTAAAATCATCTTGTAAGGATAGGTCTCAGAACTATTCAAAATTAATACTTGTTGGGGGGAAAAACTACACATTTTTCACATCAAGTCCCAGCAGTTTATTGGGGTGCTAATTTTTACATTTATGTCATAAATTGGCAACAAAATAATTTTGATCCACCAATTCTTCAAAACTTTACAAATGAAGAGATAAATCAATAATTTATATCAGAAGATGGCGAAAATTTGAAGAAATGTGTGTTCATGCGATAAAAAGTAGAGAGAAGGCTTAATTCAGATAAAGCTTTCATCTAGAAAATATAAGCCGAGATTTGAGAGAAAACAAGATTTTTTAGCTACAAAGGCATATTTTTTATTTAATATATGTCTTAGTTCATCAAATCAACCTTAGGTCTGTGTCTTAAATGTAACATATCTTTATTTACTTTACATTATAATTGTTTTAACAAAGCGCTGTAATTTGGAAAAAAGGTGTTTTTCTTGATATTTTCAAGACTTTGTAGCCCATGCACGGGCTGAAGATATGATTTATTTTACTTTTATTTTGCCATATTAAATTGTCCCACCTGTGAAACCACATGGATAAAGTTTTACCGTCCTGTCACTATTCATTCCTTTTTATAACAATCTGAAATGTTTACTGTGTTTTCATGCAAAAAAAAAACAACCAAAGATGTAGATCTCGGATGTTCGATCCGCATCCTAAAAAAATTGTTTACCATACAAGTTATCTTCCGATTTTTCAAGTCCAATGATATGTTCTGTCACCACTAGCTAATTTCAGTTCAAATATATAACACAAACGCTCACATGAGAAATAAGTTATTGTAAATGTAATTCCACTCTAATAATAAACAATGAGTAGAGTGTACAACAAACAGCTATGAATATGTGTAATATGAATAATAACAAGGTGATGAAATACAAGCAACTAAATGTAGTTTGCCAACAGCAAGGTGTAATACGTCAGCAACAATAATCTACTTGACAGTAAAAATTGAAGCAACCATTACCAACATTTGTACCTTCATCATCAACGTTTGATAGATGTCTTTCTGGCTCAACACAGCCAATGGCATATTGCATGGACGAAAATGAATTAGAAATGGAATTTCCTGAAATGTGAATTAAAATAATAAGAAGAAAAACCATAGTTGTGAAATGTGTTTCATTCTATTACCACCACCGATCAGTATAACACTTTGTCTTAGAACTGTTTTGAGAGTAGCCAAAGAAAAGGCTCAGTTGAAAGTGTTATCTAACAATGACTAAAAAATAAATAATCGTGAAATATAGTGAACGTTTATTCAGATTTGAAGTTAGGAATTGGATAAGCCATCTCGAGTGTAGGACATGAACCTATAAAACTAATTAATATAAAAAAAGACAAACTTTTTCCATTACTCTATGTTATATTATTATATCTTACTTTTTGACATTACGACACTATAAGATAATCATTGAACCATTAAAAAGGACAAAAGGTATTCCTCAATGCACCAACTGGCATTGGGAAATTTTTTGTTATTCCTATCTACTGCTAGTTAGGTATAATAAACAATATTTGCAACGAAACAGGCACTTTGCAAGGAAAAAGGGTACGCAGCTAATTATGAAGGTATAGTGGATTGCAATTAACTCATAAAAATGAATGGTACTCTCTAACTGGAATCTTAAGAATGTAAAGTGGTACACAATATGAATTATGTCAATAGGAATAGTTGCCAAAGCTTGTATTGAACTGCTCGCTTATTTGTTGATTCTGAGATTTCCCTATGTGTGCCTCTCTGGTATGATGGATATAAAAAGGGTGCCGAAACCTAAGAAGACAGTTTAATTTAGCAGTAGACAACCGATAGGAAGTAGTGAAAATAATAGCTGAGATTTTACTGCGGAAATCTGTTTTCATTTCTGGATTGGATCTATAACTGTCAGTCAATACAATCCACAACAAGGTATAACATATACACAACTCATAAAAAAATAGAAAAATCAATGAATAAAAAAAGCAAATCTTGAAAATTTACCATTACTGACATGATGAAGTAGCTCAATACATTTTAAGCTCTATTGGCTATACAAAAATTCGGGCAGTTATCAAGTATGACAGTTAAGCTGAAGAAAAGTCAGAAACCATAAAAATAGTAAGTTAAAAAAATTCTCTAAATCATAGAAATAAAATGCCCTTCTTTTGCTGCCTATATGGACATAGAATACCCAAACTAAAAAAAAATTAGAACTAAAATATTAATTTACAGCTGTACATTAAAAAACTGAGACTGTTTGAATTAGTGAGTAATCACAACTGAAAGTCGAAATGATTAAAGAAAAAAATGAATTGTCAGGAAAAATCAAGACCTTGTTAACAACATTAATATAAAAATGTGATAAAAATGTTTTACGTGGTGTTTCAAATATTCAAGTTTCTGCATCGTCTATTTTCATTGAATTTAATTATGCCAAAATGGTGATGGGTCCTTAGTATCGGAAACCTATTTCGTGCAAAAAATTACTTTAAAAATGAGAGGATACAATACATACTGGACAACTTACTCTAGGGCATATACCTGTGGAGGAAGAGCCCTATTAAAAAGAATTTACAACATCAAGAAATAAGAGAAACATGTATGAAAATGAAGATGCAAAGTGAGTAATACAACTCCTGACCTAATTTATTTCTTCATTTCACAAGGAATCACGTCTACTTATATAAAAACAAAAGATTGGATGACCTACCCTTAAGTGACTTTTCAGTACTATTAATGTTGAATGCAGTAATAACCAAAAGGAAAAGGAAACTTAATCTTATTAATAAGTACATCAGTTGGAAGCTATTTAGGAATAATGTAGATGTCACCGTAAAATTGTAAATATGGTTAGATCACAATCTATCTGGCGAGATTGTAAACTGTCAAAAAATTGTGATCCGTAACGTACTGCTTACAATTTAATGCATTATTTTTCAATACAATATAATCTATCGAAGTCAAACCGTGAAATAGTGGAATGGCATGCGATGGAAAGCACCTCGCGAGCTTATTGGTTGAACGTCATGTGCCCCGCGCTGCCATATTTGATTGTCGAATGTAAACAAACAGTGTTTTGTTGATTTTAAATTGATTTTGTATTGACTCAAAATATTAGAACTCAAAATATAACTCAAAATATTAGAATTAGTTACGTATAATTATTGTAGAAGTAAAATGAATCTGCGATTAATGAAAGAAGCGCAGTTTAAATGATAAATAGGTGTTAGTCACCAAACATAACCAAAGTTATATTTTCCGTGTTTTAATATTTTTTATACGTGTGAACTCATTTGATATCTTATTTGATAATATTTACAATGTCAGATATTGAGCCTGTCCATCAACAAAACTCTGAAATACCAGTTATTATTATTCAGGAAGAATTTATATATTTAGAGTTACAAAACTACTACAGTGGGCATAATAAAAATAGTAAAAAAGTAGAATGGACAAATCAAAGAATACAAAGTGTAATAAAATTGTTAGACGAGTATAATATACTAAAATCTCAAGGTAGGCGACCAACAAACAAGCATAACCATCATGCAAGAAAATACGATGTAATGAATATTAGTAACTAGGAAGTTTTAATAATGAAAAGAAAGGATATCTCAGATTCTGTAGTACAAATAATTCCAACGGAGGAGTATTACCAAAAAATAATCGATGCAAATTTTGTTCCTGGACATGAGGACGAGACAAAATTGTTCACGCCTTGAAAGATATATATCTGGTACCAATATTTGCGGTATCAATATTCCTGAATTTGTGTAAAACATGTCTATGAAAGAAAAGCTTTCCAAAAAAAGGAATTGTAGTAAAACCATTGATTTCTGAAGACTTCAATAGAAGCGGACAAATAGATCATGTAGACTTCCAAAAATCTCCAGATCAGAATATAAATGGTTGTTACAATATAAGGATCATTTAATTAAATTTTATTTTTTACGACCATTAAAAAGCAAACAGTCTAAAGAAGTGGCAATCGAGATTAACATTTTTTTTTGAAGTTGGCTGTCCTAATATCCTCCAAAGTGATAATGGACGCAAGTTCACAGTATCTGTGTTAAAAGAAATAGTTAGTTTAGCCTGCTTGTAAAATAGTCAATGGAAGACCTAGATATCCACAAAGCCAATGAAGTATAGAACATTAAAATCAAAACATAAAAAATATGATTCGAGCCTGGATGACAGAGAATAAATCTACCAATTGGTCCATTGGGTGCTATTTTGTTCAGTTCCAGAAAAATTCATCCTACCATTCAACAATTGCTCAAATTCCATACAAAGCCTTGTGTAAAGACCCACAACTCGGACTCTCATCCACCTACTTATCTAAAAATATAATATCTAAATTAGAAACCGAAGAAGATGTGGAGAAATTTCTTGAAGAGATTAATAACAACAAAAAACAATATTCAGAAAATGATCAAGAGGAAGAACAGGAAAACGTAACTACAATAAATATACCAAAAATTAACACTCAGACGATTAAACAAAAAGAAATACGAAATAATACTACAGTGAGTCCTGAAACAAATCACTCATCACTGTTATGTGCTATAATTACATGTATATAAAAGCCAGAAAAAGAATGTGAGCAATTGTGGAATTATCTATATTTGATAAGTTTTGTTTTCAAAACTTATCAAATATAGATAATTCCACAATTGCTCACATTCTTTTTCATAGCGCTTACAAACAAAAATTCATCAATAATTATGAAGTGAAAAGTTATCGACGGCATTATTGCACTGTTATGCGTCATTAGTATAGGGCACTTGATGTCATTATTGCATAAGTATAGATAACGTGAATATGTTTGGAGACTGTTGTCTTAATGAGATATAATTTCACACTTTAAAGCAGTTCAATTTACATAATAATCCTATAGCGTAACAATAATATGAAGATAAAAGACCAATATGTTTTTCAGCCATTTCATAAGATCGATTAAAAAAATATATAAATTGATTAATGATAAAATTTCAATTGTACGTTGTTTCAATAATATACATAGCTAATGAAAAAAGCTCTGTTCTAAAGAAATTAAATTATTGTACACATGCGTACATCTAGATGAACTTTTGTTTTACTGTCATTAGTCGCATGGCATTTTGAGAAAAGCTTAAACTTTTACATTGTGAACATTTAATATTTTGGCCCTTACGTCAATTTTAGGTCTGAAATTAATGGGTTGTTTCATTGAAATACATGCTTTTAGATATACTAAAGACCCCTCTATAAAGGAGAAATGGATTAAAGTTGCTGGATAGAAAAACTACTTTCCTGCAAAGATAGGCACAATTTGTTCAGCACACTTTTAGAAGATGATTTTGATGAAATTAGTCTGATAGAAGTTATTTGTACCAAAAAGCAATTATTGATGAAATGGCAAGATGTCTTTGTGTCGGTTGGAACGGAAAACATTTTTATGGCTACGTATATGTAGGCATTCGCTTTAGTGGTGACTTCTAGTAGAAGGTAAAGAGGGTCTTGTATTTCTAGTTACGGCCATTAACTCAATCTGGAATTCAAACTCCAAGTTCGATAAGAAAAAAATTATAATAAAGGCTATAAACCATGTTATGTCCAGGAAGATATTTGCTTGCATTGCTTTCTATCAGTATGAAGATTTTCCTTCAAATAATCTTGTAACCGATTTGAGGAACTAAAACAAACCTTAACTTTTTTGAAAATCTGGTACTCATTGGAAACTATATTTTTTTTATATTTTTCTTATATTTTATGGACAATCCAGAAAATGTTGTACTTATTGTAATTAAATGTTGTTTTTTATATAAAATTTACTCCTCCATCTTTTATCATTTCTTTCTATTTTAGGACTTATAACCATATACACTATCACTTTCCTGTGTAAAATGTAGATAATAAATAGTTTTGTACCTGTAAATATTACATTTAAAATTTATATTTCTTAATTAAAATTAAATTGAAAAATATTAACTTATCTATATTATTAGGCCGTTTTAGTTTGATATTGTGGTGGGTGGTAGATAAAAGTGTAAACACTAAAAATTTAGAACATTTGTCTCGAGCGGGACAAATATATGTAATTGAATTAGGGTTAGGGTAGACACCGCAAGATAATTGGTGTGTTTAAAGTTCTTTTGATTCAAATTGATGACACGTGTTATCATAGCGTTCCCAGAACATACTGCGTCTATCTTGTTTATGTTCTGTGATTCCAAAGATTGATAATAGGGGTAGGTATATAAGATAATTAGGTTAAATGAATAAAATTAGTTGTATTTTTGTTCCCAATATGACAGTGTTTCACAAAACGTTTTTAAAAGTTGTGACCAATTTAAGAGATGGATTCGGTTACCAAGGGTGAGTACTATTAGTTTGTACAGTTATAGAAGTGCAGTGAACAGAAGCAGCAAAGATGTTTGACAAATGATGAAGCTTTGACATATTATGTAGACTCCAAATTTGCAAGTGACGCCTACAAAAAGACATGAAAATCGAGTATACTTGCTAGGTTTCATTTAATAATCTAAGAAAGGCCAACAGCCAGTTTGCCACCACATGGACATGCAACTAAGACGCGTGCTGAAATTAAACTTCAAGCTGTATTATATATCACTGCTCAGTGTGAAGTTATCACATCTTCTTGTCTGGAAGATAGTGGCAGCTCATCATTCATTTTAGTTAGCGAGTGGGATTGTGATAGAAGCTTTGATCATAGCGCTTACATACAAAAATTCGTCAATAATTATGAAGTTGATGATTTTTGTTCGTTTTTTATGTGTATCGCTTCAATTGTGCGATGACAGTTGTATCATTGTTTGATACAATCATCATCAACCTAATCAACCTCAGAGAGATTCCGAAAAAAAAGACAGATAATCTAACTTCTCCAAATTTTAATTTAACAGCATCGCCTCCTGTATATATAATATGTAGAAAGTAGAAGTGAACTTACCTGGCTAAGATTATTAAAGGTTTATTGTAACTGAAATTTCATTCATTTATATGTGATTTAGTTTTACTAATTAAATACATCTTTTATTATTTCAACAAAAGAATTTTTATTTCACAAAACCACTTACATTTTGGCAGCCTTATGCTTAGATTTGGAAAAATATTCAAAAATAATAATATTCAGTAAAGACATTAGAAGCAGAAAGGTACAATAAATCATTTTGTCCATCTACCGTGTTCTAATTGAAATATTGTGTTGTGCTGTAAGTCGTCTCCATTAATTATTTTAATTGCGATGAAAATGCACAATATGCAAACAAATTAACTAACAACATTCTCGTAATTATGACAAATTAATGTATTCAAATATAGAACTGAATTGTACTTACCACCATATTATCAATCAAATCTTGAAAAACTATGTAACATTAGCAACTGAGTTCTAATCACTTTACATGACTGCTAGGTAGCGCATCTTTTATGAAATATTTTGGATGATTATGATTGAACAAGTTTAGATCAGCGAGCTTTAATAAAATTATACTTTTATATTGTTATTGATTTACTAAAATATTTTATTAAAGTGACAATGATATTCACTAAAAATTTTTAATATATATTTTTCTATACATATTATACAAAATAAAGAATGGATGCATCTGCAAAATAATTTTTTCATCATGTCAATTCCAATAAAATTAAATTTGGAGATATTTAATTAAAATTATATTATGTGGCATTATTACGATAAACGTTATTAAGTGCAAATATAGAAAAATTTAATGTAGTTTTAATCATGAAAATCAGAGCCAATATAAAATATTCACCTTCATGAAACTGGCCCATATACACTGTAACCTGACAAAGGCCCAGGCGCAGGAAATTTACACAGAATTTGGGTATTCTGGACAAAAAAAAATAAATTTCTAAGCCAGGTTATTCACAGACTGTCAATATATATAATACAGATTGTTTATAATTATGAGATATAATATGCAAGTTTATTATATGTGAATACAAAGAATCTTGAAATTGTGAACACAAATAATCTTCCAAACAAATATTCAATAAAATAGTATTTGTAAAAATAAGTTCTAACGCCTTTGTAAATATGTGTTTGTTTACATATCAACTAAACTGCCTTCTGTGTAGCTGTGTGAATAACTAGGGTGACAATGTCTTTGTTTTGTAACAAAAGTTGAAACAATTTTTTTATAGTAGAGTTGAATTATAGCACCGGCATTATGATGGTTGCAATGTATATCGCAGGTAGTAGCAAGATTAGATTAAGTGCGCCAATCATATTTCCCAATACAGCTTTATACCATTATGCTTCACGGTATTTGAATAAATGACTGCACTAAAAACTACCCAATTAAAGCAAATGACACATGGTCATTCTGGTAACAAAAATTGGAATAAGTTTTTTTTATAGTAGAGTTGAATTTTAGCATTGGCATTATGATGGTTGGCAATATATATTGCAGGTAGCAGCAAAATTAGATTAGTGGCACCCACCAAATATTGCAACACATTATAATACATAAATTTTTAAATCATATTTTCATGTATCCTTTTTACTTACATTCAATTTTGTTTTTTGGGTTAATAAATGGTAAAATTTTCATTGTTGCTTAAATGCATTCATTTCCAATTATCAATTTATAATTAAAAAATCTTCTAAAGATTTTAATAATAAATGTTTAAAGTTAGTAAAATTGAACATTTTTATTAATATTAAGTGAGAGATATAATTTTATTAAAATTTTGTATTTATTAATTCTTATTTAACTTTTTCTCTTATTATCACCATTCATATTTATGTATATGTTAAATATGTAGTACCTAATTATAAATTTAAAGTGAAAATAGTGAAAAAAATTTACAATACTAAAAATGGAGGTATTATTGAAACTTTTTTATTCAATCGATTTTTCATAATAATACAATTGCGATTAAAACCAATTGTTTTAAATATGCTTTTTTTATGTATCCGATATCCGAACGCCTCTATAATCTGAACGATCACCCCCTGCCCCGCCTTGACACAGTACTGTTTCATTCACTTTAGATACTATACGTATTAATCATCGAATTCTGATCAGTTACCATTACTGTGGGTCATTCTGCTATTTTGTGCATTTTGAATCATGGCTTTAACATCAAAGAAAAGAAAACATATCACTTTGACAATATCACAAAAGTGCAAGATTTTAGACAAGATTAAAGAAGTTTTTTTGTTAACAACTCTTGCGCAGCAGTATAATGTGGGAAAATCAACTATTTTTGATATCAAAAGCAAGTAGGACAAAATACAATCATTTGTGGTAAATACAGAAAAGGTTCCAGGCACTAGAAAAACTTTAAAGATGCCTGAAAACACCTAGCTTGAATGATGCCTTATTTATGTGGTTTTTAGAACAGCGAAGAAAAGCTGTCCCTTTGTCAGGTGACATAGTGATAGAAAAAGCCAAATTTTTCCATGAAAGACTTGGAATAGGAGAGTTTGTTTCTAGTATAGGATGGGTAGACAAATTCAAGAAAAGACCTGTTACAAGTTTTACAAGATTCCTGTTACAAGTTTTCGGACAGCAAGAAGTTGATACAGAATGCGCATTATCTAAAATCCTTTAAAAAAACACCATGAAAGATACTGTATTTTCTTTGGCTTAATATTGGCAATAAGTGTCCTCAAATCTGATCAACAAACTCTTGGAAGTATCTGTGGCCCTTGTTATTTAAACGAGAGGAAACTTCTGGCCATGATCTGGATGACTTTAACCCTGAAGATGATCTTCCATTGAACATTTTCCGTAACAGAGGCTTTTCAGAATAGGAGATTAACAATTTCTTATCAAGCAATGACTACATTGATTGTCAAGAGCCCTTAAGTGATGAAGACGTAGTAAGACAAATACTAAATGAGACTGATAGTAAAAATGTATCAGAGGAATTGGAAGCAATTGCAAGGATTCCACATACTACACTTGTGTCTGCATTCAATTAATGCTTGGAATGGGCGGATCAAATAGATATTTCAATTTCAGAAAAAATGTTATAGCCTAAATTGAGGGATAATGCATTTTCTTAGTCATTAAACACCACTCGTCAAAATCCTATACTAGGATTTTTAAAAAAATAATAGTACTTAATTAAAATTTGATAATGATTAAAAAAATAATAATACTTAATGATGAAAAAAGTAAATAACTTTCAATTAGAAAAATCTTTGTTTCATTTTAAAAAACATCTTTCAAAATATCTACATACTATAATCCGAGCACCTCATTAATCTGAACAGGGTATACATTTTGGGTGTTTGGATTATCGAGGTCCTACTTTACTACGAGATCCTTTCATTAAAATATCAGCGACATTCACATTTTTGTTAAACTTCACAAGTAAACATGACAATGGCAACATTTAAAAGATGCCTTTAGATATTTTCATTTCTGTTACTGCGAGTGCTGCGGTCAATTTCATTATCCCCACTTTGTAGTCTAACCCATTTTACCCATTTAAAGCAAATGATGCAGACACTCCCGATTCTTTCTCCTCTTTCACATTCCTTTGCGACTGACATATATAAAGTGTTGATTCATTTTAAGTCATAAAACATGCCCGCAACTGAATTTTTTTTGTATTTAAATACAAAACACTTTCACAAAATTGTTTCATGCCTGAAACATATTTTTATATTATCGTGAAATTTATTGAATAGTGAATGTAGTTTTAGTGATAGTGAATGCATGAAATATTTTCTAATTTTTGGTTAACATTTTTTATTACTTTGTCTCAAAAAATATAATAGACTGACTCTGGGAAAAATTATTTCACACTGTACATATATAATATTACAATTATAATTATGTTGAAAAAGAATACTGCCATCTTTTGTTGGCGTATTCAAAAAATTTTGGCAAAAACTTCATACTTGGCATATTTTTCTTATTTCAAATTTCACACGTGTGAAAGAATGGGGCACAGCTAATTATTTAAATAAATTATTCTGCTGTTAAATTAATCATATCCAGTGGAGACTTGATTACCCGGATCTAAGTTATACGGATTCACGACTATCTGGATTGCCAACCAACCATCATTGTAGTCTAGTTTGTGCGTGCACGGACATGTTGCACTGCCACTACCACGCCCCGCATATTTCCTTATTGTTTTAGTTAGTAAATAGTTGCCAATTGCAACACCACTGTGTCGTGTCTATGCTTAAAACTGTCAAAGTGCAAGAGAGTAGTCTTATCGTTTAAAGATAAAATAAAAATGATCAATTTATTAAAAAAGGGAGAAATTGTGTACAGTAACATTTTTCCCTCCTAATGTGACATCCTTGCTACAACCAATGGATCAAAATGTGATTGAGACATTAAAACGACTTTACAGAAAACAATGTTTACGTACATTGTTATCTGTTGATGAAGATAATGTAGAAGTTGTTTGTCATTTTCTAAGCAAATGAATTTAAAGGAGTGTTGTTACATGGTTCTAGATGCGTGGGATTTGATTGAGAAGAAGACTTTGAACAACGCATGGATAGAATTCTAAAACGGCAGCGCGAAAATTTAATAAATGATACGGAAGATTTAGTTTTGGAGGATATAAAATAGCTAAATATATATGAACATACAAATATGCCAGGAATGTGATGCTGATGAAATGAAAGAGTGGCTGACTTATGACAGTAATGATCAAGGTTTTCAGATCATGTCGGATCGAATCGAAAAGTAAATATCTGCCGCAGTGAGGAGATGCATGTCATCGAGTGTTGGATTTATTGAAACCTCAGAAGGGTGAGCCTATATTCATTTATTTAAATCGAACTAATATCCGTTCAAAAATTATAAACGCACAGCAGGAAATGCAAGAAGATGAAATTGAAGAAAACATAGATACAGATAATGGCGCAGGATCATCTTATGTGGAAGCATTTTAAGCTCTGGAAATAGCTTTCAAATGGTTCGAAAAACAGAGTGTGATACTGTAGGTTTAATATAATTAAAACGAATATGTGATGTCGCAGGAACGAAGAAAAAAAAACCATTTACTTAAAATGACAATTGCCAAATATTTAAATAAATTTAAACTACAGTGATTGTCCTATGTGACTTTTATTAGGTATTTCATGATTAAGGTTGCAGTGGTTCAGTAATTTTGAGAAAATATGCACATAGTACGAAAATGTGCCCTAGTCTCTTAATAAACATAGATTTTTGTAGATTTTCATAAGTTTAATTTGTTTTTGTTGTTTTGAATAAACACATAACATTACGTATTAACCCTAGAAAGACAACAATATGACAAGGTACTTAAAAATAACCCATAAGCCACAAAAATCACATTTTCTCCAGATATTCTTTGCTCCGGTTAAATGAATATGTGAATTCAATTATCCGGATTTTCGATTATCTGAATGACTTACGACAACAATTAGCCTGGAAACTCACTTAGAGTTTCCATTGTAAAAGAATACACAAACTTCCAAATTTGCGATACAAAAATTTTTATTGAGCATCTGCAGTAATTTCAGTGCACTAATTTTCAACCCTCTTAATTTTTATTGAGCAACTGCAGTAATTTCAGTGCACTAATTTTCAACCCTCTTAATTTTTATTGAGCATCTGCAGTAATTTCAGTGCACTAATTTTCAACCCTCTTAATTTTTATTGAGCATCTGCAGTAATTTCAGTGCACTAATTTTCAAACCTCTTAAAAATTTGTCCTGCTATCATTTGATTTATGAAATGTGATTGAGGTTTTATTTACCGTTTCTCATTTTGAATCTCTGTGAAATATAAAGCTTCAAAGTGATGCGCAGTTTAATTTACACCAGACAATATTTATCTTTCTAAGGAGAGTGCAATGTAAAATTATAATATAGTCAAGAAGGGAAGGATAGATCAATAAGGATAAAAAAATATAATGTAATGAGGATAATAAATATAAGACAGAGAGGGTATTGTAATTCAACAGAAATGAGCATTTAGTGTTTGTACATGCACTTACACATGTCATAGAATGCTCACTTCTTTTATCACTTTATATCTAAGTCTTATCACTTCATATCCAAGTCCACGATTTTTATTCGAATGTGTAACAAGTTGTTCTAATATAAAAATTGTTATCGGCTGTCCGTGAGTTGCTGATCACACACTGTAAGACCCCAGTTTACAATGGTGTTCATCATGAACCTATCTAGAAAAAGACAAATTATGCCATAGGACATAGCATATGGTCAACATGTGACAGTGATGCGTATTTGAATTAAGCTTAAGAGATTATTCAGTTATCATAAAAAACATGCACCACGCTACAGATTTGAAGAAATAAAAATTGTTCTCATTAAACTTATTACTTATATTGCAAAAATAAATCAAGAATATATTTTTTGAAAATGCACACAAATTGCATTTTTGCCCAAATGACTTGAACACGAGATTCATCAATACATACTACAGGTTTCCCGTCTCTAAACGTCCAATATTTATGTTTTTGAGTCTGCTCCAGTTTTTTTCAGCTATATTCACATCTCAGAAGTAGTTTCTTCACAGAAACTCTAGTCCAAAGACAAGCTTTATGCAAATGATTTTTTTTTGCACACAATCTTTTAAATTTTTCATATGTAGTCAATAAAATCAATTGTTAATTATATAAGCACCGTTGGTATCTGACACTTGTTGCCAACGTGTAGACAGAGCTAAAGTTCCATCCTTGTAGAAATCTTTGGGCCTTTGACTGAAAAAGCAGTGAAGTTCGATTCTGATTGACTTCCATTTTTAAATTTTGTATCACGTAAATTATTAGACAGAGAGCAAAATAGACAGTAATTAGATGGCAAAAGATCTGGAGAGTAAGGTGGATGAAGTAGCATACTCCAAGTGAAAGTAGTTTTTCATGTATTACTTTTGCTACATGGGGTTGAGCATTGTTATGTAAAGAATAAACTTTACTTTGATTTGAAGGAAGGTTAGCAGTGACTTTGTGCAATTGTTTACAATAAATCTTAGCTGTAATTGTATTGTTAGTTATAAATCCAATTATACCCCCCCATGCACTCAGAAGTATCTTTTGTCTAATATTATACGCTAAAAATTAACATAAGTAACCCAATTTCCATCTCATGTAACCATATAATTTAGTCCTCTCCTTGGTATGATGGGTAGCTTATGTGGTTGACATATTTCCACTTCTTTCTTAAAGTATGAAATTGGTTCTCCATTGCAGTATAAGAGCATGTAAATAGCTCTGCCAAATAACGCGAACTTAGTCTGGGAACTGTTTCAATAAGGCTTTTAAATTTTACTATATCAATTGTAGGAGGTCGCTTTGGATGAGGTTTATCAGACAGGTCAAAATTCCCTTCTTTGGTTCTTTGGAAATAGTGCTTGGCTGTGTAAGAGGGCATACCTTCACATATCGTTGTGTACATATTGCATGATGTTTTGCTGGTTTTTTGCCCTAAATGACATTCATAAAGAAACAGTTCTCTAAGTTCACTTAAAAAAATTTTTAATTTATTCTTTACTTTACTCAATTGCAAACTGAACAGAAGTTCAAATGCTGCACTTATTATATACCCGACAAGAAATATCTAAAAGCTTCTATAACATTCCAGAAATCGGTTGAAGAAAGTGGCGAGTTTATATGTTGTCAACCTAATAGTTTGCTTATTATTATGGTCATTGAACTGCATTTGTATTTCTTAGGTGGCGAGCTTCCTGTCGCTTTTGATGTGACCATTTTTTGAAAGATCTTTAAATTGAGAGGTGATGCAGGGATTCCCACTATTAGCGTTATCATGGTTTGAGCCGGTATTTTGAAAAATGGGTGATAGCATCTCTGACAGTGGATCGTGGTATTTAAATTGTTTCTGCTACGTGAAGTATTGAGAAGCTTTTGTCATGATGTGAAG
Source organism: Druceiella hillmani (assembly GCA_039881145.1). Classification (NCBI taxonomy): domain Eukaryota; kingdom Metazoa; phylum Arthropoda; class Insecta; order Lepidoptera; family Hepialidae; genus Druceiella; species Druceiella hillmani. The sequence continues at coordinate 4,635,696 of JAYKKI010000037.1, read as the reverse complement.
GCTTCGCAATACAATAAACAGCAAAACTATTCTACGTTTTTCCAGGCTCAAAGATATTTTGCGGCCCATTATCTTAAAAGATAGAGAAACACTACAAACTTATTTTAAAAAATCGAACATAAATTTAAATAATTGCTGTCCTCGAGTTATGTCGTTCTGCGTTATGTCCAATAATATTTTGACACCATTCCTCAAAATAGCGACAAATGTTTCGATTTACGTCACACTGTGTTACGTTTGTGCAATATAAACTCCTTGATTCAGGTGCAATTAAAAGTGAGTGTGCAATGATATGGCATTTTAATATAAAACGGACGATCACATGTGTTATAATTTTCTTTATTTCTTTGAGAGTTTCTGTTTGTTACCTGTTTAAAATTTGTTTAAAATTATTGAAATTAAATTACTATTATGCCACCAAAACGAAACAGTAAAAGTGAAGTGCAGAAAAAAGTGAGAAAGACAATGAAAATGGGGGGTTAAATCTAAGATTTTAAAACTCAAAGATCACGGTTTATCCAATTGATTAAATGAACGTGAACTTAATTTATTGCGTACATCTATACAGACAATATTGAAAGATAAAGATATACTTACAGCTTTACATTCTGTTTCTTTAAATAGCACTATCATGCATAAAACAAACACTTTAAATTCTGAGGTGTAAAAACTGTTATATAATTGGATTGTATGTATCATTCAAAACAAGACACTCAGTATAAGCAATACACTGCAAAACAATAGTAATGAAGATACCAAAACTTCTTTGCCAGCAGCTTAAAGTGCATGAGGCATGAGTTGTGACTCGCAATGAGTAGATAATTCATGCGCTTTAAGACGAGTATATTCAAGTGCAAAAAGAGGCTGCTAATGCCGATTATGTGCCTACTCAGAGTTTTCCCAGTATATTAAAAGAAATCATCAAAAGCAGGGACTTTTCACCAAAAAATATTTTCAACCGGTTTATTTTGGAAGAAAATGCCCACCTGCACTTTTATATCGCAAGAAGAGAAGCCTATGCCTGGCTTTAAAGTGGCTAAACATGATTTAAGGGTCTTATTGGGATCAAATGCTGAAGGTGATTTCAAATTAAAACCACTTTTGGTTTATGGGTCTGAAAATCAGTAAGCATTAAAAATTATGTCAAAGATATTTGGAGGGTTAACCCAGAGACATGGGTAACATCGGCACTTTTTAAAGAATGGTTTATTAAACACTTCATACCTGAAGTAAAATAGTACTGTTTAAAAATAATTTGGCTTATAAAGTTTTACTCTTTCTGGACAATGCTCTCGGTCATCCTCCGAGTATTGCCGATATTGATCTCCAAATCAAGGTTGTATTTCTGTCTTGAAACACTATATCTTTATAGCAACCAATGGATCAAGGAGTCATTGCATCATTTCCTACTATCTCAGAAGAATATTTTCATAAACACCGAAGATGAATGAAGACGATGGTATGGAACTGAGAGATTTTTGGAAATGTTACAACAACTTGCAGGGTGTAAAAAATATTGCTGCATTATGGGAAGAGGTAAAACCCAGTAATTTGAAAGGAGTTTGGAGAAATTTATGCCCACACTTCTTCGAGTCTTCTAAATGTTCTCCATAGATCAGTCAATTATGGATGAGAGATTAACATTGTTGATTTCGCCAACCATTTTTGATTTGGAAGTCACTGGTGATAATTTTGAATATTTATTAAACTCACCCTAGCAAGAACTGACTAATGAGGATCTCATTGAAATCGAGGCACAGAATGAAACAACAGAAACACAAAAAATAATTAGATATTATTTTGCTAGTACTGAGAGTTTCCATTAAATAAACTTTCAGAAGCCTTTGGTCCCAATTTTGACGGAAGTCGTAATGTTAACATCAAGTTAACAATTAGTGTTCTCAAGACTTTTATGATAGTAAGAAAAAAGAAACAAAACAAACTAGAATTGATACATACGTTCTTCTTAAGCCAAAGGTCTAATTTATTGTGCTGCTTACACACTAACATTATGTACCAAAAATATTAATTATTTTAAAAAATATATATTTTACGTACTCACTTTCAGTTACATAGAATTTTTGTTTGATATTAAATGTGAGATTTATTTTCCACCCACGACGGAACAGAGGAGGAATATGCGTTTAGGGTGAGAGGTTATTGTGTGTGCAATCCAATGTTCCCATTTATCTCCAAAACGTTTGACCGATTTAGATACGATTTTCTGTGAAATGTTTGTGATTCATTGGCGATGGTTCTCAGATAGTTGTTACGGTGATTATTCATCAGGGGGTGCCGTAATAAACATTTTGTTGCAAACAAATGTCCCATTTAGCTCCAAAATAGTTTGACCAATTTAGACATGGTTTTCTGCAAAATATTTGGGACTAATCGGTGATGGTTCTCAGATAAGTGTTATGGTGTTAGCTCACCAGGGGGCGCTGCAACATTTTGTTACAAACGAATGTTCTCATTTGTCTCCAAAATGGTTTACCCGATTTAGACACAGTTTTCTGCAAATATTATATATAATCGGCGATGGTTATTAGTCAGGTGTTATGTTGTTAACTCTTCAGGGGGCGCTGATAACATTTTTTGATAGACCTAGATTAACTACTTTGCGGTCTTTCTTCGGTTTTGTCTATGTTTGATCCGCGTAACATGTTTCTGAAGCGCCCTAATTCTTCCAATGCTATGCTACTGTGTGGATTATTGAAGAGTTTTCTTTGATTTAGATAAATTATTACTACGCTGTCTAAAAATAGTAGTTTACTAAGAGCCACATAAGCTGCCATTTGGCGAATGTTTTTTAAGAAGCTTAGTTATTAAAACTAATAATAAAAAGGAATATTAAAATTTTGATTAAATCCACAACAGACGTAAACATTTTAATCAAAAAAGTATAAAATAGGAAGCCAAATTAACAATTTTGAAAGAACTCAAGACGGATGTAGTCTTGTAGTTGAAAAACAATTGAATAATTTATTTGAAAACCACCCGATTAAAAGAAAGTAAATCAGGGCTGCCATGCACTGCCTATGCCTAAAATTTAACAGTTTTATCAGTTCATGAAAATTTATCTAATTTAATTTCTCTTAGGTGTGCAATACTTTCTATGCTGCTAAAATGTAATTGATATTAGGAACGGAAATGACAATGGCAGCCCCGACAGATTTTTGTGGGTTTGTAATTATATTAATAGGTTCTTACTTTCTTTTTGTCGGGAGTTTTGAAAAAAATTATTTAATAATTTTTTAATTACAACATCTACATCCGTTGTAGGTTCTTTCAAAATTTTTAATTTCACTTTTTATTAATAAAAGCTCTTGTAGAACCTAATTTCGACTTACGTCAATTTAATTTACGTTGCATATTTCTGGAACGTAACATGCCGTAAGTATGAGGACTGCCTGTATAATAAACAATGTGAGTTATGAGTAACACGCTAAGAAAATAGGCTGGGTATACTTTCAAGTTGTAATTAAATCCATCGTAGATTCTAAAATTACATTAAAGTGTAACAAGGATATAGTTTTAACAAGTGAGAGAAAGTAACTGACTGAGAAGGTACTTGAGAATCTTTCGATCTAAATATATTAGTAAGTGCAAATATCATTAGACAAATGATTTAAAAAAGAAAGCAAGAAAGAGAATAGAAAACCCAATTTAAAGAAGTTAAAACTCATTTTAACAAGTTCTATTCTATATCCTACATAGAAATGATAATATTTGGGCAAAAAGCAACCCGGAAAAATCACAATTTGTGAAGCACTTATTGAGTATCTTTTTACCAAACCTGGATACTGGTTCTACTAAATTCCAAATCATTAAAGAATTTTTAAATTGTATTCATCAATAAGAACTTTCCATCCAAAAATTTCCCAAGTCAAAGATCAAAGCTGCTGATCTTAACGAAAACCCTGGCTATAATCTTATAATAGAAAGAGTAATGAGAGTTCTTCCCAACGGGTTCAGTTTTTATCACCCAGCTTTATAATGTTATCCGTTGGAAAGACTTTGTGCCACAACAACGGAAAGTGGTTGATATTATAATGATTGCCAACATTTATAAGAATCTTGGAGACATCAAATTATATTGTCTCATCACTCGACTTTCTACTCCTTCTAAAATGCTGGAAACTCTTTTTCTTAAAAGACATGCTAAAAGTGACTATGTTCATCATGGATTTCGGCAGAGATATAACTAACGGACCAGTCCACAGTTTGGTTGAATAAACAAATACAGCTTTCGGTGGGGAAGAATAATGTTCCACTGTGTTTTTAGACATTGTAGGTAATGCTTGACATGATCGTCCCTTTAAGAAAGTGAAGAACATGTTACTTGGTAAAAATTTTGACTTTAACTGTGAATGCCATTGTTTCGTCAAACATGGAAATGAGAATACCCAAGAGAATTGCTCACTCCGAATCTATTATACAATTCAGACCGATCTTACTCACAAAAAGTGATGTTTACTTAGCAAATCATAAAGAATTTTCAGTAGCCTTTATTACACGGCAAAGAAAAATTGGCAAAATATCAAGTTGGCTCAAAAACGGCAAATTAAAGACAATGGAACTAAGTCCGAGCATGTAACATTCACTACAAGAAAAAAAATGTTGAGCAATACGGTAGTTGACTCATTCTAAATTTTGATATTTTTCGTACAATATTGTGAAATATAAGTTAATTAAAAACTAGTCTTAAAAAATTTTAAAAATTGATTGAAAAATAAGCCAGTTATAGGCTTCTAAATTTGAAGATATGGATAGAGTTGGGTAGATCCCTGTCTCTTTTCCTCTTGTAGAATATAATGTGCAATATTAAAAATGACCTCACAACACAGTATTGCCGTCCTTATCTAAAGGTTAAATTTAAACTTTTATAACTTGGTCAATTTTTAAGATTATTAAACATTTTTTTCACTCTTCATCAGCTTGTATCTTGAAATTATGATTAATGAAATAAAAAAAAATTATTCAAATACCCAATTCGTCCTACCACACTGCAAGGATGAATAATTTTTTATTTCTTAGGACCGTAACACTTTTGTGCAAATGTTACTGCAATATCTCGTTTTTCCCATTTTTATTCATAATCAATTTCTTTTTGGATATATTAAGATTTCACGTATCAACTTAGAAGTAAATCTACTTTTATTAAATTTATATTCTAATTATTAGCGTACAAATTTTATGTATTATTGAACAACTGACTACGTACAAGTCTCATGTTAAAAAGCAGAACTCCTATCTCAGCATAATGATTAAGGACTTAATGACTGATTAATGTGAGACGCCTCACTCAAAAATTGTGAATGTGCAATTTGTTTCTGTTACTGTTTAATTGCAATTAACATTTTATTAAGATGATACATTTTTAATTGTGACCATATGCATTAAGATTATATAAACTGCATGGCTTTGCAATAAGGCAAAATATGGAATAATACAACACACTTTCTTTTTATAAAGGCACACATAAATGCTTTAAATTTCCATTGATCCTAGAGAACTCTGTAAATATTACTTGTCTTTTTATCATAGTGACATGTCTTGTGAACTACATGAGGTGTGTAAATCACAAAAAAATGCTAATATGTTACATAAAAATATAGTATATCATTTTCACCCTACCTCCATAACCTGTGGTGGTAAGTTGAAGCTCGGGACTGCATCGTGAGCGAGACGCACAGCCACACGCACCCCTTCCGTCTCTTCCCACACATGGCTGTCCATGCTGAAGTGAGAGCCACAAATGACAGAATTTGCATCAGGCAGCCAATTCACACGACCCGTTAGTTCGCTCCATAACTTACGGTACTTTTCATCCTTTGGGAATCTGAAATTGAGTTGTCTTTGGGATAACCTCATTTATAGTTAGACTTTATTTTATATCTCCAAATGGAATTTCAATAGTAACTGCGTAAAAGAAAAACTCTGGTAACGGAAACTTGAAACGTTAATATGTGGTCTATAAATGATGTCTCCATGTTACTTTATCGAGCTCTCACACTTGTAGGATAGAGTAGGGAATAAGTTGTAAATGTTTTTCTAAAAGTAAGCTACTGCTATAGCTTTGGAAAAGAGATAAGGAATAATATTATTAATGGATGTTTAATTCCCAAGCCAAATGTATTGCAATTCATTTAAAAAAGATATCAGTACAGAACAAAGTGTTAAGTGAAGTATGATAATTATGATTTATAATTCTAAATCTGTAAATTTATGAGAATTGTTCAGCAGCGTCGATGAGTTAGTGCAAGTGGCAATTTTAAGGTATAGAATTGATAAAGCCAGTTTACGAAGAGTAATTTGTGGATGATCTTTAAAAAGTTTAAGTGGCCATTTGCCAACACAATTTACAACTCTATGATATGGCATCTAGCGTCTAAGCACCTGAAATAATTTTGAGACTATAACCTTGAAATTTAATTTGTAAATTTTACTGTACTAAAAGTATTGTATATTCTAGGTATTCAGATATTGCAACGATGTAAGATTTCTGATGATAATATATGAGTGCGTTAAAATGGTTCGTAAGCAGCAACAAACGACAATAAAGTTTTAGTTTTATGCCATGGACCAAGAGTTGGTTTAAAATTACCATTGGCATCGAAAAATTGTTCCTCTCAAACATACGAGCAAGTGTGTCAATCAGTTCAAAAATTGCTATATGGTTCATCTATCTAATATAATAGAATTGTAGTGTTTGTACAATGGTTTTTTTATGTGGTGTTTAGAAGATTGGTAAATTAGATGATTCTAAGATGAAATTTGTGGAACTTGCACTTGAATGCATCAAAATTGACAGAATTCATTGACAGACATGTTATTGATCATGATATATTTAGTTAGATGTGGTTGGTTTAAATTAGTTCATCGCTGTTATTTTTAATTATTGTATAATAAAATCAATCAAAACATTACTTAAATATTTTTACATATACAGTACGTATATGTAAAAATATAAATGCATACACATATTTTTTTAAAAATTTAAAACTTTCTTTTCTAAAATTTAAAACTTGTTATAAACATGGAAATTCAGCAACCTATATCTTTTATTTCAACAAATATAAGAAATGAGGCAATATTGCATAAATACCCTTCTTAGAGATCGATGGTGAATATGACTTTTCTAACTATCCCTTTTATTTGCATAGTTTTACAAAAGAAGGTTAAAAAAGAAAAGGATAAAAGATAACACAATACAGTTTCAAGGTTAATTTCATTTCAAGGTCACGGTTGTTTACAATTCGTAAATAAAAATTATCTACATTTGAAAATATTTAACATCCATAATTCGCCAAAATATCTGAGATCATTAAAACACTATCAATTATTTTTAAAATAAACTTATAAGAATAATTATCAATACAATATTTTTCATTTGGCATTTAAATGAATTATTATTTGCTTCTTACTGATAACATTAGTAATTGTTTTTATTACGATTTCAAAATAAATCTGTTGGGTTTATTTATTTTTTAATATGGCAACACTCATAAATGTCTACAACCAATCAGAATCCTTTTTAAGAGGTAGTTATTGTTGCAAAATGACAGTTGATTTGTGTTATTATATAATGCACATTAGTACTTTTTGTTGAATATTTGTAATAAGAGATTTCCACTCGAGTGAGTGGAATTAATGAATATGTCGTTTTCTAGTGCGAGCAAATAGTTGGACATGATTTAAATTTATGGTGAAGGCAATTATAATACTGGCGAAGCCTTTAGGATTGTAATGCTGGCGAATCCCTTATGATAAAACTTAGTTAAGTACAGGGAAACATATTATGAACGAAATATAGTTACTTTACTAGTTATTACCAATGCAATATTTAAGTTAAGTATGCTGAGTAAGTATAATTAAGTATGCTGAGACAGAAAAATGACAATTCATCAACATGAAATGTTAACACATTTGCCACTTTACAATACATCTTGTCAAACTGACAGTTGAAGCTATTTACACAGGTGTTAATTTAGACACTTATGATTTCATACAAAATTTAAAGTTTAATTATTTCATAAACTAGACGATTGAATAAAAAAAATTCTCTGTAGGCCTAATTTTGCTACAGTAATATGTAGCAATTATAAAAAACTTAAAAAATATTTAATTTATAAACTTACAATATTAGATATTTATATTGTTGGTTAAATAATCTATTCTTTTATTTGCACTTTGAGGTGGAAAAAACAACTAAAAAGAAAAAAGTAGTAAAAAAATTGAACAGAGAATAAATGTTATTTTGTAAATCATGGGAAGATTTAAGTGAAAGTCAAAGAATATTATTAAAATGCAATTATTGAATAAGAATCTAAAGAAGAAAGGTCACAGGTTTAGTGTGGATTCAAAGTGTTTGTCAATGTCCGCATTTAAATAACAATAATATAATAACTTTTTAATAAAAACGAGATTTCTAATTGGAGTGATTGTAAAAAATATGTAATTGGAGTGGTCATAGAAAATACCCAGACTTTCTAATTGTGAAATAGATTTATCAAAAAGGTATCATAGATTTAAAAAAAGTTACGGCATTGTTTGAAATACAACCCAACCAATGATACAAAGTTAAAAATTTTATTATTTACAAAATTTATTTCTCCCATGTGATTTACATTACAAAAGTTAGCTTTCCAAAAACAAGTTTAATATAAATCAGTAAAGCACAAATATAACCATTAACTTCTATAGATGTGATAAATACTGAATATCGAATATGTATTGGGTTGGGTTGCTTGTAAGCTTTTCATTAAAACAAAGCATTGTAAAAATAAAATTTAAAATAATAATGCTAATGAATACAACATAGTCATATTGATTTAAAAGAGAAAAAGAAGTTATTGTTATATCCAAGTGATTTGTTCACTTGGACATTTAGTACATGTAGCCAATAAATAAAAGATTATTTATAAAATAATCTTCAAAAACATAAGTTAAGCGATTCTATATATTTACACAATACAATACATATTAGGTTAGATTTTAGGTTTTTTAGAATGTTTACATAAGAAACATTATGATATTCTTAAGTTCTATTTGAGTGGTGTCGATAATTTGCATAAGGGATATTATACAATTTCTTTGAAATAGGATAAAATATAAAAAATAATCTCCTGATTAAGCATTTTCTTACATTTAGGAGAACAAAAATTTTAGTATAATTTACACAATAACAGCAATGTTTTTCCTTTTTCTTTTCCTAAAGTATAATTCCCAAAGTGAGAATATCTTATTCAATTTCACTAGATTAATGGCTAAATTCAAAGTTAGAGTAATCATTTTGCGTTACTAAGGTATAGAATATTTTTTCACTACAAAGGTTATGAATTACTTAAGCCATAATGTAAACGTTGCGTTGAAAGGTGTTAAAAATTGTTCATTAACTATAATGTAATTAAGATTCACATTACAATTTTAAGTATTACCAAATTATTTTATTGTTTGAAATTAGTTTCTTTATTAGTTCACCTTGATGGTATCTAAGTAGCGGATAAGTTTGTGAAATATAAATGTTCATTCATTGAGCTTGTATATGGCTATTATGTTTTTTGTCGGTTTTTCATAGTTGTGTCGCTCAAACCGGTGGATTTTTTTGATAATAAAGTTCTATAATTTCAAAACTGTCACTTGGACGTATCTATAACCTAAAATGTACGAAAATTAGACTTGTCAAAAATACATTAATGAAGTTGCAGCAACTGGACATTCATTGCAACTTCATTAGTCCGTACAATAAGGGAATACAGAAAATTTTAGTACATGGAGCCGTGTAAGTGCTATCTCGTTTGCACGACTACATAAAGTTGACCATCAATTTAGTATATGATCTGTCAACCTAACACTAATGATGGTTTTGAATTTTAAATATAAGATTTGTCTGAAACAACTGAATTTATTTTAAAATTTTTTTCATCGAAGAAAATAAATGGCCATCCTAAAAATGATTATCAACACCAGTCTCATTATCATTTATCTAACTATGAAGAATTGTGAAAACAGCAGTTGTAGTAATTTAGAAACTCACATAATGGTTCAAGATGGGAATCCATGTAAGCGAAACTTCGCTTAAAAGCTTGTAAACGAAAAAATTTTTAAAACTAAGCTTGTGAATTTTAATAAAAATATTTATTGTGCATTTTATGGATTAAATTTGTAGATTTTATAGGTACTTGTTTATAAAGATGTCTAAAGGACTATAAATTAAATAATTATCATATATAATTAAACATTTCTTTATTTCAATTTAATTGTATTAAATTTCAATTTTTTGCTTATAAGATAGGTTCATTTTTCATGTTTAAATCTTGTTATAAGAGTAAACTATTTTGAATTTACAGTTTCAGTCGAAAATTGTAAGTACAATACCGGAGATTTATAAATTTCAGTGTCAAGGTCTATGAAGGAAGCCATCCTGTAGATTTTCAATAGTTGTCTAGTTCCTTAAAGAAATTGTCAAACTGTGACCAATTATATAGGCTGTGTAACTATGTTAAGAATTTATAGACAAGAATGGCAGTTTAGATTAGTTAATGTTTGTAAGTGTGTATGTTATTGTTAGTTGTCCGTTTAAGTGTAATTTAAGGAATATATCGATGCCCTGAGTCTTGTACCCTGTGAACGTCAGGAGATGATTTTTCAGTATGTGCAAATAATTAAAAGAATTAATTGTTTTTTTGATTTACCTTTTATGTTCTTAAAGCTATACAAATTTCATGTAAGATAAAAGTGCTTAGAATTCTTACCAGCATAATGTTTGAAAATAATATATTCTTTAAATATAATATTAGAAGAGTTCCGAAAAAAAATTAACAAATATGTCTTTTACATCCCAAAAAACAACTGCTGTGCAAGAGGGGCAATTTTCTTGGTATCAAAACTTTCTTAAAATAATAAATCTAGTCTTTTTTGGTTTTATTTATATATGCAGATCGATAGAGGATCCGAAAAACAGGATAAGGCTGCATTAAAATATTATTTTCACCAAAATATTGGATATATCCTTTGAGACTCAAGGTATCGATATGTTGTCCTTTACAAAATGAAGGTGAATAATTATTGTGATATAAAAAATGTTAATTAAATACGCACACAAATTTAAACTTTTTAAAATTGCTTAATATATTTAACACTTAAGATGCAGTTTTATTTTTTAATTAATATTAATAAGTTCACAAGCTATACATGTAATTAGCTAGTTTCTGCCGAACAATTGCTGAAGTTTACAGTAGATATTTAAATAATAAAAGTCTAGGTGTAAAAACAACAATGTACGAAACTTAATTTCATGTCAGTCATTCAAACTGCAATGGAATTAACTGCACATTTAATGTTATTAGACAGCACTAATAAATTAAAATTAATTTGAATGCTGCTAGAGTTATGTCAATTAAATGTAAGTAATTACTGAAAGAAACTTACGCATAAAATTCTGTTTCTGGCCAAGTTTGCGACTCAACGCAGCCAAGTATTGCACATACTTTTTTCTTCCCTTGTACGATATAACTTTTTTTTGAGGGGCCAATTTTAACTGGAATTATTAAAATATTTGGACATATATACACAAATACATTTTTTCAACATAGTTTATTCACTTTGGCTGATTTCATCCATAAATGACATTAGTATTTTTTGCCTGTTTCCTTCTTCCACCTTGTAATATCTTGTTGATATTAGGTCTACTACCCCCATCTAAATGTTCATTGTAGAGAAAAAACATATTTATTTTTGTTTTGTTACATGTGCCCTATGTTGAGAATATCATTGTTCATTAGGCCCAATAAATTCCTGTACTTGCATAGTTATCATCTTTTGGCAATAGCAGCAACTAGATCCAAATTATTCTAAAATTCAGCTACAGAATTTTTAGATTTCCTTTGTACCATAGTAATATTTCACACCACAAGATTAGCGAATTAGCGATTAAATGTATCATTATTATCAGTTATAGACCTAGATCACAGAATTTTAAAATTTTAAGTTTACAATAGATTTAACTCCTTTATTGTTAAATGGAACGTATAGATTTGAAACGGTTATGTTTTTGTCAGTATGTAAAAGTAAATAAAAAATGTCTTGTTATGATAGTGTACTACCATCAATAGCACACAAATATTATATTTTTTAAATGTACTATTTCAGTATTATTAGTCATTATAAAGTTATTAAAAAGTATGATAGAGAGTAGCACAGTATTTAGATATGTCCCTTTTACCCCACTTCACATCATGTCGATATAAGAGCTCACTCCTTTGTTGTCCCTAAAAGCCTTGCAATATTCTAATACACTTTAATTAATTCATGAACCTACAGTATAAGAAATACACAGAATAATTTCAGAAAGTTCTCAGAACAAAACATAGGCAGACTAGTATTGACCATAAATGTTTTGTGTTTATGGTTGTTATTTTAGTGACTGCAGATTTTTAGCATAAAATTTTAATTTCTTAAACATGAGAAGTATTCTTGAAATTTAAAAATTAATATACTCATCATAATGTTACGAGCAAGTATTAAGAAATTATTATATTAAATGACAAAATGGAAAGGTTTTAACAATAAGGGTAAATATATTAATTACATATTTAAAAAAAATATTCATTAGGTTTTATTATCATATTCTTTAAAAAGTTTCAGTAAGCAACTTTGCAATTTATGTAAAAGAACAGTGCTAATTGACAAATACATTTAAATATAATAACAAAAGTATTGTAATGTTTTTTAATTACCTCTAGGTTTGACTTCTAATAATTTGGCTAGCTTTCGATTTTGCAAATCTCGCTCCTTCTGCGTTTTTTTTGGGTTTTCCATTATAAGCCGGTCAAAATCACTATAATAATTATCCCGATATTTCTTGCCATTGTATTTTGATTTATTTTTTGAAATTTTTTTGCCTTTAACCTTCATTTTTCTGTAAACTACGTAAGTTAAAGAAATTTGTATGACAATAATTATATTCAATTTTGCTATTTTAGGAGTTATTGTATTTAAAAAAAAGCTAGATTAATTATTAACTGCAATTTTTTAACTACTTGTATAAAATATAAAATTATTTAATATAATTCGAAAATTATTAATTCGAAAAAACTCAGAGGATAAATTCGGAAAATACGCTAAATATTTGTTATAAAATCTGGTTAAGATGCAACAAATGTATATACATATTTATTCATAAACAATATGTTTTAATTACAGAGAATATATATTTAAATTATATAAGTGTAACTTTAAACATTTCATTAAGTTTAAGAGATAATTCAATTCTGTAATGAAAATTATGGTTTACTTTTAGTACGAAATATACTTTAGTAGGTCTTAACATACCTGATATATAATATTTTTAGAGATAAAATGAAAACACTTGGATATAGTCATAAATATTCCACAATACACCGTATTAATTGTTAAAAATAACGAATAATTAATAACATAATTCTTGGTATACAGTACAGCTCATCCCTTGATTGTAAATAACGTAGCTTGACACCAGTTTAAAACTGTTGGATTTACTTGGTAAATATGAAAATAATGGCTTGATATATTTATCATTCAATAAATCATTAGTTGAAAAAAATTAATAAAACTCCATTTCAAACTAAAATAACAATTATAGTTATAGCCGTGTGGTTAGAGTTCGACATAGATTACACGAAACGTCAAACTTCTTTTTTAATCTTTGGTTGAGATAGAGTGCTAGGCTAATGGGATCTAAGGGCTATTAGTTATTGCCAGACATTAAAGGTGAGATGAGAATGATGTTCTTATCGATCTATTTTTGAGTCCGTATAGAATCAAAGGTAGCTATATCACTTTTTGATACTTTTGAGTTAATTATGCAAGAAATTCGAATATGTTGAAATATGTATCAGAATGAAATGTGGCCATTTGCCTTGAAATTTATATATACCAATGTTGGTTAGTTTCAAAGATAGTAATCTTTAGCGTGATCAAAACCAAAGACGGTGTTAATGTTAATGTTAATACTCACTTTAATTACCATGAAACATATATTAGGTCCTGTGCCTTGTAATAGGCAAAGCAAGCTTCCAATCGCTTCTTGATATCGTATTTCTGTCATTGTATTTTTTCTTTTCCTGTAGTCATTAATTTTATACTGGGATCGCAGTGTGTACAAACTGAATTGTATTGGGCCATTTTGAATCTCTATAGAATTATTTCAATATGGATAGTCTGATAAACACTGATCCAATTTCTATCTAAGTTTTATATTAATTATTTGTTTTATATTACTAATTTAACAAATTGGCTTTTGGGATGATGTTTTATTTCTTCTCCCTTTTGGATATTATTAATAAAATAAAATAATTCATCGACAAAGATTAATATAAATAAAATATTTTCATCATCAATCTTGTATATACATATATACAAAGGCCAACACATGAGTTTTTTAACACCAGGCTTCTTAACACGGATGTAAGTTTCAAATTCCACTGACAGTTCGCCTGTTCCAATCCATACATGGATTTATTTAGTTTACGTATTTCGCCTCCACGTTGGTGAATTGGGGATGGGGTCACGAATATTTAGTGTCTAAGTTTCCTTGTAGAAATGCACTAACTGCATCCATTTGTTCAATATATAAATTATATTTAACCGCCGTAGTAAGTAAATATCTGATTGATATATACCGAATCACTAGAGGGCATATATCATTATATTCTATTCCTTTCTTTTGAATGAAATCTTTAATAACTAATCTTATTATATTCTGTATAACCTTACCATCAGCATCGACGTTAACATTTATATACCCATTTGTAAGTGACTGGTCTCTTATTTTCTGGAAGAGTTACTAGTGTCCATGTATTATTTTGGAGGTGTGGCTCATATTCATTATTTATGGGATTTTCCCACTCTTTTGCATTTGGGCCTAAAATAGCTTCTGCAATAGTCTGACTCCACTAATAAAACTATTGCTTGTTTTGGACAACTCAGGTTCCCTTCGAGGCAAAGGTATGTAGTAGTTTTATATCTCGGCCTCAACGTTATATTGCTAGATGATATGTATCAACAGTTAAATTAGGTTTGTAGTCATCATTACTATGATTATCAGTGTAGTCTATTGACTACAGTCAATGGTACTAGTGAAAACTACTACTCTGATAATCATTAATTCGAGTCTGACACAGAGATCTCTGTGTCAGACTCGAATTCACAATCATCTTTAGTACGTGAATCGTCAGTCTGCACTTGTTGCTGCAATCCAGATAGTGGCATTATTACACAGTTATTTTTAACTATATCCTCAAGAAAAATGACGTCTCTACTTTCGTTTATTTGTTTTTTTTATACATCATACAATCTGTACCCTTTCGGTTTTACAATAACCATTTTAACAGCTTTGGAATTTTATTTTTGTCTTTTTTCTTTTGTCTTTTTACATTGACCAATGTCCGACAACCAAATATTTTAATGTTTTTTTTTATGTTTGTTTTATCACCCATCCATTTTTCAAACAGCGTCTTGTAGTCTAAACTCTTCGTAGGTGAACGATTAATTTAGTAGATTGCTGTGGAAACTGCTTTAGCCCAAAATTCTTTTCGTAATCTGGAATTCAGAATTAAACATTTAGCTTTTTCTAAAAGTGTACGATTCATCCAATCTGCTAAGCCGTATTGTTCAGGGGTGTACGGGGTTTTTGTGATTTTGATTTATTTTTACTATAGGTGACCGTAATTTATTGGGTCTGTTAAAAGTATTATCTTCGACAGTGCCTTCGTATCCTTTTTACCATCCTCAATACAGTTCGGACCCGTTTCAGTTGTATAGCACAGTTCCTCTTGCTTCAAATATTGTTTACTGCGAATTTCCAACTTTAATAGTTGTCTCGACTAACTAACTTCTCAATGACTCTCGTTGATATCAGATTTGCCATATTCAATAACTGTATTAATTTTTGCTGTTAAAGAAGGAAAAAATGTGACCACGCTACGGTCTATACCACTTGCGAGATTATATGCAAACAAAACTAATTGAATCGCATTACTTTCTCGGTAAAACACAATGTTTTAATCCTGCTGAGCCCAAAACCTCTTATTCTAATAAATTTTAGCGAAAATAAGGACTTAGTGTTTCAATAAAGAACGTATAGATAAAGAATATAGTTAATAGTGTAGTCAAAGGATACGAGGCAGTGACCAATGTCCTTTATTTTTTTTTAAGTTTAGTAATAAATAATAGATAATTCAACGATTGAAACAGCTCTCGTTGGACGTGTTAGGTTGCGCTTAATATTTTAATAAAAACATAGAGCTAAGTTCTAGTTACAGGGATCGGAAAAAAGTACCTCTGTGTTTCATTTATATATGCCCCCAGATCGCGTGCTTGGCATGACAAAAAACAATTGAGAAGAAAAGAAGTAATATTACATCCTGGCGAGTTAAAAGGAATCATATCCCAAAGTTTGAATATTGAAAAATTTGGAGATTACTATCCAGTTAACGATCGGAGAGAAACAGCGAAGACGGTTTTGACGGACATTGCACAATATTTGCATTGTGCAACGTCCTGTTTAAAAATGATAAAGATCCATTCCAAAAAGCATACTCGTAGGAGAAACTTTGTATAAAAGTGACACAGGAACTGCCTTTAATATCTGTAAACGCTACAAAATGATTTCGATGACAAAGGCAAAACCTGTGTAAAAAATAATTATTTTAAATAAAAATAAAAGACGAAAACAATTTTCTAATCAAACATTTTGGAGACAATTGGCAGGATATATTCTCTCTACAGCTTTATGAAGGTGTGTTCTCTTCCTAAAGATAAAGATTACTTTCAGGAACCACGAGGGAAAGTCAATGATTTACATATTTAAGAAATAACCTTTTTTTCAGTCCAGACGTAAAGGCTTCAAACTTATAACACCTCGCTTGGGTGTTATGAACTTGAAGCTTTACACTTAGAAAATCGAGTTTGAGCCTAAATGGTTTGTATATGCATGGAGATTTTATATCCTAGATGCTCATGGTAAGATGAAAATTAGGGCGTCAAGTCGGGGTGTATTAAATTTTTCAATTTTGTTGTTGTTCATTTACTTAATAATAATTACAAATAAACAAAAAGGATTTAAAATTAAACTTTTGACCAGGATAATAATATCGGACTCTAAAGAAGAGGATGATGATGAACAGGAATGACGACATCTTGATCTAAGTCCTTATGCTAGTAAGAAACTTTGAGTTTAAGCTCAATAATTCAGTGACAATGTACCATTGTGACGCGCTTGAACTGAACGGTTTCATAATGATAGCCAATCAGAATATTAATTCAGCCCTATTCGACGAACGCGCGGAAATCGAACCCGGGAACACTCGGTGCGCCGCACTGTCAAAGCCGTAAGCCAGTATTCTATATAATATGTCACCGCGATGACGTTGGTTAAAACAAAATAAGATAAAAATACTTATTATACGCACAGATACTCGTGCGTAATATACTTTTACGCACGAGTATCTGTGCGTATTTTTGTAATATTTTAACACTATTTTTTGGCGGTGATGCTTGTTCTTTTTCGAAGTATCGCTTTCATCTGGGATCTTCTGAACTCCTTAGTTTTCTGAATTTATATTTTGTAACGTTGAAATAACAATAATATCAAAACGAATTTCGAAACGTTGAAATAACAATAATATCAAATACAATCTCGTCCATTGAGGGAAGGATAACCGAATGATAACAGCTGAGTGAATCTGATTGTGTACAAAGATCCACTCGTGGCTTTTTGCGTTGCAAATATTTCGACGAGATACTCATTAAGACGTATTAATGAGAGTGTACTGAAAGCATTAAGAAAAGTAACTAAGGTACTATCGCCTAACGAGGCCTGGCTCCTAAGAAGGCCCATAATTAAAAACTCGTACTTGCCATTGTCTAAATAAGTTTAAATTTCGCATACACATACTAAAACATTAATAAAAAAAGTGCAATCACACTCCTACTCTAACGCACCGACAGTAATCGTAAATTTTTTCGACAGTAATCGTCAATTTATTGCTGACCGAGCAATACGATACTTCTCTAATAACCTCGACGATAAACTTTTCAAAAATTTCAGTGAAACACTCAAAATGTTGTTGTTCCTTCTTTTAGACTTTTTTATTATAATTTCAAAACATTGAATGCTAAGTAAGTTTCGCTATTTTATTATTTTTTGTTTCTTAATAATGTTTTCATTGAAATGCGTAAATGTTCTAATAAAGGCTACTTGTTGTATTATAAGAAAGCCCGGGCCTTACTATGAATATTAAAAAACACTTCAGTATCGAGAATATCTGTAGCATGCAAATGTATGCACTCTCAAATCAATCGCTCCAGAATAATTGATATTTATACCTCTTCTTTAGTGCCAGAAAACCTAGACAATTTAGATCCTTGTTCTAAAGAAGAGGTATACCTACATCACCACCTGAGGAAATAAATATTCGATTCTGGAGATAAACCTACGTTATAAAAATTAGAAGAACATTCTGGAACATTAACCGTAAAAACATTTTTCAAGAATTAATTCGGATTCCAAATTTTGTAGTTGTTTTGTCTAAACAAAAACGCAAAGCTTTACATTAATATTGAACATTGGATTACTAAAGTTTTGTTTGATGCTTTTAAAGATAAGACTAAACATATTTGAAGAAATAAAAAAGGGAAAGTCTAAAATTGTCATAGTAAGACGAAAAGGTTAAAAAGTAGCTAAAAGCCTGATCGTAAAACGAAAAAGGCTAAATAGCAGCTAAAAAGTTGGAACCTAATCAAAGGAAAAACAATCAACAACAAGAATATAAAAAAGCAAAGAGTGAAGTGTCGTAATATCTAGGTCACTAGATAGAACAGTGTGCCAAAGTTGGAATTATGAAGACTGTATGGTTTTAACGAGAGAAGACGGAGATTTCACTTGTTTTAACAGCGAGTAAGAATTTAGGCGGAGAATAATTTATTGATTATTGTGATTAATGATAAGTATTGATTTTCCCTTATTGTGTTTTAGTTATTTTTGAAAGAAGTTCTCTTGCCTTATCTTCTCGAGCCTATTTAGTTTTTTCGTTAATAAAGTTTAAGTGTATTTCTAAATAAGATCCATGGCAAGTGGTGATTAAAAATGAATGACTGATTCTAATTAGTTTCTTATTTATTCGTTACAGATTAGTTAGTCGTAATAGGGAAGAATAGTTTCATTTTCATTTTATGAGATTTTTTATTTTATTACAATTTTCTGTTTAAATAGACCTAAGAAGTACCGTAACCTAATTTATTGTGCTAGTAATTAGAATTTAGATTTAAGGTAAAACTTCTAATTGCTCATTTATATAAAATTTGATTTTCCTTATTACGAATAGTTATGTGAATGGCCTTCTTGTGAATGTTCCTGATAATGCCAATAATTGTGGTGATTTAAATATGTGGTGATTTTTCCTATTATGTAAACAATGTCTTCCATACTAATAGTAGTTTTTATTAATCACCCAATTCCCTGATTTTACAAACGTTTTATAGAAACTAGGCCTTGTTACGTTTCTTATAACAGCAATATAGAAACTAGAAATTACAAATAAAATACCTTTTGTACTGATTTATAACTAAACCAACCGTTAATGTCATTATTTACTACTGCTAAAAATAGTGCAATAAAATCAGAATCTTCGCCTGAGTATTTTCTTGGGTCTTTCCTTTTCTTTTTGCATTGCTGTGACTTTATTTATTACATATAAAACAATGTGTACAAATGTTAAGTTTTTGCAAATTTTCATGTTGTTTTCTCTCGTTGTGATAAAACGTTTTTATTTACATACAGCGCCACTGACTCGGAGCCTTTTATCTCTTGAACTTAGTCTTAACATCATTTGCAGTTATTGGTATACCTAATCTTTTTTGGGGCCATTATCATGGGTTCGTAAACTTCGAGTAATCCAGCTAGGAGTTGTGCCCACTCCAGCCGCTCATGTCGTTCATGTCAAAACAGATGTTTCTTAGTTTATGTGCCGTACTCAATATTTTGTTTAACTTTACTCTTTTATGTTTTGGCAATTTTGTAACGTAGTTAGTCAAAGTTATCAAAACATAGAAGAGAATCAAGGAAACATAGAAGAGAAGCATTTTCTAGGAATAAGATCTTTTAACAATCCAACACGACGTGTTAACATTAAAAGCTTTATCATCAAAAGCTTTTCTCAAATTTATCTAAACTTCTTTTGCCGTTTTTGTCTCTTGAAAATGGATGTAATTGACTGGATCAAGTAATAAAATTATTTTGGCTTTTGCATTCAGGTCATGCTTCAGATCAATGTCGCCATTGTTTTCAATGCAACTTCATAAGTCCTCGCGTTGGATACATGTTTGAACAGCAAATCGCCATGTATTATAGTTATCGCATCCAACTAAATTTTTAATAAGCATTATTGTATTGTTCGAAGATATTTTACACTGAATTATACGAGGATTTTCAAATGTTTCACTAACTAAGACAATACGCCATGCGAGAGAGGTTGATCGTATCAATTTGTTGACCGGCGATCGAAATATTATCACTTAAACGTCCGTACTTTGTTAGATTGTTATTTATTCAGATAGATTAAACGTTCTGGGCCCATAACAAGTTGAAGTAAATAAAAGTAAATAAAGTATTTTATTAATTTTATTGTAGTATACTACTAAGTAAATGACAACCACAGACAAGTGCGAGAGAACCCCATAGACAATCCTTACGTTTACCTTACAATCAATTCAATCAAATTATGAACGCGGCAATTTTAAGTATTTATTTTAACATTTTGTAAAACTAGAAAAATACAAATTTGTTGACGGTTAATATTAATTAAAATTTTAAAACCTCTATTACTTTCTGAATAAAGTGTGTACATATCACATTCTGTATAGGACTATTAACAGCGTCGTCGCCATCACCTGCCAAAAGCTTTTCCAAATAGCCAATTATTTCGGCAGATAGTTTATTTGTCATTGTTTACTGTTTTTATTTTCGATATAGCTCACTAAAATTGCACATAATTGTACATATGTAAGACGCGTTTACGAGTCAACCGTATTACCCACAAATAGTATTCGATCGATCCTTATGAATAAAATTTTCAAATTAACAGTTTTAAATTAATAAACCTAGGAAAGAATAATAATAAACAGAGATATATTTTTTATTTTGCACCTGGGTTTAGCTGTTCTTTTGTTTGGACAGCAGATTTTAACAATATAAAAACTAATTTAAGAAAATTAAATCGACTTCAAAATATTAGTAGGAACCTACTACACCACTTAAAATAACGAAGCTAAAAAAAATTATGATGAACTAAAAACGAAGAAATAATAAGTATTACAATATTTACAAAATTAATCCAAACCAAAATGAGATACTGTTTTGATTTGTATGTTTGACATGCCTTAGCTTGTACCAACCTCAAAAAAATTTGTTTGCTTAGGTAATTACCTACTTTTATTTGGATCTTGGATTGATTTTGAGCATATTATAATATTTATCAGTTTTTCTTTTTGGAGTTTATTCCTTAAGAATCGATTGTCTAGTATAGCGCCCGGTATGAAGTTCTATGAGGAGTAAAATCAGAAGTTCAGAATGTGTAACCGTTGAAAAATGTGTAACCGTTAAGTGGTTACTCCGCGCAACATTTCTGCACATCTTTAGAGTGAGATATCAATACTATCGTTCGCTTATATCAAGATGTAATAATTAAACGCCATTATGTGCGAATACTTGGTGTCTTCTATCCAACAAAATTAAAAAATCTCTTTTAATTTTAACTTCTTAGTCCGACGTCACTAGATGTTTTTAATTTTGTTGTATAAATTTGAACTTGTTCATTTGTATTTTACTTGAAAATAATTGTATTGTCAGCCTTTTTTTTTAAAGAATTTTTCATTTACATTTAATTATATTGATATTTATATTTATATACAGTGTCACCCATTTTATACATTCCAAGACAATCGTACTTAAGGAGTAAACTCCAGTCATGCGTCGGAGCTGACACGCACAATTTTTTTATTAAAAATATTACAGATGTCACTACTATTTTAGTTAATTAAAGGTATTTTTATTTATTTCGTTACTTTAAGTGGTGTAGGCACTTACCTACATTTTGAAGTCGGTTTAACCTTTTTAAATTAGTTTTTATTTCCTCATTTTTAGTTATAAGTAAGGTGGTAAGTAATACTAGTAGTACTCATAGTATTAGTTAATCTTATATTATTCGATAGCTATAGTTATATTTTGTCAACCACTCATTAATAATAACAGTAATATGAATAAAAATTAATTTCAGTTTTTCTAAATTATAATCTAACTAATACCATAATTTCTATTACTCTTATCATTTTTATACACCCCAATGTATTATAATTGAGAATTGCACACACTTATGATGTATTGTACGTTTATTTAGAAGGCCCAGTAGAATAACATATACTTGTATGTATATTTTGTAATTACAATAATATTACATACATACGGTTCGAAATTATAATCTCGTTCTTTTTTGAAGTCAGTTAATTATTCAAAATCTCAAATCTGTTAATTTCGATATTTTATTTTTCTTCGTTAAATTTTTTAACAAGTTCAAAGTACAGTCTGTGTACTATATACACTTAAACATAATTTTATTAACTACGTAATTAGAAAAAAAATAGTCTATGAACCTCTGTCTGACGTACCAACGAATAATACGAAAAAACGTGGACATAATAAAATAAAAAGCAGCGTCTTCATTTTTATTGATTCTCAGGCATCAAATTTTAATTGAACTTTAGTGAACACTCCCTTAAATGCTTTATGTGTCGTAAAAGCCAACGATTCGAGGTTTATCTTAAAATTTATCAACGACGCACGCAAGTAGCGGACCGTGTAAGTGCCGCGACCTCCTTCCGCCGTTGTCCGTTTTTCGATACCGTGGGGGAATTTCCCGCGCGTGACTACAATGAAGATTTTACCCTTAAAGGCATCAATCGATCACGGTACTACACGAAGATAGGTAAATACGGAAAGTAATGAGGTTTATATCTCGTTGTGCCCAACTGTTGTTGACGATATTTCTTTTTTTTTCAAAGCTTTTTCCGTCTATTGTTGTCGATTTGTTGTTATTAACAATAAAAAAGGACATTAAAGTAAAAGTATTGAGTATATTTTAGGTTAGGTTTATAAAATTATGGACAGTAGAAAATAATATTTTAGACCAATTTTTTAAAATGAACGAATGTATGTAAATATGATTTATTAAGAAAGTTTTAATTTTAGTAATATCATGGGCAAGTTTGGTAATGTAACTTTTTACATGTTTAATGGAAATGTTTATTTCTTGAAAACCCCACGCCCAATTTTTCAGATTTACCCAAAGTGTTGGGCTTTTAGAAAAACATAAGTACAAATGGTTATAAAATATAAAAATAATAACGAATAAGAGAGAAAGATATAGCAATTAGAATAAACCTAATTCTAAGTCGTGGACCACCCAGCATCTTCATAGCCTCATTTCTGAATCGGCCAATGGCGCAGAAAAAATATCAAGTCATATCATGACAAAATTGTGTTAAACAATATAAGTGCACGACATACAGGTGAACACTACTGGATATTAGTGCGCGTTCCAGGTAGGTGACATATACTGAGACATCGTCCTTTCATGTAACAGAAAATAGCATAAAGTGCTACTAACTCAATATCAAAGGATTATAAAGGTAATGGTTTAATAATTGAACAAAAAATCATGAACCGAAGCGATTCCCATCGGAGTTGAAGGGAATTACATCCATTAATGTCTATTGAAAATCCGAAGGGAATAAGGTTTTCATTTTAATTAAAAACATGTTAAGGGAAATTTTCCTAAACTGAGAAAAATATTGTAAATATGAAAGTTCTGTAAGCATACTTGATGTGTTGTACGATACGTTAAAACTTATACATTTTTACAAAGAATAATATAGGAAGTAAGCCACCTCTGTGGGGGCGTTCAAGTACGTAACGCAATTTGATGAATAAAACGTTACGATGTATTACAGGGGCGGGAGGGGGGTTCGAACAATGCGTTACCTAACATTGTTTTTTTTTATTTAAATAAAAAACTAGGGAATTAAAACCTCCCAAGTTGGCAACCCTTTTCTTTTATGCTTTACGGGGAATCCCTCGATCGTATTGTACGTCATTTTGAATTTATTCTCCCAAGTTGGCAACCCTTTTCGTTTATGTTTTACGTGGAATCCCTCGACTATATTGTATATCATTTTTATTTGATTTCGTTGTCAGTATTCGTTAGAATTTTAAACACGTAATACGCACATTGCTGTAATCAGTGTTGTTAAAGTTAGTTCATACTGCAATGTCCTCAAAAGAGGGAGATTTGCATCATCAGTTATTCTTGGCCTATAAAGGCTCGCATGCTGACTTGTCAGCGTAACTTTGCCAAAAATGGCAACGAAATGTGGAAAACGGCTAAAGAAAAACTAAAAAGTAAAGAAAAGTTTATAAATTATGTTATAAAAAGTTTATAAATTATGTTTAAAGCATATAAATTATGTTATACGAGAGTTCAAGGTGAAGGCCACGAAGAAGAAAGCAACAATGCTTAGTTATGTTACACAGGTAAGTTTACTGCTAAAGGTAAGTTTATTACATATATGTAGGTATACAATATATAAACCAAACCTAGATTTTTCATAAAAGAACTGGTTATAAGTATCATATATTTTTAGCTACCTACGAATACATCGAGCGCGCCAGCAACACTATTGTCAGCAAGGCCCAATGTCCCACCGACTTCGCGTATGTACACTTTTTCAGTACAGTTTATCTAAGTCTGGTTGTTTGCATAAATAACATATGTAGTATAAATATCATTGTTCCGAGTGTACATAGTACAGGGAATCCTAGTTTGCTGTCGCGAGTACACCGGCATAATGGCAGATATGCCGGTGTCAGAAACGTAAACTTTGGTTGTTGTTTACTTTATTAACTGTCATAACGCGGTTTATTGAGTTGACGGTTGATTTTCACTAAATAATTACTGATCCGATAATTAAGGATATGTTCAGATGATAAGCGCTCAACGCGCGTTTACAACTACATGTATTTTATTACAGGTGCACATGTGCTAACGCGCGTTTTTGTATGTAGTTGTAAATGTGCGTTAGCAAAACGCGCGTTGAGCGCTCATCATCTGAACGTACCCTAAGAGGTAACGCTCTTGCCTATAGCTGAGGGTCGTGGGTTGAAATCCTGCTAGGGACAAACATTTACGTGATGAACTTTGATGTTTGTTATGAGTAATCGCCCTAAACATTATTAATCAAACGTAGCGAAATGTTAATTTTACCAAATAAAAAAAATTAGATTTCCGACGTTGAAAACGTTTTTATATACCCTTTATTGTATTATAACACACTATCCTGTTTAAATATATATGTGTATATGTTCTATATCGCATGTATCAATAATACCTATTCTTAATTTATTTTCACTTTGTTTATAGGATTCGGATGCTGTCGGAGCCGCTAGAAGAGAGAGCACTGCCGTCAAATGAAAGATGAGCGATACCCATATTGAGTGAAGTGAGACTACTTATGAGGAAACTGTGGACAACCTGGACATCCCGTCTATGGAACCACTCACAACTTCGATTGTTTCGGACATCACTAGAAATGTTCCAAACAAACCGGCTCAAGAAACTTGGCTTAGAGGCACGTACGTACTGTACCCGTAAAGTTAGTAAGACCACATACCGAGGTGCCCAAAAAGCACGAGGACGGAGAATTCTGCACTGCTACAATTAGGTCCTTGGAATCTCTCGCGTCGGTTCTGGAACTGCAGCAATTATTTGTTCTCTCTCAAGACGATAAGGCCCGTGTACCAATAGGTTTACCGGCAGTGAAAAGTCAGAGCACTCTTTTAATGCATATGGAATACAGAATACTTTTACCTGACCATGACTGGGTCATGGCAGAGCAGCACAAACTTATTCCTTTTGTATACGCCTGCATCAACGTGGATCCTGACGGTTTCGGTAAGGAAAAAGCTGTTGGTTACAGGGGGCCGACGCACATATCCATGAGGAGTGGGAAACACGCGTTCTCCACAGCGAACACCCATGCTTATGATTTCGAATCACTTTTATTAGTGTCTGCATTCAAAACCTTAATGATGACAGAATCGAACACTGTAAAGCCAGTGATCATTATCTTTGTAGATGGTGGGCTGGACGAAAACCCGCGTTATCGGAAAGTCAAGAACTTTGTCATCCAACACTTCAAAAAATACAACCTGGACGCCCAGTTCATAACGACTAATGCTCCTGGGCGGAGAGCATACAACTGAGTTGAGCGGCGCATGGCCCCCCTCAGCAAACGACTGTCAGGCGTCATCTAGCCGCATGAACATTTTGGTTGTCATCTCGACAACAGAGGAATTACTATCGATGATGATTTGGAAAAACGCAATTTTCAGCACGCTATGGAGACACTTGCTTAGGTCTGGAGGGAAATGCAAATTGACAACTACGATGTTTCGGCGGAATACAGAAAGCCTGAAGACAGCTCGCAGGATCCAGCAAAACCTAATCAGGTTTTGCTGGATCGTGGTATAGCGCTCACGTCCGTGAATCGCAATATTTCTTGCAAGTGATTAAATGCACGGACGACTCCTGCTCTTCCCGCTCGAGGAGTGCATTGAAATCTGTCTTTTCGGATATTTTCGTGCGCCACCCTGCCCAATCCTTAAAACCCAAGCAAGCTTGTAGTACCTAGTCAGCTAGACAAAGGATCATGCAAGTTTTCACCGCTTCTTGTGAGGTTGTCCGTTGATCTGTTGCCTCCTTTAGAAGGGTTTAAGCAGATGCCTTACGATTTCTTTTGCCCATCAGTATAATCCGACCTCGAAAACAGAATATGTGCAACCTGTGTGGGATCTATTTCACATCCCACAACTGTGTGCAAATGCACAGTCGTTACGTGTATGGCAAGACTGCCCAAGACCGTCGTAAATGTAGAGTACGGCCACAGCGACTTAGCGTCAGAAGGGCAAATGAGTTTCTTTGCATTGTGCGCTGCTGTTAAACATCGGCTGAGGATGCCGATTGGCTCGACGAAGACTAAGTTCATCAACGAGTGGTTTAACATTTCCGGAACCCTCTTCGTCTTATATTTCATTTCAGTTAGGTTTCCGTTTCCAATTGCATTGCCAAAGGTTAAAATAAATGTTATTTTATTTTAAGAGTTTATTAGTAAAAAAAAGCTAAAATAGGAGAATGCATGAGAAGAACAATGGTGCATGAAGGCAACAATATATGTAAAGACAGGATTAAGTCAGGAAACCGGCGTAATTAAATGTAAGATTAGTAGTAAAAGTCTTCAAAATTTACGTAATACTTGAACGCCCTCTGTTGCATTAGGTTTCATTTGAATAATGATAATGCGACTATTATGACATTAGCGTATCTGAATAAGGTCATGTTTGAATGCAAATTATATGTACGAGTATCTATATCATAAATAAATCGAAGGATAGTTGAGGTTTGGTAAAGTTACATTTCACTGAATTTTTTATGATTCACCATGTATCTATCTACTACTGATTTATTGTATATTAAAAGCGAACTTGATAACCAAAAATGAATTTCGTAATCTAAAAATGTTTGTTGTGGTCGAATTGGGACACCTTTTTTATGGGCAGCTTATTTTTATTCTATAGAAATATTTATCCAGCGCTATTTGCATATTTCGGTCTTGTATCTATTATTTAGGAGGTAAGTTTATGGCCATTATGGATCGTTCAGAATTTAGTTCCACGTCAGGCGTCATGAGAGTTAACTGGTGTAGAAGTTTAAGCAGTTTAAAATAAAATATGATTATAAAATACTTCATTGCTTTGTAGTTTCAAATTCTCGCTTTTTTATCATCTATTTCGTATGACGTAACGGTACGTTCATATCTCAACAATAATTGTTTAATATGAAGAGTTATTTATATAATAATTGGTGAAAGTACAATTACAGCGTATTTTACGATTCCCTTTAATAGAATATCTGTAACTAGCTGATAAACATACATTTAGAAGAGCAATGAGTTCGTCGCATTAATAATAAGCAAAAATAAATGGTAACGTAATATGTAAATTAAAAGGTGCCTGTTATCATTATATTGCTTTATTAGTTACTTCTATAGTATAAGCATTTTGTTTAAGCATATCATATTATTATCGCGTATTTATTTGAATAAACGTGTATCTAAGAAAAAATAGCACTATTTTTGTATAGGAGTATAAACGTAAGTACCAATTATGGTTTATTTCACGATAAAATCATATTGCATGAGACATGCTTATTTCATTTGTTCCTTTCACGGATATAAATTGATCATCCGATTGTTTGTATATGTTATTATTACAGCAATTTTGTTTATGTATTGTAAATAAAACTGCGTTAAAAAGTAATGTCCATTTTAGTTAATATTTTTTTTTTCTCATTAGATTTAAATTTCTATTACAGTTCGGTATTTTATAATTGGTAATAGGGTTGTAAATTGAATAGGTATTTTATGTAGTGTAAAATGTAAGCTGCTGACTTTATACTTGGAAATTGAGACGATAATCTTTTTATATCAAATGTTGAATATATAAAATGTTGATAGTCAATGATTAACAGACATATTGTTTTGATGTGGGAATGTTAGGATACAAGTTAACCTAATACTTGAAAAACTCGCTCGTTGCATCTCACTATGAATTGGATCTGTTTTTTTTATAGGTGATAAATAAATATGAAAAAAGTTAATTAATAATTTTATGAGTAAACGAAAGTTAACTTGTTATGTCATTTGAAAGCGAATGCTTTCGTTAACTCAACAAGTGTTCAATTGATGTTTACTGTTCGTTACAACCTGTTTTTATATCCGAATGTGGCCTTGGGTGGGGCATTTCATTTGGCTGTTCATTCAGTAAACGGTTACCTCTTAATGTCACGCTAACAAGATCCAGTTTTAATTAATAATGGTAAGAATTAAATATTAGGTTAAATGAAATACGTGTTGCAACAATAATAATGATATTGGTATTATGCAATGGGTCTTGTTTTTAGCTCAGGAATTGTCAGTTAAAGGACAGAAAGGATTTGTTTTTTAATGTTTTAAAATGGATTTTTTATAGAACTTTTGAAAAATAAATTTTCTTCTAACTGGATAATTGATAATGAATTAGCGCAGGACTTTTTGATTAGACTACATTGACTTACACTGTAGTGCACGCGAAAATACAAAAAAATCAAAAAGCGAATGTAACGTACTTATGAAGGGATTAACGTAGTTTGTTCTTATTTATACTTACAAAAGGTATGTTGTTCAAGCGTTATTCGATGGCATACTTAATAAATCGCCCGAGTTCATGTCGGAACACGCATAAAGTAGGTTCCACAGCTGTCTGCAATTCTGGAAATAGTTGACGCAAATGAACTGAAATAATTTTGATTGAAAGTTCTAGTTGAATGCTAGGATGGAAGATTGTCCTGGACTTTTCAAACGTTTGGTTGATGAATTAAAGTGGTGGAGATAACATTAAACGTAATTTGAAGCTCAACATTTCGCAAACTGGGTTTAATAATTAAAAATTGTAAACGAAAGCTTATATAGATTTTAAAACAACTGTCCAATGCTACTTATCCGAATTGATGGAATGTGAGAAATAGCAATTTCGTGCTGAGAAGTGCTTTTCATTTTTTTTTAAAATATTTTGTTGCATACTAATAGAGAAGTCCAGATGAAGTTTATATACACGTAAAGTTTTATTAGTATACTGTAAAACTGTAGAAACAGTAAGGCCGCGAAGGTCGGAGGGATATTATGAAATTATAAGGCTTTCTTGTTTCATTACGGGAGTCAAAAATCGAGAGTTCTGGAATAAAATATCAACGTAGTATACTGAACATTAAAAATGTTCGGCATTCATTAAATACGTTATGGAATTAACTGTCATTTAATAATTTATTAAATATCCCGTCAAATTGAATATTCCATAAACGACTTCAGCGCGGTCAGAAAAAATGCAAAATAGGCAAAATAATAAGTTATATATTGTTTACTATCTTTGTATGTATTTTATGTAAATGTTATTATTTTGAAATTTCCCTGCCATAATCGTTATATTGATAATCAAATTAATCATCTCTCAACCTTGGAATTATTATTACTTTCGCTCTCAGTCTATTTATTCGACTATTTAATACAATAATAGTATTCGACTATTTAATGCAATGATATTCTAGTAAATTATTTTAGTAAGTAAACTTTTAAGAAGTATTGAAATTATTTCATCCATTACGCCAGACTAGTCATGTTTCAGAATAACACTAATTTATTCAGATTCGGTTATTTCAGAGTCACAAAACGTCTAAAAGAAGAACCCGTTTATCTATAAATATTAACTTTTACCTTCGGCTTCGTCCATGTCGTTATCGCTAAAACCTTATAGAAAGAAAATAAAATATGTAGCACCATCAATGATAAATTGAAATTAAATATTACGCCTTTATTTTCGTGACTTTATGACACAAATCACAATGAAAACAAACATATTTCCTCTAAAGTAGGGATTAAAGGTAGTGATTCTGTTGCTAATTTATATTGCGTTTTAAACTGCGACATAAAAGAAGTATACATAAACAAATATACTTCCGAATTTTTAATTGATGCGATGAGATTTTCCGGGTTACAAAGTAACCTAAGTCAATCCTGGCCCAAAAAGAACAAACTACCGCACTTTGGAATTTATAATATGTGTAGAGACGGTTATATTAGATACGATATTTTCGCGTTGGAAAGTAGCTCCATTTTCTGGTCCGTCAATTATTTCTGTCTAGAAAATCACGCCAATCTATTGTTCTATTACGACTTGAAAGAAGGACAAACAAATATATTTCCCAGTTTTGAAATGTTGGGATTGCTGTATTAGTTAGGATGGAATTTTCCGGGTTGAAAAGTGGCCTATATTAATTCCTGGCCTGCCAACTATCTTTGTGCAGAAAGTCACATCAAGCTGTTTCTCCATTATGACGTGAAAGAATAACAAATAAAATACACTTTCGAATTTTTAATATTTTTTCGGATTTTTGTATTAGTTAGGTTAAGCTTTCCCTGGGTTAGAAAGTAGCCTATGTCATTTCTTGGCCAACCAACTATCTCTGTGCAGAAAATCACGTCAACCTATTGCTCCATTGCGAAGTTAAAGAAGGACGAACAAATATATTTCCTAATTTTGATATTTGGGATTTCTATGTTAGTTTGGATGAAATTTTCTGGGTTGGAAAGTAGCCTATGTTAATTTATGACCCGCCAACTATCTTTATGTAGGACCCCACGTCAATCTGTTGCTCTATTGCGACGTGAAAGAAGGATAAACAAACACACTATTGAATTTTTAATATTATTCGGAATTGTCATATTAGTTATGATGAGATTTCCCGGGTTGGTAATTTACCTATGTCATTTATTATCTTTATACAGAAAGCCACGTCGATCTATTGTTCCATTGTGACGTGAAAGAAGGACAAACACACTTTCGAATGTTTAACATAGGTTGAAATTGTAATATTAGTTAAGAAGAGATTTCTCGGGTTGGCAATTGATCTATATTATTTCCTGGTCCTATTATACTATTTCTGTACCGAAAGTAACGTCGACATTTTGCTCTATTGCATCATGAAAGAAAGATAAACAAACAGACTTTCGAATTTTTTAATATTACTTATTATTGTTGTTTTAGTAAAAATTATGTTCAAAAGTTTAATTCCTGGGTTGGAAAGTAGCCTATGAAATTAACTGGCCTGCTAATTATCTCTCTGCAAAAAAACAGGTTGATCTTTTGCGGTCATTGCGACGTGAAAGACGGATAAACAAACTCACTTTCCAATTTGTAATATTGGTCGGATTTGTTTTTTTTAGCTAGGATGAGATTTCTCGAATTAGAAAGAAGCCTATCTTATTTCCTAGTCCACCATTTATCTCTGTGCTGAAAATCACGTTGATCTGTAGCTCCATTACAATGTGAAAGAAGGACAAACAAATATACATTTGAATTTTTAACATTAGTTGGGATTGGTATATTAGGTAAGATGAGATTTCCCGTGTTTACAAGTAGCCTACGTTATTTCCTGGCTCGCCAACTATTTCTGTGCAGAAAGTCACATTGATCTTTTACTCTATTATGACTTGAACGAAGTACAAATAAACACACTTTTATATTCATGATATTAGAATTATAATGTTACTTGGAATTATATTTCTCGGGATAAAATAGTAGCCTAGGTCTTTTCCCGGTGCGCCAACTATCACTATGTAAAGTTTGTAAACACAAATATGAATTGATTTAAAAAAATACAAACCAAAATGTAAAAAAATTGAATAAGCAGAAGGGGTCGCTTAAGAAAATTTATAAATACAAACTAGAATGGCTAATGAAAAAAAGACAAATCCAAAACATTTAAGATTTAGGAAGTAAAATGGGTTATCTAAGAAAGTATAAATGCAAACACGAATTGATTTATGAAAAAAAACAAATATTTATAAACGAATGGATAATTAAAAAAAAACAAAGTCAAGACATCCAAAATTAAGCAAGCAAAAAGGATTATGTAAAAAAATATAAATATAAACATGAATTGATAATTAAAAAAAAAACAACACAAAACATTCAAAATTTAGGAAGCAAAAAGGATTACGTAAAAAAATATAAATCCAAATACACATTAATGTAAAAAAACAAAATGTCCAAAAATTTAATAAGCAAAAAGGATTGCGCAAAGAAAATTTATAAATACAAATACGAATTGGTAATTAAACAAAATCTATAACATCCAAAATGTAAGCAGAGAGGATTATGTAAAAGAATATAAATGCAAACACGAATTTATATAAAAAAACCGGTCAAATTATTCGAAAATTGAATAAGCAAAAAGGGTCGCGTAAAAAGTTTATAAATAAAAATTATTATTTAATTTTATTTTTGGTTAATTTTTTTATTAAAAATTAAATTTTGGTTAATTAAAAAAAATTAACCAAAACATCCGAAATTGAGTAAATAAAAAGGATTATGAAAAAAAATTATGACTACGGAAGTTTATAAATACAAACATGAATTAATATAAAAAAATACAAACTCAAAATATCCAAAACTGAGTAAGCAAAAATTATTGAAAAAAGGTAAATTACGTGAAAGAAAAAAGATTAAAACATATTCCCGCGCAAACAAAGGTATGAATATTTTCAAATCGATATTTTTATAATAAATAATCGCGAGCAAAAGTGACGTATTTCAAAATATATATTGCATTCAACATATAATGCATATTCTTCCATGTTCTATCAAAAAAATGTCAAAATATCATTGGCGCTAAACTGAATACTTACGATATTAAAACACAGAACTAAACCTAACATTAAAATTAATTTAATCATATCGCTTTTTTATTGCTATCTGAGCGGGTGGGAAAACAAGCGACATAGGCCCAACTAGCACCGCGCCTCAGCACACACATCATACTGCATGTTTGCGTGCGAGTAAAAGAGAAACAACAGACATCACCAAAACGCGTCTTAGTATTTCAGAGAATTAATGTTTTTTATTTTTTTTTATTGGAATCCTATTTACTTTATTGAAAATTTAAAAAAACCACTAAGATTTTAAATAAGACGTGAACAGATAGTTTTTTATTTCTACTCAAAAAGTATTATAAATAACGGAGTTAATTTGATTTAACATTTTTGTTACGAGATGTTTTTAGAGTTTTTTAGATATAAAAGATATTTTAGTTGTGTTTTGGAAACGACCAGGAGTTTAGAAATATTGTCAAGAATAACATATATTTTTTTCGTGGTCATAAACTTAGTAGATTTTACTAAAAGTTTTAAGTGAACGTTAAACCTACAGAACATGGAGTACAGAATGGACATTACGCATACTAAAAAAGTGGTCGTAATTTTTTACGGACAACAGGAAGCCGACTCACCAGGTGGCGCTTCGATTATTAGCATCGCCAAGGTAGATGGTGCTGTCTAGGAAGTATTATCACCCATAGATGGCATTATGACCAAACATTTAATTAAAATTTATTAAATTTAAAAGCCTATTAAAATATATTAAAAAATATTTTTATTTTCATAAATTTTTATTGAAATTTTAAAATAAATAAAATTTTACTGAAATTTTACTGAATTTATATCTGAAATTTTAGAATTATAGTATTCTAAAAGGTAATTATTTCAAAAATATATTTGGATTCTCAAGTGATTTCAAAAGCATGCTTCAAGGTTTCTTTGACTTTAACGCTGTTCAGGTAGATTATAATCTGGAAGCTTGCAGTGCTGGGTCTACTGTAGAGATGAAAATAAAAAAAATACATACGTCTATGTGTATGTATTTTTTTTATACCACAGAATACGCAATTACATCCATATATAATACATATATGTGAATGTAATTGCGTATTCTGTGGTATATAATTCTTGGCGTGTCTCAATGGAAGAAATTTATTTCCAAATTTTGGTAAAGCTTTCAATTCAAGTTGGTATTCTTACAATTATAACAGCATATATTTTATTAGTAGTATTTCCACTAGCGTTCATAAAAATGTTTACATTAGAATATTTGTCAGGAAAGGGTTATTCTTTTAAAAAGTTTAAAATTCTTGGTTCAATCACAATGTTTTGTATTGAAATTGACTTAAATGGAGTTTTTAAAAACTTGTTTTTAATTTCTCCTTGAATTTTACAATTACAAATAATAACTTCAAAACTTAAGCAATCTACATTCATAACTAACTTTATCACTATATTGATAGTTTAACTATTACTAATATAAAGCTGTTGCAACACTTTTTGTACAGATTGTTTATTATATGAATTGTAATTATTAAATCAGTAGATTGTTCTATACCAAATTTAAAAAAAAAAATTAACAGAGCTTCAATAGTTAAAATTGTATCCCACACTTGGCCAACAACACACATGTGATTACATTATCGCTTACATGTATCAAATTGTTGTTGTCGGGCTGTGTGTAGAGCTTGTACTTAAATTTTTTTGAAGAGTAATAAAGCACTCATTGCTGTAAACACAGAATCACTGAAAATATGTGCTGCATACTTTACCTTCTTAGACTTAAAATTGGTTAAATATACATATATGATGATGGCTAATTTTTGGCAATAATTTTAATTTTAGGGGATTATCAGAATCTAGTGCCACGTCTTGAATATAGGATCACTTTAAAAGATTACCTTTATACATTAAATTATATTCATTTAAATTGTTTCTAAGAGATTTTAATAAATGGGGCGGATCGTAAAAAAAGAAAATCTTAATATTATTATATAAAAATTTGATCTATTTACATCAGTGTTTAATTTGTTTGTCAAACCCCGATTTTTTAGTCCCTGATCGCATATTATTTCTTTAACTATTAATGCTGCATCTACTCTTTTACTCATACTTTCTATAACTACCGTATACATATCTAAGTTATTATCTGCCCCAGCCGTTAACCAATAATCCACAACCTGTTTAAATTTAATATTTTATCCCGTTATCATGCATACTAATATTGAAGTTGAAGCTACGTTTGTTCTTGTATTACCATTATCTGCAAATTCTAACATCTTTTCATATTTTAAATCATATTGAAAAATTTCTTTAATATTAATATTAATAATAGCAAACTTACTATCATCTGATTTATTGTAAAATTGTTTTCTTAAGGCGTCCAATATAAAATCGTTTATCCCTACTTTAACCGGAAAATTATAACTGTAACGACGTATATTTCTAACTGATGGTGATTGTAAAATGGTAGCTAAGTTTTTTACACTTTTGGGGAATTATAATACAAGTTCATACAAATCTCTATCATTTTTAATCACATACCGCTGCGATTTTTCTTTTAAAATAATTTCTTGATTGATAATCAAATCAAGTATATGAGTCTTTTGGTAAAATAAGTTTCAACATTTGTTTTCTTTTAGAAATGTTTATACTTTCCGATTTACCATATTGTTTAGGTTTCCGCAACCTTCTTAATTTGCGCCTCAGCAGTTCGATGGTCTTCTTCAGTACAAGTATATTTTTAACAAGTCTGGAACTCCTCAGTTTTTGTTGGCTGCCTTTCTTTGAAACGCTGACTCTGGTAGAAGCCGCTTCCGGAAGTATGTCCTCCTATAATCATAAACAATTTACATTTCGATATAAAATGGTAAGTGATGATTATATCTGGTATGCGGTAAAAACGCATGTCACTGTTTTCACATAATCTGGCAACTCCAGACATTGGCAAGATACGCTATTTATAATTATGAAGTAGTTAATGTTTATTTGTATCCCACTGGTGAGAACTGAGTTAAATAAAATGAAAATATTGGTCTAAAAGCCTGATATTAAGTATTCAATCAAATTGCAATCAGTTGTGTAACTAGTTTATATACACTTAATGTTAAAGGTGCTACCTGGTCAGTGCAATTCCTGGAGTATAAGTTTAAATCTCATCTAGACTATGAATAATTTTACTGATTGCTTTAGACATTATAATAATACAAATTACTTTAGATATTCATTTACAAAAATGGCTAACGTCTGCCGTCGCTGCGTCTGAACTGATACTCGGCTGGTCTCTCAGTCGTTCTAACACAATCATTGTAACATCTTCGGTGGATGTTGGCAAATTTTGACTAGGTTTTGCATTCATCTGTAACAATTTCCTATAATTCATGATTTTAAAACTATTTCTAGTTTTAAAATCATGAATTATAAAATAATTCTCGCAAATTCTATAAAAATGATTTTGAAATCCAACTGCCAACTTTTCTCGGGGACATAGTCTCAACTATTCCATCGCCCTGCAAAGAAAACGTAAATTGCGTAATAATTTGTGGTTATAAACATTATTATAAAGATGTATATGTCCACGTTGACGGAATTTAAAAATACTTTCTTCTATTATTTGGTAATAAAAAATAATATTACAAACGATACTTGCAGAGTTTCATATTTTGGAAGGTTGAAAAATGAATGTACTATAGTAGTATTTTAAGTGGAGTGACAGCCGAGTAAAATACACGTCATTATTAGAAACAATAATATATTAAAAATAACGTATTGGTATCTAAATGAATATGAAAATACTTATATAAAGCAGTATTAAAAATGAAAGTTCTGCGGAGAAAATATATATGAGAGGCCACAGAAGAATTTTCAGTCTTATACTTTTTCTGCAGGAAGTAATACCATCCGTATGTATACATAGCAGCGACAAAAAGTGACAGCGAGAAAAAGTACAAAAAAAGTGCAAAGTTGAATGCGTTAAACGAATTCGACATTAGCGTTCTAAATTTCGACTTCCGGTTACAAATCCATACCTTTAATCTACGATTAAACCTATATTCTTTGGTGTAGCGCTCAAAACCCACCATTGTCAAAGAAAACTATATTGCCTAATCTTCCTTGCCCAATTGTTACAACATGGGACGAAAAACGGCTTGAATGCTATTGTTCATTGGTCATTAATTTTCGATATTTAATAAAGTGTATTTCTTTTGTTTTTTGTCTATTATTTAAAGTAAAAATAATTTAATTTACAATACAAAATGTTGCAATGTCTGAACTATTTCTTTTCCTTTGTTAAGTTGTGTTAAATATATTTATGTGATATTATTAACGGAAGGTATGATTTAATGACAAACTCCCCGAGGATGTTTCCTTTGTTTTGATTTTTGAAGTAAAACTTCGTTACGCACGCTTGACTTGGGAGTAAGCTGGTGAATGCGTGACGAGAGCGTTACGAAAAATGTGACCGGGCGAGGCGAACGGAAGAGAGGGAGATATAAGTTAGTGAAGACAGAAAGAGAGAGAGTTACGTTTAGTAAATTACTGCAGGGACGAGAGAGAGAGGTGCGAGCACACATTTTCTTTCCTCTTCTCACAGCCAGTGCATGAAATATATATATATATATATATATATATATATATATATATGTATATATATATATATGTATATATATATATATATATATATATATATATATATATATATATATATATATATATATATATAAATATATATCACGCTCGTTTTTTTATGGGTCTTTGCTGAATGGGTCTTTGCAATTTTGATCCACATTAAAATGTATCTACGAATTCGGAAAATATGTTCAAACACATTTAAAATCGGTAACGTAGTAAATTCAACGTGAAAGGGGTTATTAAATGTGTTATACATACATAGTTACATTTATTTTAAAACGTTTGCTTTTTTATTTGTTCTTAATATGTATTACTGTTAGTATTAAATCAATCTGATTTGATTTTTTTCACTGCGATATTCGATCGATTTTAACTCTCTTGACAAATGTAGGTACATTTGTGAAAGGATTTAGTGTTTCAAAATTTTATCTGAAATATCAGAATTAAACTACATATTTTATTGTCTTATCTCGTTTTATACTATGTTACTCAGCGTTGTGAATTTTGTTTCGCATTTGGAATATTAAATTTGTCTAAAATAAAATATAATACAGAATATAAATAAATTTATTGAATAAGTATGATCATTCGTTTGCATCAGATTGAAATATAGTTACGTGGCATTCTAGAGATGCTTTACCATCCATAGTTGGTTAAACCGCCGGAGAAAGAAACGTGTGAGACGGCGGGTGCAGCGGAATAAGGGACTGCGGATTTAAGGATGGGTTGGGCGTAGGCGCTGTGGACGGAAGCTACAGCCGGGGCAGCAACAACGGCGGGAGCAGCATAGCTCTTGGCCACTGCGTACGAAGCGGGCGCTGCGTACGAAGCGATAGCGGGTGCTGCGTATGAAGCGATAGCGGGTGCGGCGTAGCTCTTGGCCACGATGGGACCAGCTATAGCGGGGACTGCGTACGAAGCGATAGCGGGTGCTGCGATTGAAGCGATAGAAGGGGCACCATGTTGGATTGTTTGGCTGGAATATGAGGTACTGACTGCGGGCGCGGCGTAGGTCTTGGTTACGGAGATGGGCGCAGGGTGAGCGTAGGCGGCGACAGCAGGAGCTACAATAGACTTAGCGATAACGGGGGCGGCCTGGGCGTATGCCGCTATTGGGGCTCCGTGCTGAATCGAGGAAGTGGAGTACGACGTGCTGATGGCGGGTGCGTAGCTCTTAGCTACGGCGATAGCGGGATTGGCGTACGCGGCGATGGCTGGCGCGGCGATGGCCTTGATGAGGGGTGTTCCGTGGCTTATGGACGAAGTGGAGTAGGAAGTACTGATGGCGGGCGCGGCATATGTCTTGGCCACCAGTGGGGCGGCGTGAAGGGCGGGCGCCCCGATGTTTACGGAGGACGAACTGTAGGCTGGGCCGACGCTGTAGCTTAAGGGTGCGATGCCTAAATTACCAGCTTGTGCTGCGACGATCACGGACAGCAAAATAACTAACTGGAAATAAATATTTGTTGATACTATTAATCAATGCGATCTCATTAAATATAGTTTACATTTTTTCACATACGTCCATTTTTTTTCAATTTACAAAAAAAAATAATAGCATGACTGTTTGCTCTATTAACTTACGTAAATTAATAGTATTATAAAATGATGGAAAGTACCTTAGATGCCATATTGATTCTTGAAGGTGAAGCTTGTGTGAACGCCAGTGAGCAAACTTCGAATGATACTTATCTTCGGCCAATACTCGCTTTTATATTAGTTCTCGACCTTGCTCGTAGCGAAATTCGACAAACGAACTTTTGCAAACGAGTTCTTCAGTTGGAGAAGGAGCGTACCCGGTGCAACGACGCACGTGTACTTCAAGACTACATTATGACTTCGACGTTGATACAGTGAGTAATTTACTTATCTGCGCTTAAACGGTGTACGGTTTCTGTGACTAAAATTATTTTAAATGCGATTAAAATCATTTTAATTTGTTTTGTTTATGATTAAAAACGATTATGTGATATCTGTTGCTACTTAATTTTATGGTATTTTAAAATATTTTAAATATCGACTGTTTTAAACTAAAGCATGTCAAATACTGCAATAAGGCACATTCCTTAGTTTCCAGGTTTAAAATGTATGTAGGTAATACATAAATTTGTTGTTATAAAGTAGTTTAATGTTTTTTGACATAATGATCCTAATTTATTGATTTATGCATGAGTTCTCTAAGTATTTAGACCTCTGTTTAAGTACAGGTTCATTAAATATGACTCAATTTATAATGACGGAATTATATATTTTAAAATATTTAATGTAATAATAATTAACCATCCCAAAAAAGAAAACAAAATATTGATACAATCACTATTGGACATATTATGAATTAATTTGTTTACGAATTTAATGTTATTACGGTTAATCATCTCGTAAGAAATAATTTGACAAAAATGATAAATTAATTTTGAGTCATTGAATATATTCGGCGTTAATTTTGTAGAAATTCATTATTCACAATTAAATGAAACTAGGTGATGTAGTATTATTTCTACTTTCTAATAGCCCACCTGAAGATGTTGTAATACAACGAAACCTAGGTCGTGGTAAATAACTTAAAGAAAGTAGAAATAATACTACATCACGTAGTTTCATTTAATTGTGCGTAATTTTGAGTTCTACAGATTTGCGTTATAATCAGTTTGAACTACTAATTTTTATTTTTAATCACTATGAACCATTGGTAAAATTTTTTAGATTTTTAGAAAAGAATTTGAAGACACTCTGTCTTAATTTAATTATTTTAATTTATTATTTTTGAAGGAAACATTGAAGGAAAGTAATATTATTTGGTATGTCCATAATTTTGGGAATTAATCGTGTATTTAGAATCAGTCAACAGTTGCTTTTTTGTTCGAATGTGGCTTAAGGAATAAAATAATTTCTGCTTGATTCTTAAATCAAGGTCAGACAACGATACAGATTTGTTGGATATTCAGACTTGGCGATTGTGTGCAGTAGTTACAGTCCGGCATTGAACATACTACTGCTTTTGTTTTTTGCAATTTTACCAGTTTAGTTTGTATCAACGACATAGTCGTTTAGTTTCATTCAAAGGTGATTATCATTGCCGAGAAAGTTGGGATTCACCCTGGATCCTACACCCTGGAGGCTATGCGAAGGGAGTTTAGGAGAAATAGGCTTAGCTACCAACAAGCTAAGAACCACGGAACATGTGGGGAAATAATTGAGGTTCATCGGGGATATTACTAGGCCCGGTGTAATTATAGCGCCAAACTAGGCGCCCTCTCTTTCCTTCATTTGTGACCCGAGTAGGAAACCCCGGTTCCTGAGTAAACAGAAGGTTCTAAATCCGTTGAAACTAGTCAAAAATCCGATGTATATTAAAGTTAAAAATCCGCTATATATTACACCTGGAAAATATGTGAACCCTGTATTAAATCGTATCCATATTTTTTCCTGGTGATAACCCAGATCTCGACATTTTCGATGATAAGAGTTACTTTCAGCGTATCTCTCCTGCAGTTTAGAATGTGTTTTAAAGCTGAGACTTTGACGGCGGCATACATACTTTATGTTAGTAATTTTAAAATATAAAATGACATGTTTTAATTATTTAATTCATTTTATTGTTAAAAACAGTTACAAAGTAAACTTATTTAATACATTTGAAATATTTTAACAAAAGCATCAAGTTCATCCATTTTATTCATCTTAATGAGATGGATGCACTCGAAGTTTTAATATGAAATTTTCGAAGTTTGGACTTAGTTTAGTTAAGTTCAACCTTAAATCCCCTCTCTTAGAAACTTCTAATCGTTTTATTTCTTTAGTTAGAAGATTTAAAACAGCGCTTAAACTTTTTCCACTAAGTAAGAAAACGGAAATGCTACCAAAAACTATAATGAGGGATATGTGATGTATTTTCTAAGCTAGAATTTCTGATAACCGTTTCTAAACCGTGCTTTTAGTTCTTCGTTGGTACTTAGTCCAACCAGTTCTTTTGTATCATAACATCCGTTTCTTTAATATCGCCGTATATCCATCCGATAATGTATACAGGAATTTCCGTAGTTAACACATCTTCAAACCTAGTTTTAATAGTGTGTATGAAGGACATTTAAATATTGTACGTAGGTTTAAATGTCATTATCCTGGCGGGTTCTTTGCGCCCACCAGGATAATGACAATTGGGAAACTGGTGGAATTCGCGCGGTCCAATATTTTGTTTCATTAGTTTCAGTATGGCGAGAAAAGCAGCAATCACGGATTTCGTTTTTATCATATTAAAACTTGTCGCCTTGTAATTGAAGATCATTAAAGGTATCATAGCAAACAGGTCTGTTAATAAGAAATGTCCAGTTTCCATTTGATAAATTTTTCTTTCAAAGTGAGGTCTCTGGCATTCCAAAACTATAAAACATCTCAAAAAGTGAAAAAAACTCGTTAAACATAAACCTTTTAATAATCATCGACTTCAGTGTAAAGAAGTAATCGACGAAAGTCCTCATCATTTTCTCACACAATTGCGCAAACAACCTAGTATTTAACGCGTTGCTATAACTTTTGTTAACTGCGTTTACGACTATTTGAAGAGATTGATGCAATCTGTTACTGAGATTTTTCGCAACTAAATGTTGTCGATGGATGACGCAATGAATTGAGAACACACCAGGAATATTTTGTTTTAAATGGCTTATAAAACCCCGATACCGCCAACCATGGCAAGCGCTTCATCTGTTGCCACTGATATTATATTTGCTAAAGGTATCTCTTTTTCCATGAAAAAAATTCTCAAAACTTTAAATATCGATTCGCCTCTTGTATCTGTTGTCAAAGTTCTCGCGAAGAGATAAATTTCTTGGTCCAAAATTAAACGAAGATACGCCAACAATTGCGCTTCATTGCTAGGTAACGTTGACGCATCCAGCTGTGTGGAGAATTGGGTCGTTTTCAGGTAATTACACACAAAGTTTTTAATATCTAACTTATTTCTTCGACGCTTCTTTGAAC
This sequence comes from Druceiella hillmani, assembly GCA_039881145.1. Taxonomy (NCBI): domain Eukaryota; kingdom Metazoa; phylum Arthropoda; class Insecta; order Lepidoptera; family Hepialidae; genus Druceiella; species Druceiella hillmani. The sequence continues at coordinate 4,592,691 of JAYKKI010000037.1, read as the reverse complement.
TAAGTTGTTTCTCAAAGGAATCCGTTTAATGATGTCATAAGCTGGGTTCTGTAGAATAGTTGTTATACCTTCTTTAATGGCTGGTAAAATTAACTGTTCCTCCTTCCTGATTTTGCTATGAGTAATTAAATATTATAAGAGGAGCGCAAACAACCATCATCTCTTTTTAACGGTGAAGCGAACATACTGTCCACCGTCGCTCTCTTCTGAGGTTTTCTTGCAATGCAAGTATTTCAAATCTTATCCTGTTTTATCAGGTTGACATTTTTTCAGATGAGCCTCAAGTTTAGATGGTTTCATAGAGTCTTTACTTAATGTTTTATTACATAATGTTTTACACATGGCAGGTGTTCGATTGACAACGATGTAATGAAATCAAACTTCAAATACTCAATGCTGCACTGTATACATTTCTTTAGATTCGGCCACCTTCAGTAGCATTTATGTGGGGACAAACATTTAATTAAATATGACATGACACGACAATCAAAATTGATTCTTGGGGTAAAACTTAATAAATAAACAGGTAACGTGCCCTAGTCCTATTTTTGGGGAATATACTGGGAATGTCATACCCAGGTAGGTGTACTCGCGTGTTTCATAAATATAACTCTCCAAACATGTTTGAAAATGGCGTGAAGTATATTAAGTCATTATTACTCATTAGCGCACTGCCTACTTAGTGAAATAAGGGATCAAAAGCGTGATTACATATAATTACTTTATGTTTACGGTTCAATAAAAAAATGGGCATACACCTATTATTACCGACAACGTTTATTCTTATTGGGATAAAGTGAATTGAATTAATACCTACCTAATTAAAGTTACTTTTCTAGTAAAAATTATAAACACATTGCAAGCTGACTCCTAAAATAAATTAAGTCACTATTATTTATTACGGAAAAACAATCACCGAGGTACATTTTCACTCGCATACATCTCAATAAGTAATGAATTAATTTGTCTGTCAGTCAATCGCGGTACGTGGAGGGCAGCGACGGGGCGGTTAAGCGATAAAGGGTAAAGGGCCTTTGATGCGTGCCGCCCGTCTCGGCGCCCCTAAGACAAAGAAGTGACAAAGAATAGCGCCGCCGTGCCCGCGAGTCTCGTATAAACAATTAGCCTATATTATGAAAATAAATAAAGTAAATAAACTATGAGAATTAATGTTTCTTTAATTCGATTAATAATTAACATTTTTTTTCGTATACCGAAAAGGTAGTAATCCTGTCTGTGCAGTGTTCGGAAATGGAATTAGTTAGATTCAAAGTCAAATCTGTCGTGGACCCGCCATTTACATCTCGTGCTCCCCCAATTTTAGTTTTCATGAACACGGACCCCCTGCAAGTCGCCAGAAACCCCTGGGGCTCCCTGTGAAACAATTTGGGAATGACCATTCTAATGGTACAACGTTTTTTAATTCAATTTACGCTCTTTATGACCTTGGCGATCTTACTTAAGCAGTTTTTGGTGACGCGTCTGTTGGTACAATTATATCATTCAACGAGGTCAACGAGACAATTCGATTTCCGATCGGCAGGTTCACATCAGATGCGACATCTGCTGTTTTGTAGTGGGTAGACGTGTGCCCAGATAAATACGTTTTAGGAATTTTCTTTGATATTTGCGGCGCATTTAATAATGCCTGATCTACGACCATTTTGCCCGTACTTCAATTCCAAGGTGTATGAGTTGTCCTTCTTTGGATAACTAAGACCTACTTCTGGAATTGAGTTGTCTTTTTGTGGGACGAAGACACTGAAGTTCGCAACGTTCAGCTCTCGGTGCGATTTTGACGAATGTTATGTTCGACGGTATTATCATAATATCCCGTCAAAGATGCGGCATCATCGTTTTTGCGAATTTTGTTGGAGGAGCGAGCAGAAGATATTTACAAAACAGGACAGCAGTTTTTCTATCCTGGTTACTTGACTGGTGAGGGAGCCTGTATTTAGGGGCGGATATAGGATCGGTTTACGGGGGCGGGTCAGGTCTTGGGCATGGTCGTTTACTTTAAGTGAAGTATATTGGCCTGTGCGCTACCTGTAAGGGTTTTGTGGAATATCGCGTGGTACTAAGTAAGAACAGTTCTTTTTAGACCGCAACGTGCGCCATCCTAAACAGGCATACAAAATTTGCTCAACGAATATGCTATAGGTTTTGTTGGCCTTATGCCCTCCGATCTCCGATCATAGAATGCACGGTTAACTTCGAGTTGGCCCGAGGGAAGAGCTTTGACGCGATTTCGTTGCACTTTAAGTTCTTAATAGATGAACCCTTTAGCTCTAGAAAGAAACGTATTTTTGAGATCGTATTTTCTTATTGGCTCCTATTAGCTCATATTAGACTAGATGGTATTCGACGATAACTAGAAGCGAAATAACTAAGCAATTTTTCTCTACTATTCATGAACGGGTGAAGAAAACTTGACTAAAACCTTAGTAGTCAGGTTTGAGTCAAGTTTCTTTGAGTCAGGTTCACTTTACAATTTCTACGTGACACAGCGCCACTCGTAAATTCGCATAGATTTGTCCTCATAGATGATAGCCTGATCTAGACTTGTGGTTGTGTTACGCGATGCACGAAACACGTTCTGTTTAATTAAATGTAATGAGAAGAGCTATGCGCGTAGAGTATACCGTTATTGATATTTTTAGAATATAGTAAAGTCGACTCACACAATTCTTTAGGATGAAGTATCTTTAGTCAGGCTAGGGACTGTCGCTAGCCTTCTCTCCTACAGTCCCTAGTCCCTGACCTATACATTTGAATATATATATATATATATATATATATATATATATATATATATATATATATATATATATATATATATATATACATACCTTTATTTGCTACACGTAATATACGATCGCTACCTGTCAGACGATCTGGAACTACTACGTTCGAAATATTGTTGGGTCTCTATACAAAGAAAATAGTGATGCTCGAAAATGTTAAGGTCCTACTTGCTATTCATATATGAAATTGTGGAACTTGTTACATCCTTGCCTGTTTGAAGATACGTAATATAAGCAACTCGAATCATAAAATAAATGATACTGAGTATGTATAAGTTTTACTTGCACACTATTAGTGCTATAAAGATGAAGTTTGGCTTGTTTTTATTTATTTATAACACTTAAAAACTTTTGAAATAAAAAAAATTTAAATACTCTCCTCCCTTAGATGCCAAGGTGGGTGATTTTTTTTATTCTGATACCTTATTAATATGGTATAGGATATTATTGAACAGGTCTTTTAAAAATATTCGGGATATGTCATGAACACTTTTTCAATATAGGGATTCGTTTACGGAAATATTAAGTTTTAAAGTGGTCTCTTCGATAGAGTTATGTTTTCCTACCCCCTACCAGTTTAACCGTTATTTTTGAAGATTTGGAAAGTATTCGCTATAGTAGTGTGTATAAAGAAAATTAAAAAAAAATATCACAGCTATGCAGGCTCTAGTGTAGTTTAGAGCAATAGTCTAACAACTCATGACATGTTGAATTTCTCAAAAGCTTATAAAAAATGAATTTAGTCAACTGAAAAAAAATTTATATTTTAAGATGTACATTTCTTATATTTCTAAAATATATGTTAAGCAATATTGTATATATTTACGTGGTGACGAGTAATTTTAATATTTGTAAATAGATTAATAGAAATAAAACATAAACTTAGATATTTCTAAGTATGTACGGAGAATTCGCAATGCCAGTTATATTTAGTACTAAACAAGTTCCTTTAATATGTCTACCGATTCAGTATGATTTAATGGGGATCAAAATTACAATGAATTATTTGAAACGCGTTTAACGATATCGAGAATAAACCGAATAATCTTCGGTGAGTATGAAAATAATAATGCAGTTGGTTAATAATTTAACGTAAATCAATTTATTACAACACAGATCTGTCGATCTGAATAACAAGATTTTATTACGATATTGTTAATAACGTCGTAGATGTAATTGGTTCATTAAAATTAAAATTATAGTAACCGGCAAGAAATACCAAATTTGACCAACGACAAGAAATATTTCACTCTCATGGCCATACCTTATATTGAAAATGAACTGTTTTTATTTTTGTGTTTTCTCGAAACAAAGGTATTTAAATAGATTAAATAAATAGGCCAAAGTAAAAGTACTGGACTTAATTATATATCTTTATATTTAACGTTCAAATTCTTTTTATGACCCATTTTGTTATAATCGAGCAAGGATGTTTCGTCGCCGCCTGTGTTGGGTTGATCACAAGCCATACAAGCAAGGTCTTTGGCGGCACGGCGCACCCCGGCAGCTCACCGAGCGTGGCTGGACCGGTGTTCTGGTCCTACAAGAGATTGCTCTCGTAGCAATAAGTCCGCCATATGTATCAATTGGGTACATTAAAGTTTATAAATAAATAAATAAATAAAGATTAGGCGATATGGATTTCTTCGACGAAGGCTGGTGCAGACTGAGTTAAATTTAATTTAATAGTATACAGATGTTACTTAACTGACGTAAATTATTAAAATACTCCTGTAAATAATACAACGTATTTAATGAATTTCGAACATCTTTAATCTTCAGTATACCACGTTGATATTTTATTTTAGAATTCCCGATTTCTCGACTCTCGTAATGAAACAAGAAAGCCTTATAATTTCATAATGTCCCTCCGATCTTCGCCATTTTACAGTTTCTACGGTCTTACAATAGAAATTGCATAAAATGTTACTAGTATATACTTCATGCGGACTTCTGTATTAGTATGCAAGAAACTATTTCCCGCATGCCATGAATATGGATAGAATTGGATAGGTGTTTTAAAATTAATGTGAGTTTCCGTTTACAATTTTAAATTTTAAAATCTCGTTTGCGAAATATTACGTTTCAAATAAAGTGTAACGTTCCTCTTTTTTACGTCCTTTTTAATTCTTCAACCGTTTCTTCAACGTTTGAAAAATCTAAGAAGATTTTATATTATGCTCAGAACTTTCAATGAAAATTATTTTGGTTAAATGCCTAAACAATTTAAATAGATGTGGACAAGTATGGGACCATAATTCGTGCTAGCACCGACATTCATTTGACCGTCCATCAATTCATGCGAGTAAAATGAACTGGAGATAAATTTATTTTATTATAAATCTCCGAAATATCAGTCTCGCCTTTAGAATTTGGCGAAGACCATCCAGTCTACAAATGGGCACATACGATGTTAAAAGTGCAATGAACTCGCGTCGAAGCCCCTGCCTCGGGGCAATTCGAACTTTGCGTTTAATTATCGCGAGATCAGCAGGCAGAAGACTCGTCAACATCAGAAACTCATAAGCACGACTCTTCTTATTTGCTTGACTCTGACGCACCTAAGGCAATGTATCAAGATATACGTCGTCTACATCAATTTGTAGGTCGGGATATTGAATCCCCAGTCAGCCCATGCAAGCCGGAGCATGGGACCACGCCTGCGGGCGTGCTTCGGTCGTGCGTGCGTGCTTGCGTGCGTGTGTGTGTGCGTGCGTGCGTGCTTCGGGCGAGCGTACGGGCGGACGGGCGGCGGGCGGGCGTTCGTGCTTGCGTTCGTGCGTGGTTGTACAAATAGATTAAAATAATATAAGATAAGATAGATATAAAATAATATAAGAGAATGGGGTAAATGATTGTCGAAAATCTGCCGTAGGCATATATTTTTTTGTAGACGAAGAGTATTATAACATTATACATTTTTGAACCGAAAATTCCTTTAGGAATACCATGCGCACTTTTTCTGAGCACTGAATGAAACTGAGCCGTCACGCACGGTTCGGAGATGCTAAATCGTTTAAATTCGGCTCCCTTCGGCATCGGCCAAGCGAGTGCACTGTTCGAGTAAACTCGGTACCCTTCCGCATTGTCCAAGCGTGTTCACTCTCTAACATGGAGGGCAATCGTTTCAAGAATTACGTTTTATTTCTTATTAATACTTTATTTGAGTAAAGTTTAATATAATGCGCGTATGTTATTGCATATACTCACTATAATATTTCAAGAGTATATAGTTAGTGTTTAATATTTCATTTAAGAGTTGTTTGATATAATAGACGTACTATTTTGTAATTTCTATTTTAGTTTTCACTTCTATCATGTGGTCGTAAGTATACACTAGTGCTTTAAATTTGAATGGACCAAAATAACAAGTATGTACCCAACTTGGTGGATGTACTTTTGTTTTTTAAGATAAATTCTATTTTGTTAATCTCACAATTTTTATCGGTAGCAGAGATAAAATTTATAGATTTTCACATGGCACAAGATGGTATTTTGACGTATTTGTGTAAAATAAAAGACAGCCAAATAAAGAAATTGAGAGGCAACCTCCCGATACATGGAATAAATTCAAACTAATTGGAACAGAATGAAGTTAAAACAATTAAGCTACACTTATTTGTTGAATGGTTCGTGATACATCTGCTTTTTGTTATACAAAATTATTTTTTCATTACTTTACATAACTGTAAGTAATTTAATCATTGTCATATCAATATATATATATATATATATATATATATATACAAAAAATTAAAATTTTTAAATTTTGTCAAAACGGTAATAAAATGAGGTACCTAAGGGTAATAAAGCTTGTCCGCTAATAAGGCCTAATTGACAAAAATCATGTTTAAAATTGGCGCTTTCGCACCAATCCTCACAGACGCCTAACTCAAAAATTTCACACTACAACTTTGCACACGTATAATATGAAAATAATAATGCAGTTGGTTAATAATTTAACGTAAATCAATTTATTACAACACAGATCTGTCGATCTGAATAACAAGATTTTATTACGATATTGTTAATAACGTCGTAGATGTAATTGGTTCATTAAAATTAAAATTATAGTAACCGGCAAGAAATACCAAATTTGACCAACGACAAGAAATATTTCACTCTCATGGCCACACCTTATATTGAAAATGAACTGTTTTTATTTTTGTGTTTTCTCGAAACAAAGGTATTTAAATAGATTAAATAAATAGGCCAAAGTAAAAGTACTGGACTTAATTATATATCTTTATATTTAACGTTCAAATTCTTTTTATGACCCATTTTGTTATAATCGAGCAAGGATGTTTCGTCGCCGCCTGTGTTGGGTTGATCACAAGCCATACAAGCAAGGTCTTTGGCGGCACGGCGCACCCCGGCAGCTCACCGAGCGTGGCTGGACCGGTGTTCTGGTCCTACAAGAGATTGCTCTCGTAGCAATAAGTCCGCCATATGTATCAATTGGGTACATTAAAGTTTATAAATAAATAAATAAATAAAGATTAGGCGATATGGATTTCTTCGACGAAGGCTGGTGCAGACTGAGTTAAATTTAATTTAATAGTATACAGATGTTACTTAACTGACGTAAATTATTAAAATACTCCTGTAAATAATACAACAAAATTATTTTTTCATTACTTTACATAACTGTAAGTAATTTAATCATTGTCATATCAATATATATATATATATATATATATATATATATATATATATATATATATATATATATATATACAAAAAATTAAAATTTTTAAATTTTGTCAAAACGGTAATAAAATGAGGTACCTAAGGGTAATAAAGCTTGTCCGCTAATAAGGCCTAATTGACAAAAATCATGTTTAAAATTGGCGCTTTCGCACCAATCCTCACAGACGCCTAACTCAAAAATTTCACACTACAACTTTGCACACGTATAATAACTCGCTTTTCGCCCTCAGTGTTATATCATGTACCGTGTGAGGAATGACCATGAGACACAAATAATAAAAATCAGCCCAAATAAATCGTAAGTATTTTGTATAATAAGTATTAAATTAGCTACATAAATTTACAGTCTATTTCTGTGTTAATGTACGCTGCTATGATCTTAAATATTTATTAACATATCGTGGTCCAAATATTTTTATTTAGTTTTTTCTTACCTATGTAGTTGGTGGTTATTAAGGCCTATTTAATTTGACCATAGGCCTTATTATCCTCCTAATTATTTTATAAAAATTTGTTTCTTTTATAATGTATTTTACAGTACTTAGAAAATGTTACGAATGTAAACAAATAGTGTACATTTTTTTATTCACTCATCTCTATTTTTATTGCTTACAATCACAATGCCTCCCAAACGAGCATTGTGATCAGAAAACGATTTGGTGTCGATCCGACCTGGTGTTCTGTCTAAGCAGTACAAAGAGAACCTTTGTGTATATATCAATCTTTAGAGAGATACGGTATTCCTAGAAGAACTATAAGAAACCATCTTTGGAGTGGCAGTTTGAAGAATATGCAGGGCTGAAAACACACTGAGTGATGACCAGGAAACTGCCAAAAGGATAACCAGGTTCTTTAAAATAAGACTGCTTGTGACACCACGAATACTACGTCGCTTAGTCTACAAGTTTTACGAATTAAATAATATTATAAATAATTTTAATGAAAACACCAAACTTGCTGGTAAAAAGACACCCTGAAATGTAAAAAATGCTCAATTTATGAACGTATTTCAAAATATATATTGCATTCAATATATAATTATGTCGTTTTTTTATTGCTATCTGAGTGGGTGGGAAAACAAGCGACATAAGCCCAACTAGCACCGCACGTCAGCACAAACAGCAAACTGTATGTTTGCATGCGAGTAAAAGAGAAGCAATAGACATTGCCAAAACGCGTCTTAGTATTTGAGAGAATTAATGTGTTTTATTTTTTTATCGGAATCCTATTTACTTTATTGAAAATAAAAAAAAACCACTAAGATTTTAAAAAGACGTGAACAGATAGTTTTTTAAATTCTACTCAAAAAGTCTTATAAATAACAGAAATATTTTGATTTAAAATTTTTGTTACGTATGATTTAAAATTTTTGTTGTTATGTTTTTGGACTTTTTTAGATGTAAAAGATATTTTAGTTGTGTTTTGGAAACGACCAGGACTAGAAATATTGTTATGAATAACATATATTTTTTTCGTGGTCATATATTTAGTAGATTTTGCTAAAAGTTTTTAAATAAGCTCAATTTGGTATTGTCAGCGCCTTAAGTGAACGTTAAACCCACAGAAAATGGAGTACAGAATGGATATCACGCATACTAAAAAAGTGGTCGGACAACAGGAAGCCGACTCACCAGGTGGCGCTTCGATTATTACCATCGCCAAGGTAGATGGTGCTGTCTAGGAAGTGTTATCACCCATAGATGGCATTATGACCAAACATTGAAATGAAATTTGTTAAATATAGAAGCCTATTAAAATATATTAAAAAAAATTTTCATTTTATAAATTTTTATTGGAATTTTAAAATAAGTAAAATTTTCTATAACATATATCTAAGATTTTAAAATTATAGCATTCTAAACGGTGATTATTTCGAAAATATATTTGGATTCTCAAGTGACTTCAAAAGCATGCTTCAAGGTTTCTCTGACTATAAGGCTGTTCAGGTAGATTATAATCTGGAAGCTTGCAGTACTGGGTCCTTAAATGTTTATGGATGCCCTCTACTGTAGAGCAGAAAATAAAAAAAAGTACATACACATAGACAATACATATATATGGATGTAATTGCGTATTCTGTGGTGTATATTTCTTGGCGTGTCTCAGTGGAAGAAATTTATTTCTAAATTTTGGTAAAGTTTTCAATTCAAGTTGGTATTCTTACAATTATAACAGTATATATTTTATTAGAAGTAGTTCCACTAGCGTTCATAAAAATGTTTACATTAGAATATTTGTCAGGAAAAGGTTATTCTTTTAACAGTTTAAAATTCTTGGTTCAATCACAATGTCTTGTATTGAAATTGACATAAATGGAGTTTTTAAAATTTCTCTTTGAATTTTACAATTACAAATAATAACTTCAAAACTTAAGCATTCTTCATTCATAACTAACTTTATCACTATATTGAAAGTTTAACTACTACTAATTTCAGCTGTAGCGACACTTTTTGTACAGATTGTCTGATATATGAAATATAATTATTAATGTTATGTTTATGGTAAAATCAGTAGATAGTTCTATAACAAAGTTAAAAAAAAATTAACTTCAATAGTTAAAATTGTATCCCACACTTGACCAATAACATACATGTGATTAAATTATTGCTTACACGTATCAAATTGTTGTTGTCAGGCTGTGTCTAGAGCTTGTAGATTTTAATAAATGGGGTGGATTGTAAAAAAAGAATATTGATATATAAAAATTTGATCTACTTACATATATGTTTAATTTTTTTGTCAAATCTAGATAATACAATTTGTAAAATGGTAGCCAAGTTTTTTAAACTTTTGGGGAATTATAATACAAGTTCATACAAATCTCTATCATTTTTAATTATATACTGCTGCGTTTTTTGAGAATGATTATCACACAAGAATTTTCAGTCTTATACTTTGTCTGCAGGAAGTAATACCATGCGTATGTATATATAGCAGCGACAAAAAATGACAGCGAGAAAAAGTATGGCGCCCGAAAGCCCGCAGCGTTACGAATTTCGAATTCCGGTTTCAAATCCATACCTTTAATTTATGGTTAAACCTATATTCTTTGGTGTAGCGCTCAAAACCCACCATTGTCAAAGAAAACTATATTGCCTAATCTTCCTTGCCCAATTGTTACAACATGGGACAAAAAACGACTTGAACGCTATTGTTCATTGGCCATTAATTTTCGATATTTAATAAAGTGTATTGCTTTTGTTTTTAGTCTATTATATTTAGAAAAAATAATAATATTAAAAAAATTATATTTAAAAAATAATTCATTTCCAATACAAAATGTTGCAATGTCTGAACTATTTATTTTCCTTTATTAAGTAATATAATTGTAATAATTAAAATTTACATGATATTGTTATTCGATATTATATATAACAAAATGTTGATATTCAAACAGAGTCGCGCTGTGTTAAATATATTTATGTGATATTATTAACAGAAGATATGATTTAATGACAAACTCCTGTTTCTCTTCCTCCTCTCTACTCCCTCCGAGGCTGTTTCCTTTGTTTTGATTTTTTTTATTGAAATGGGTCATTGCAATTTTGATCCACATTAAAATATTCTAATTCGGAAAATATATTCAAAAACAAAACATTTAAAATCGGTAACATAGTAAATTCAACGTGAAAGGGGTTATTAAACGCTGAGTGTGAATTAAAGGTATGATACTTGTAGATAATTAAGAAATTATGAGAATTGTTTAGGCTTAACTATATTTTTTGCTGTAAATCATTAGGTGTTTTAAAACGTACACGCATATTAGTATATGTTATACATACATAGTTATATTTGTTTTAAAACGTTTGCTTTTTTATTTGTTCTTAATATGTATTACTGTTAGTATTAAATCAATCTGATTTGATTTTTTTCACTGCGATATTCGATCGATTTTAACTCTCTTGATAAATGTAGGTACATTTGTGAAAGGATTTAGTGTTTCAAAATTGTATCTGAAATATCAGAATTAAACTACATATTTTATTGTCTTATCTCGTTTTATACTATGTTACTCAGCGTTGTGAATTTTGTTTCGCATTTGGAATATTAAATTTGTCTAAAATAAAATATAATATAGAATATAAATAAATTTATTGAATAAGTATGATCATTCGTTTGCATCAGATTGAAATATAGTTACGTGGCATTCTAGAGATGCTTTACCATCCATAGTTGGTTAAACCGCCGGAGAAAGAAACGTGTGAGACGGCGGGTGCAGCGGAATAAGGGACTGCGGATTTAAGGATGGGTTGGGCGTAGGCGCTGTGGATGGAAGCTACAGCCGGGGCAGCAACAACGGCGGGAGCAGCATAGCTCTTGGCCACTGCGTACGAAGCGATAGCAGGTGCTGCGTATGAAGCGATAGCGGGTGCGGCGTAGCTCTTGGCCACGATGGGACCAGCTATAGCGGGGGCTGCGTACGAAGCGATAGCGGGTGCTGCGTATGAAGCGATAGCGGGTGCGGCGTAGCTCTTGGCCACGATGGGACCACCTATAGCGGGGGCTGCGTACGAAGCGATAGCGGGTGCTGCGTATGAAGCGATAGCGGGTGCGGCGTAGCTCTTGGCCACGATGGGACCAGCTATAGCGGGGGCTGCGTACGAAGCGATAGCGGGTGCTGCGTATGAAGCGATAGCAGGGGCACCATGTTGGATCGTTTGGCTGGAATATGAGGCACTGACTGCCGGCGCGGCGTAGGTCTTGGTTACGGAGATGGGCGCAGGGTGAGCGTAGGCGGCGACAGAAGGAGCTACAATAGACTTAGCGATAACGGGGGCAGCCTGGGCGTATGTCGCTATTGGGGCTCCGTGCTGGATCGAGGAAGTGGAGTATGACGTGCTGATGGCGGGTGCGTAGCTCTTAGCTACGGAGACAGCGGGATTGGCGTACGCGGCGATGGCGGGGGCGGCGATGGCCTTGATGAGGGGTGTTCCGTGGCTGATGGACGAAGTGGAGTAGGAAGTACTGACGGCGGGCGCGGCGTATGTCTTGGCCACCAGTGGGGCGGCGTGAAGGGCGGGCGCCCCGATGTTTATGGAGGACGAACTGTAGGCTGGGCCGACGCTGTAGCTTAAGGGTGCGATGCCTAAATTACCAGCTTGTGCTGCGACGATCACGGACAGCAAAATAACTAACTGGAAATAAATATTTGTTGATGCTATTAATCAATGCGATCTCATTAAATATAGTTTACATTTTTTCACATACGTCAATTTTTTTTCAATTTAAAAAAAAAATAATATCATGACTGTTTGCTCTATTAACTTATGTAAATGATTATTGTAATGATATGTATCACAAAATGATGGAAAGTACCTTAGATGCCATATTGATTCTTGAAGGTGAAACTTGTGTGAACGCCAGTGAGCAAACTTCGAATGATACTTATCTTCGGCCAATACTCGCTTTTATATTAGTTCTCGACCTTGCTCGTAGCGAAATTCGACAAACGAACTTTGTGCAAACGAGTTCTTCAGTTGGAGAATGAGCGTGCGCGATACAACGACGCACGTGTACTTCAAGATTACATTATGACTTTGACGTTGACAGAGGAGTGAGTAATTTACTTATAGGCGCTTAAACGGTGTACGGTTTCTGTGACTAAAATTATTTTAAATGCGATTAAAATCATTTTAATTTGTTTCGTTTATTATTAGAAACGATTATATGATCTCTGTTGCTGCTTAATTTTATGGTATTTTAAATATCGACTGATTTAAGCTAAAGCATGTCAAATACTGCAATAACGTGCACTCCTTAGTTTCCAGGTTTAAGATATATGTAAGTAATACATAAATTTGTTGTTACAAAGTAGTTTAATGTTTTTTGACATAATGATCCTAATTTATTGATTTATGCACGAGTTCTCCAAGTTTTTAAACCACTATTTAAGTACAGGTTCATTAAATATGACTCAATTTATAATGATGGAATTATATATTTTATAATATTTAATGTACCATCTCAAAAAAGAAAACAAAATATTGTTACAATCACTATTGGACATATTATGAATTAATTTGTTTACGAATTGAATGTTATTACGGTTAATCATCTCGTAATAAATAATTTTACAAAAATGATAAATTAATTTTGAGTCATTGAATATATTCGTCGTTAATTTTGTAGAAATTCATTATTCACAATTAAATGAAACTAGGTGATGTAGTATTATTTCTACTTTCTAATACCTAGGTCGTGGTAAAGAACTTAAAGAAAGTAGAAATAATACTACATCACGTAGTTTCATTTAATTGTGCGTAATTTTGAGTTCTACAGATTTGCGTTATAATCAGTTTGACCTACTAATTTTTATTTTTAATCACTATGAACCATTGGTAGACTTTTAGATTTTTAGAAAAGAATTTGAAGACACTCTGTCTTAATTTAATTATTTTAATTTAATTTTTTTGAAGGAAACATTCAAGGAAAGTAACATTATTTGGTATGTCCATAGTTTTGGAAATTAATCGTGTATTTAGAATCAGTCAACAGTTGCTTTTTTGTTCGACTGTGCCTTAAGGAATAAAATAATTTCTGCTTGATTCATAAATCAAGGTCAGACAGCGATACAGATTTGTTGGATATTCAGACTTGTGTACGTATTACTGCTTTTGTTTTCTGCAACTTTACCAGTTTAGTTTGTCTCAACGACATAGTCGTTGAGTTGCAATCAAAGGTGATTATCATTGCCGAGAAAGTTGGGATTCACTCTGGATCCTCCATCCTGGAGGCTATGTGAAGGGAGTTTAGTAGAAAGAGGCTTAGCTACCAATAAGCTAAGAACCACGGAACATGGGGGAAATAATTTAGACTCATCGGGGACATTACTAGGCCCGGTGTAATTATAGTGCTAAGCTAGGTGCTCTCGCTTTCCTTCATTTGTAACCCGAGTAGGAAACCCCGGTTCCTGAGTAAACAGAAGGTTCGAAATCCGTGGAAACTAGTAAAAAAAAAACAAAGTTAGTAATTTTAAAATATAAAATGACATGTTCTAATTATTTATTTAATTTTGTTGTTAAAAAGAGTTACGAAGTAAACTTATTTAATACATTTGAAATATTTTAACAAAATCATTAAGTTCATCCATTTTATTCATCTTAATGAGATGGATGAACTTGAAGTTTTAATATGAAATTTTCGAAATTTGGTCTTAGTTTAGTTAAGTTCAAACTTAAATAAAAGAGAGGGGTCTCTTAGAAACTTTTAATCGTTTTATTTTTTTTGTTAGATGATTTGAAACAGCGCTGAAACTTTTTCCACTAAGTAAGAAAACGGAAATGCTACCAAACACTTTCGCAATCGTCTATAATGCAGGATATGTGATAGTTATGTATTTTTGAAGCCAGAATTTCTGATAACCGTTTCTAAGCCGTGCTTTTAGTTCTTCGTTGGTACTTAGTCCAACCAGTTCTTTTTGTATCATAACATGCATTTCTTCAATATCGCCGTATGGATTGATAATGTATACAGGAATTTCCATAGTTAACACTTGTGAACAGTATGTTCGCTTCAACGTTAAAAAGAGACAATGACGGTTTGCGCTCCTCTTATAATATTTAATTACTCATAGCAAAATCAGGAAAACTGTAAACTATTGAGGAAGAATTAATTTTACCAGCCATTAAAGAAGTTTTAACAACTGTTCTACACAACCCTGCTTATGACATCATTAAAAGAATTCCTTTAAGCAAAAAGTCTGTTCAAAGACGCTTCGATGGTAAATGGCTTATAAAACCACGATACCGCCCAACCATGGCAGGCGCTCGATCGGTTGCCATTGATATTATATTTGCTAAAGGTATTTCTTTTTCCATGAAAAAAATTCTCAAAACTTTAAATATCGATTCGCCTCTTGTATCTGTTGTCAAAGTTCTCGCGAAGAGATAAATTTCTTGGTCCAAAATTAAACGAAGATACGCCAATAATAGTGCTTCATTGCTAGGTAACGTTGACGCATCCAGCTGTGTGGACAATTAGGCCGTTTTCAGGTAATTACACAAAAAGTTTTAATATCGTAACTTATTTCATCGAAGCGTCTTTGAACAGACTTTTTGCTTAAAGGAATTCTTTTAATGATGTCATAAGCAGGGTTGTGTAGAACAGTTGTTAAAACTTCTTTAATGGCTGGTAAAATTAATTCTTCCTCAATAGTTTACAGTTTTCCTGATTTTGCTATGAGTAATTAAATATTATAAGAGGAGCGCAAACCATCATTGTCTCTTTTTAACGTTGAAGCGAACATACTGTTCACCGTCGCTGTCTTCTGAGTTTTTTTTGCAATGCAAGTATATCAAATCTTTTCCTGTTTTATCAAGGTAACATTTTTTCAGATGAGCCTGAAGTTTAGATGGTTTCAGAGAATCTTTACTTAATGTTTTATTGTATAAAAGGCACATGGCAGGTCTTCGTCTGACAATGATGTAATAAATAAAACTTCAAATACTCATTGCTGTATTGTATACTTTTCTTTATATTCGGCCACCTTTAGTAGCATTTATGTGGGGACAAAGATTTAATTAAATATGATATGACACGACAACCAAAATTGATTCTTGGGGTAAAACTTAATAAATAAACAGGTAACGTGCCCTAGTCCTATTTTTGGGAAATATAGTGGGAATGTCATACCCAGGTAGGTGTACTCGCGTGTTTCATAAATATAACTCTCCAAACATGATTGAAAATGGCGTGAAGTATATTAAGTCATTATTACTCATTAGCGAACTGCCTACCTAGTGAAATAAGGGATCAAAAGCGTGATTATATGTAATTACTTTATGTTTATGGTTCAATAAAAAAATGGGCATACACCTATTATTACCGACAACGTTTATTCTTATTGGGATAAAATGAATTGAATTAATACCTACCTAATTAAAGTTACCTTTCCAATAAAAATTATAAACACACTTACTTACCGAACACATTGCAAGCTGACTCCTCAAATAAATTAAGTCACTATTATTTATCCCGGAAAAACAATCACCGAGGTACACTTTCATTGGCATACATCTCAATAAGTAATGAATTAATTTGTCTGTCAGTCAATCGCGGTGCGCGGAGGGCAGTGACGGGGCGGTTAAGCGATAAAGGGTAAAGGTCCTTTGATGCGTGCCGCCCGTCCCGCCGCCCCTAAGACAAAGAAGTGACAAAGAATAGCGCCGCCGCGCCCGCGCGTCTCGTGTAAACAATTAGCCTACAGTATGAAAATAAATAAAGTAAATAAACTATGAGAATTAATGTTTCTTTAATTCGAGTAATAATTAACATTTTTTTCGGAAATGGAATTAGTTAGATTCAAAGCCAAATCTGTCGTGGACCCCCCATTTATATCTCGTGCTCCCCCAATTTTAGTTTTCATGAACACGGACTCCCTGCATGTTGCCAAAAACTCCTGGGGGTCCCTGTGAAACAATTTGGGAATGACCATTCTAATGGTACAACGTTTTTAATTCAATTTACGCTCTTTATGACCTTGGCGAGCTTACTTAAGCAGTTTTTGGTGGCGCGTCTGTTGGTACAATTATATCATTCACCGAGGTCAACGAGACAATTCAATTTCCGATCGGCAGGTTCACATCAGATGCGACATCTGCTGTTTTGTAGTGGGTAGACGTGTGCCCAGATAAATACGTTTTAGGAATTTTCTTTGATATCTGCGGCGCATTTGATAATGCCTGATCTTCGACCATTTTACCCGTACTTAAATTCCAAGGTGTACGAGTTGTCCTTCTTTGGATAACTAATACCTACTTCTGGAATTGAGTTTTCTTTTTGTGGGACGAAGGCCACTGAGGTTCGCAACGTTCAGCTCTCGGTTCGATTTTGACGAATGTTATGTTCGACGGTATTATCATAATATCCCGTCAAAGATGTGGTATCATCGTTTTTGCGAATTTTGTTGGAGGAGCGAGCATAAGATATTTACAGAACAGGACAGCAGTTTTTCTCGCCTGGATACTTGACTGGTGAGGGAGTCTGTATTTATGGGCGGATATAGGATCGGTTTACGGGGACGGGTCAGGTCTTGGGCATGGTCGTGCACTTTAAGTGAAGTATATTGGTCTGTGCGCTGCCTGCATGGGTTTTGTGGAATATCGCGTGGTAATAAGTAAGAAAAGTTCTTTTTAGACCGCAACGTGCGCCACCCTAAACAGGCATACAAAATTTGCTCAACGAATATGCTGTCGGTTTTGTTGGCCTTTTGCCCTCCGATCTCATGATCATGGAATGCACGATTAACTTCGAGTCGGGCTGAGGGAAGAGCTTTGACGTGATTTCGTTGCACTTTAAGTTCTTTATAGATGAACCCTTTAGCTCTAGAAAGAGACGTATTTTTCAGATCATATTTTCTTATTGGCTCGTATTAGATCGTATTAGACTAGATGGTATTCGACGATAACTAGAAGCGAAACAACTAAGCAATTTTTCTCTACTATTCATGAACGGATGAAGAAAACTTGACTAAAACCTTAGTAGTTAGGTTTGAGTCAAGTTCACTCTATAATTTCTACGTGACACAGTGCCACCCGTAACTTCGCATAGATTTGTCCTCATAGATAGCCCGATCTATACTTGTGGTTGTGATACGCTATGTACGAAACACGTTTTATTTAATTAAGTGCAATGAGAAGAGCTATGTGTGTAGAGTATATCGTTAGTGGTATTGTTAAAATATAGTTAAGTCGACTCACACAATTCTTTAGGATGAAGTATCAGTCCCTAGTTCCTGACTTATATATATATATATATATATATATATATATATATATATATATATATACACCTTTATTTGCTACTCATAATATACCATCGCTATCTGTCAGACGATCTGGAACTACTACGTTCGAAATATTGTTATGCCTCTATGCAAAGATAATAGTGATGCGCGAAAATGTTAAAGTCCTATTTGCTATTCATTTACTATGAAATTGTGAACCTTGTTACATCCTTGCTTGTTTGAAGATACGTAATATAAGCAACTCGAATCATGAAATAATTGATACTAAGTATGTATATGTTTTATTTGCACACTATTAGTGCTATAAAGATGAAATTTGGCTTGTTTTTATTTATTTATAACACTTAAAAACTTTTGAAATAAAAAAATTTAAATACCCTCCTCCCTTAGATGTCAAGGTGGGTGATTTTTTTTATTCTGATACCTTATTAATATGGTATAGGATATTATTGAATAGGTCGTTTTAATATATTCGGGATATGTCATGAACACTTTTTCAATACAGGGATTCGTTTAGGGAAATATTAAGATTTAAAGTGGTCTCTTCGATAGAGTTATGTTTTCCTACCCCCTACCAGTTTAACCGTTATTTTTGAAGATTTGGAAAGTATTCGCTATAGTAGTGTACATAAAGAAAATTAAAAAAAAATATCACAGCTATGCAGGCTCTAGTGTAGTTTAGAGCAATAGTCTAACAACTCATGACATGTTGAATTTCTCAAAAGCTTATAAAAATCCCATACAAATGACTTAAGTCAACTGAAAAAAAAATTATATTTTAAGATGTACATTTGTTATATTTCTAAAATATATGCTAAGCAATATTTTATATATATACGTGGTGACGAGTAGTATTATTATTTGTAAATAGATTAATAGAAATAAAACATGAACTTACATATTTCTATAGTCCATTCAAATTGAAGATGGAATGTTTGTAAACAATCGAATTTGACAGTTAAAATATGGTTGGCACAAATATAATATTCGATCAGCTGACAACTATTTATAAAATTCATTGCATTATTCCCGGAGTATTATTAAACTATATACATAATCAAAATATTAACTTCAGAAAGTCTCAGTATAAAAAATGTTATAAATACAAGTATTATACCATTATTTTATTGATACGAATTCTAAAATTTTACACTGAAAAATTGGCAACCCTACACTTTTTTTGCGAAATAGTCAGGCGTTTCAAACAATTTGTGAAAATAATCAAAATCTCGACGCTAAAAAAATCTAGACCATATATGCTATTCACTAATTTTATAAGGCGTTAGAGTGAGATAGCTACAATATGTCAGCTTACGCTGCTATATTTCTAGATTTGATTACCGTATACGCAGATATAGTTATGGTATATTTGGCATATAGATAATTAAACAAACATTGTGACATGTTATTTTCTTTTCAAATAAATGTTGGTACTAAACTATTTTTCAATGTAGTCTACAAATTATATATGCAATTTAGGATAATGTATTTTTTAAAAGTTTAAATGTTAAAATCTGTTAGAAATTGGCCGCCCATTTAAGGATAAGATGGCCATTTAATTTCCGACTCATTTTTCCTCTCCCTTTGCCTTTTCCATTACTTTTTGCTTTTTTCTCGTACAAGTTTTTCTTTTCCGTTTCTTGTTTCTTCATTTTTTTGCCACAAGAATTACAATAATTGTTGAATGGAGTGCAATTTATATGCGGCCATAATTTACAAACAATTCATAGCAGCTAATCTTTTATATTTTCAGTTTCGTAGTAATTTTCACCGTATTCCACGTATCATATATATTATTTACGGGACCGCAATTTTCACCGGCTAATTCTATCGTTTCTTCCTCAGAACTTGAATATAATTTCATTTTTTGCTTTTCAATATTAAGATTTTTCTTCATAATCTTTTTATTTTTAGTTTCTCTTTTTTCTCTCTAATGTAATCTTGGGATGCGAGTACCTTTGCTACTTGCTTGCACATGTTTCCGGACGCTATAAAGCAGTTCTACAACTGGGTACATATTAGTCAGGTACTTTGAAGGCGTATCTTTTTGTGAGCATCCTTATTAGATCTTTATGTTAAAGGCACTGTTGGCGGAAGTTCTTCTTGAACCCGTTCAGACGTAGGATCCTCAAGTATCATTGAAATCTCTTCAATAACTCTATCATTTTTATTATTATCATGTAAGCATAATCTAGAAAGTATAATCTGGAATCTAAATTTAGCGCCATTTATGAATTTGTTATTCGATTCGAGGTTATGTTATCAATGGGTTATTGTATTCAACGAAAAAATAGTAAAAACATAATAAATTTTATAAATCTTAACACTACAACATCAAATATCAATAAACTAAAAAATCTGAAGTAAATTTAAATTTTGAAGATAAAAATGCTTTTTAATTGTTTTCAATACCACAACGTATACAGCAAAGTACATGTTCGGGTAGCAGCCGCTCACTAGATTTAGCTACGACATCTAGAGTAAAAACAGTGAAATTTTTCAATTGGCCATTTCATGTGAATTACTATTTTAAAATCGTACTTTCGTTGGAATTTTATAAAATCCTCAGTTTATCAGATAAAGATACCTGCTTCATATCAAATAAAAATACCTGGTTTTTGCTTAGGAATTTTGCAGGACAATTTGTGAAAAAAATAATTGATTTTATTTTTTCGCCCAATTGTTAGCGGATGGCTGTAATTGATTAAGTGCAATTTGAATATATATGCACTAGTGACACAATACGATCTGTATGCACTGTTCGAGCGAGACAGGTATATGTTATGTTCAAAATTTTTTATTATCGATAAAAACTACGTCGGAACGGTATATATAGGATTACACTACAAGTCAAAGTGTTATGACAATGTTTACTGCACATTATGTCATTAACTTTTATTATATGTATGTTTAGTAAAACTAAATTATTAATTTTTGCTTTGAGGACAACCAATGCGGATCCGTATAATCATCCGTCAGTCTTATCTGTTCCACAAACACGAAACTTCATAATGGTATTGAAGAAGCCATATAGAAATGTACATTGAACTAAATAAATTTGAATTAATCCGAGCGCACAACTAGTATAATTATTTGCAATACTCATTATTTATTTTATCACAATTCTTATGTCAAATTGCTTATAGATTCAGGAGATCAATTATATTTTTTTGTTAACTGTGTATTCGCATGTATGCCAACTTTTGGCGCGCACCGCTAGCAAAAAGAACAACATGACGGCGAAGCGTCGATGTTCCAGTCCGCACTAGCGAACGTATTTTCCCATTGGAATTTTGAACGACTTTGACGTTTGCAATTATTACTCGCTGATTTTTTGGCGTTTTGTAAATTGTTTTCATTACTTTGTATTACATTAAGTTTATTATATTATTGTTTGTTTCATAGCGTTAAGTTCGGTTTGTTATATAATAATATGTGTTATTGTTAAAGTGTATTTTTATTGTGTAAATAAAATGGCGTATGTACCAGGTACTAGCGGCGGGATTCTAACATTTTCATCGCCCATGAAGAAACGCTCTAAGAAGAATGCTTTAAGCTCGAAAGAAAAAAACACTTTAATAAACGTATACAAATACGTAGAAAAGATTACGCCCAAGGAAAAAATATTTACAAAAAATACGTAGCAAAGCAAATGGCTGAAATTACCGGTGTTGGTCTAACATAGTGTACAATACAGTTCGGGAATATAGAACGCATCCGCTCGCCTTTGCCGCACCCGCCAAGATTGACAAAATTTGAAAAATTGGATGATCTAGAGCTGAGCGCGATTAGACGTAAAGTCCATACTTTTTATTTTAAAAATGAACTACCTACGATCGACTAGGTTCTTATGGAGGTGAACAACGATGAGGCCTTACCTAATTTCAAAAGGACGACGTTCTACAATATTTTAAAGAAATTGAAATTCCCATACCAGAAACGTAATAGAAAAAGCGCAGAATCTGATATTTCTGTAATATAAGTGTGATAATCTGTAATTGTTATGATGTATGTAGTGTATTTATATTAAATATTTTAGTGATTTCACGTTTTAAGTTCATTGTGATGATTCATGTTCATCACAATGAACTTAAAACGTGAAATTCATGTTCATGTGCACTGTGGTTAATTGTTTTCTGTGAAATAATAAAGTATTTGTGGTTTTTTAAAAATATAAATATGTATTTTGTGTATTAAGTTCATTATGATTTGATTGTAACACTAGTGAAATTTTTCTATGAAATATTAGTGTATTTCTATATAGTAATGTGTATTTATAATATATATTTTGAGTTCTTTGTGATGTAATTGTTGTATTTTTTTCTTAGAATGTTAACGTATTTGGTTTATTTTTACACATTAGTGTATTTTATGTTTTTAAAAGTTGTTTTAGTCATTTCTTGAAAATTAAGTAATATTTGTTTTATTTTGTAATAATTTCATTTTCTGTGTTCTAACTAACATTTCGTTAAACTACTATTACTAATATACTTAGAAAATAAAGTATTATTTGTTAGTATGATAGAATATTATTTATTAGATAGACAGATAGTTGATGAAGGTTTGCCAAGGGTGAATTACTAGTAGAGATTTGGCTACCAACAACTTTTTAAATACGCCAGTCTTTAAGACTGCCAGTCTCAAGCCTGGATTAAGTATGAGAGGAATTTTGTTGGTATTATTATATATCTGTTATGTAACAGTAATATTTATAAATTATTCGAAACGCATCTTACTTATCTGAATTTCTCTTAAATATAAAATATAACCTATATAATATAAGTTACGTATGTATACAGTGTAAATGTGTACACTAATAAAAAAATATTTTTTAATCACAAATAAATCCACATTAAATTACTAACGTGAATGTAAGAAAAAGGTTTGCAATACCTGAACTGTCAAAAGTGATTGTTTACAAACATTCCATCTTCAATTTGAATGGACTATAAGTATGTACGGAAAATTCGCAACGCCAGTTATATTTAGTTCAAGTTCCTTTAATATGTCTACCGATTCAGTATGATTTAATGGGGATCAAAATTACAATGAATTATTTGAAACGCGTTTAACGATATCGAGAATAAACCGAATAATCTTCGGTGAGTATGAAATTAAATAATGCAGTTGGTTAATAATTTAACCTAAATCAATGTAGTACAACACAGATCTGTCGATCTGAATAACAAGGTTTTATTATGATATTGTTAAGCCAACTTATAAGTACTGCACTTAATTATATATCTTTAGATTTAACGTTCAAATCGTTTTACGTCCCATATTGTAATCGAGCAAGGATGTTTCGTCGCCGCCTGTGTTGGGTTGATCACAAGCTATACAAGCAAGGTCTAGGGCGACACGGCGCATAATGAATATTTTTAGTGTTCAGTATACCACTTTGATATTTTATTTTAGAATTCCCGATTTTTTGACTCCCGTAATGAAACAAGAAAGCCTTATAATTTCATAATGTCCCTCCGATCTTCGCAATTTTACAGTTTCTACGGTTTTGCAATAGAAACTGCATAAAATGTTACTAGTATATACTTCATGCGGACTTCTGTATTAGTATGCAAGAAACTATTTCCCGCATGCCATGAATATGGATAGAATTGGATAGGTGTTTTAAAATTAATGTGAGTTTCCGTTTACAATTTTAAATTTTAAAATCTCGTTTGCGAAATATTATGTTTCAAATAAAGTGTAACGTTCCTCCTTTTTACATCCTTTTTAATTCTTCAACCGTTTCTACAACGTTTGAAAAATGTAAGAAAATTTTATATTATGCTCAGAACTTTCAATGAAAATTATTTTGGTTAAATGCCTAAACAATTTAAATAGATGTGGACAAGTATGGGACCATAATTCGTGCTAGTACCGACATGCATTTGACCGAGTGTGTTGAGTACTCAATCAATTCATGCGAGTAAAATGAACTGGAGATAAATTTATTTTATTATAAAAGGAACTTCTTAACGTAAAAATCTGAATCTCCGAAATATCCGTATTACTTAGATATTCCCAGCAATTCAGTGATATTTCAACCTAACAATTTCAGTTATAAGTATAAATTAATTAGGAAATTTAACTATGTATATACAGGTTAATTAAATACTATCACTAAACTAAGAGACATAAATACACAAAATCTTAAAGGTCAAAAATATGGAACTTGTGTATCAATAGAAAGCTGGAAGTTTTAACGATTCAAGAATTTATAGGAAAACACGAAATATTTTTGTGGATATACGCAGCCGATATTTTATAAAAAATAAACGAAGAAAAAAGTAAAAAATAATGTAATTTAACTGTACGCACTATTTGTTAGCACTGTATACTGAACGGTGTTTAGAATGACAATATATTTTTGGTGACATTTTCAATTATAACGATATTTTGGAGTAAATTTGTGTTATCAGGATTGATTTTTTTAATTACATTCATGTTTTTTTTGTTATACATTTACTTGTAATAATATTTTCTAATTCTTCACCTGAGTCAAGAGACTCTGAAATTCCAGCTGCTCTTAAGAAATTCCTAATTCTGGCATATAGTTCATATATATATAGTAATAAAGTTTTCTCCACAAGATTTGAATGTAAATCTGCCGTTGTTGAAAAATTGTTTCAAGATTTTGAGTACACAATAGTTGTGTACACAATATACGTCATTACTCACAATTATACAGTTGTTTTATTCTTTTGAAAAACGATTAAAAATGAATATATAAAAATTAATTGTAATTATTGTAAATATTATTTTATTTAGATTTTCATTTTCTCGATAATATGTTTCAAAAACATTAAAATAATTTTAAAGATTAAGCTTATTTTACTTGTACACCACAGAAAGCAACTGTTACGTGCCTTGGCTCGTTGTGCCCTGTGGGCAGAAGCCTTGTAAACTAAATGTATTGTGGGTTGTAAGTCTGTGGGTCCTATTTACCTACGTAATATAATCGATTGTAAATACTTTTTATTTTATTAAATAACCTTAAACCAAAATAAAATTATCTTTTATTTGATTCGTACTTACTGTAATCGAAACTCTAATCTAAACGCTGAAATAGAGATGACGCTACTCGGACCAACATTTTTTTTCTACCTTACGATACAGTGTAAAGAGTGAGATTTAACATTGAAATCAAGAGCACTATTCCCAAGCCACCCGAGTCGTATCAGAGTTTCTTCTGAAATCTGTAGTAACTAGTTTCATAATTGGTAACAAAAGAGGGGACCTTCGGGATCGCTTAATAATGTCTCGTAATTGTCATCAAACGCTTCCACTCAAGAGGGTTAGGGATTGTCAATTTTCTATGAGCCATTTAGGATTTCTACTTTTCAAGAACGAAAGGTACGAACGTTCTAAATTCTCAAGGATCGGTTCACTCTCAGCCATGTCACAATGACAAAAGATACTTAATCCTAAAAAATCGTGCGAGTTTACTATATTCTATTAATAGCTCGGTCAAATAGTTAAATAAAATGTGTTTAATCTCCTGTGTATTAAAACCACAGGTACAGTTCGGGCTATCCCTTAGGGTAAACCTGTGCAAAATTGTGATAAATAGTAGGCTGGTTTGAGTCTAGTTTTATTCAACCGCTCATAAACAATCATGAAAAATTGTCTAGTAGTCTCGCCTTTAGAATTCGGCGAAGACAGTCTACAAATGTGCACATACGATGTTAAAAGTGCAATGAACTCGCGTCGGAGCGCCTGCCTCGGGCCAATTCGAACTTAGCGTTTAACCATCAGCAGGCAGAAGACTCGTCAACATCAGAAACTCATAAGCACGACTCTTTTTATTTGTTTGACTCTGACGCACCTAAGGCAATGTATCAAGATATACGCCGTCTACATCAGTTTGAAGGTCGAGATATTAAATCCCCAGCCAGCCCACGCAAGCCGAACTATGGGGGCCTGCGGGCGTGCTTCGATCTTGCGTGCGTGGGTGCGTGCTTGCGTGCGTGCGTGTGTGCGTGGGTGCTCGGGCGAGCGTACTGGCGGACGGGCAGTCGGGCGGGCGTGCTCGAGTTTGTGCGTGCGTGTACAAATAGATTAAAATAATACAACATAAGATAGATAGATAAAAAATAATATAAGAGAATGGGGTAAATTATTGTCGAAAACCTGCTGTAGACATATATTTATATGTAGACGGAGAGTATTACAACATTATACATTTTTGAAGCGAAAATTCCTTTAGGCATACCATGCGCACTTTTTCTGAGCACTGAATGAAACTGAGCCGTCACGCTCGGTTCGGAGACGTTACATCGGGTTAATTCGGCTCCCTTCGCAATCGGCCAAGCGAGTGCACTGTTCGAGTAAACTCGGTACCCTTCCGCATTGTCCAAGCGTGTTCACTCTATAACACGGAGGGCAATCGTTTCAAGAATTACGTTTTATTTCTTATTAATACTTTATTTGAGTAAAGTTTAATATAATGCGCGTATGTTATTGCATATAATCAGTATAATACTTCAAGAGTATGTAGTTAGTGTTTAAAATTTCATTTAAGAGTAGTTTAATATAATACGCGTAAGATTTTGTAATTTCTATTTTAGTTATCACTTCTATCATGTGGTCGTAAGTATACACTAGTGTTTTTAATTTGATCGGATGAAATAACAAGAATGGACCCAACTTTGCGGATGTATTTTTGTTTTTTAAGATAAATTTTATTTTGTTAATCTCACAATTTTTATCGGTAGCGGAGATAGAATTTACAGATTTTCACATGGCACAAGATGACATTTTGACGTATTTGTGTAAAATAAAAGACAGCCAAGTAAAGAAATTGAGAGGCAACCTCCCGACACAGGGAATAAATTGGAATAGAATTAAGTTAAAATAATTAAGCTTCAATTATTTGTTGAATGGTTCGTGATACATCCGATTTTTTGTACACAAAATTATTTTTTTCATTATTTTACATAAATTACAAGTAATTTAATCATTGTCATATCAATATGTATATATATATATATATTTATATATATATGTATATAAATATATATATATATATATATATATATATATATATATATATATATATATATATATGTATATACATGTATACATATATGCAGAAATTTTGATAAATAGGTAATAAAATAAGGTATATAAGGGTTATAAAGTTTATCGGTTATTAAGACCTAATTGACAAAAATCATATTTAAAATTGGCGCTTTCGCACCAATCCTCACAGACGCCTAACTCAAAAATTTCACACTACAACTTTGTACACGTATAATAACTCGCTTGTCGCCCTCAGTGTTGTATCATGTGTGAGGAATGACTATGAGACACAAATAATAAAAATCAGCCCAAATAAATCGTAAGTATTTTTTTATAATAAGTATTAAATTAGCTACATAAATTTACAGTCTATTTCTGTGTTAATGTACGCTGCTATGATCTTAAATATTTAATAACATATCGTGGTCCAAATATTTTTATTTAGTTTTTTCTTACATATCTAATTGGTGGTTATTAAGGCCTATTTAATTTGACCATAGGCCTTATTATCCTCCTAATTATTTTATAAAAATTTCTTTCTTTTATAATGTATTTTACAGTACTTAGAAAATGTTACGAATGTAAACAAATAGTGTACATTTTTTTATTCACTCATCTCTATTTTTAGTGCTTACAATCACAATGCCTCCCAAACGAACATTGTGATCAGAAAACGATCTGGTGTCGAACCGATCTAGTGTTCTGTCTAAGCAGTACAAAGAGAACCTTTGCGTATATATCAATCTGTAGAGAGGTACGGTATTCCTAGAAGAACTATAAGAAACCATCTTTGGAGTGGCAGTTTGAAGAATATGCAGGGTTGAAAACACACTGAGTGATAACCAGGAAACTGATGTTGCCAAAAGGATAACCAGGTTCTTTGAAATAAGACTGCTTGTGACACCACGGATACTACGTCGCTTAGTCTACAAGTTTTACGAATTAAATAATATTATAAATAATTTTAATGAAAACACCAAACTTGCTGGTAGAGATTGGTTAGAATCGTTCATGAAAAGACACCCTGAAATGTAAAAAAATGCTCAATTTACGAACCCAGCCAGAACAAAAAAATTGGATAAACAAAAAGTGTTAAAAAAAAGTGTCAAAAAAGTTTAAAAATAAAAACACAAATGGTTAATTGAAAAAAATTAACCAAAATATCCAAAATTGAGTAAACAAAAAGGATTATAAAAAAATTATGAATACAGACCAATTCGTGTTTGTATAAAAAAAAATAAACTCTAAACGTCCAAAAATTTAATATGCAAAAAGTATCATGTGAAAAAGTTTATAAATACAAACATGAATTAATATAAAAAAAGACAAACTCAAAATATCCAAAAATTATTGAAAAAAAGGTGAATTACGTGAAAGAAAAAACATTAAAACATATTGCCGCGCAAACAAATGTATGAACATTTTCAAATCGATATTTTTATGATAAATAATCGCGAGCTAAAATTTATGTTCTGAAATGCACGACGTATTTCAAAGTATATATTGCATACAATATATAATAGAAGAATTTCCATGTCCTATAAAAAAATGTCAAAATATCATTGGTGCTAAGAAATTAAAACACAGAACTAATTTAATTATATCGCTTTTTTAAAATTAATTTAATTATATCGATTTTTTATTGCTATCTGAGCGGATGGGAAAACAAGCGACATAGGCCCAAATAGCACCGCGCCTCAGCACACACAGCACACTATATGTTTGCATGCTAATAAAAGTGAAGCAATAGACATCGCCAAAACACGTCTTAGTATTTGAGAGAATTAATATGATTTAAACCAAGATTTTAAATAAGACGTGAACAGATAGTTTTTTAATTCTACTCAAAAAGTCTTATAAATAACGGAGTTAAATTGATTTAAAATTTTTGTTACGAGATGTTTGTGGACTTTTTTAGATATAAAAGATATTTTAGTTGTGTTTAGGAAACGACCATGATTTAGAAATATTGTCAAGAATAACATATATTATTTTTGTGGTCATAAATTTAGTAGATTTTGCTAAAAGTTTTTAAATAAGCTCAATTTGGTATTGTCAGCGCCTTAAGTGAATGTTAAACACACAGAACATGAAGTACAGAATGGACATCACGCATACTAAAAAATTGGTCGTAATTTTGTACGGACAACAGGAAGCCGACTCATCAGGCGGCGCTTAGATTATTACCATCGCCAATTCAATGTGTGGTCATAATGCTATCTATGGGTAATAATGTTTAGGAATTATTATCACCCATAGATAGCATTATGACCACACATTGAATTGAAATTTATTAAATTGAAAAGCCTATTAAAATATATTAAAAAATATTTTTATTTTCATACATTTTTATTGAAACTTTGAAATAAATATAATTTTATAAAACATATATCTGAGATTTTAAAATTATAGTATTCTAAAAGGTAATTATTTCAAAAATGTATTTGGATTCTCAAGTGACTTCAAAAGCATGATTCAAGGTTTCTCTGACTATAACGCTTTTCAGGTAGATTATAATCTGGAAGCTTGCAGTGCTGGGTCTTTAATAGTTTATGGATGCCTTCTACTGTAGAGCTGAAAATAAAAAAAATACATACACATAGACAATACATATATGTGGATGTAATTGCGTATACTGTGGTGTATATTTCTTGGCGTGTCTCAATGGAAGAAATTTATTTCCAAATTTTGGTAAATTTTTCAATTCAAGTTGGTATTCGTACAATTATAACAGTATTTATTTTATTAGAAGTATTTCCACTAGTGTTCGTAAAAATGTTTATATTATAATATTTGTCAGGAAAGGGTTATTCTTTTAACAAGTTCAAAATTTTTGTTTCAATCACAATGTTTTGTATTGAAATTGACATAAAAGGAGTTTTTAAAATTTCCCCTTAATATTTACAATTACAAATAATAACTTCAAAACTTAAGCAATCTACATTCATAACTAACTTTATCACTATATTGAAAGTTTAACTATTACTAATTTCAGCTGTTACAACACTTTTTGTATAGATTGTCTATTATATGAAATATAATTAGTAATGTTATGTTTACGGTAAAATCAGTAGATTGTTCTAAAACAGCCATACTTAACCTTTTTTTATAGGGGCCACAAACACGTTCTAGTCATGGTGTTAAGGGCCACAAGCAAAAATTAGGTCTTAATTATAACGTAATTATAAGTTAACTATGTATTTAAGTTATTACTGAAAAAATAAGTTTTGACAAAGATGTTTATAATGTTTTAATGCGATTTTTGATACTGTGAACACTTTTCCAAAACTTTATCAAGATCTGGCTTGTCGCTACATGCTATCCTTATTACATCATCTAGATGAGAATCTGTAAGTTTGTTTCTGTAAACATTCTTTGTGTATTTCATTTTTGAAAAAGAATATTCGCAGACATACGTAGACCCAAAGAATGTTATTAGGGTTTGGGCACATCTTTGAACCCTTTTATATCTTTGGGGAACAATACTCCAAAATTCCACATATTCTTTTTTTATCCTTTTTTCTTTAAAAAGAACTTCTAGATTGGTGTCGTTTTTAAAATCGATGAATTCATCAAACAACTCTGAGTAATTACAATTTAAAACTGAAGACAACTCTGAGCTAATTGTTGTTTCTAAATGCCATGGATTTTCGATAAGTAACAAACTGTTTTTTATTTTTCTTAGATCTTGAAACCTTTTTTGAAATTCATTTAATCGTGCATTTATATAATTTAAAATTATGGAGCAGTTTTTTTCCGAAATGTTGGTTGCATCCTTTAAAGTTTTTATCATTGTTGGAAAATTTTGCAGGTTTTGGTTTTGTATTTCTCTATGTTAAATATTTAGCTTTTCCTCAAATGCAAACACTTTAATTGCCATATTGGAGACTATATTATTTTCACCTTGTAAACTCCGATTGAGATTATTGAGTTTTTCCGTAATGTCACATAAAAAAGCTTGAATACACCACCATTCATTATTTTGTAATTTAGAATACACTTCATTATTTTGCTAAATAATAAAAATAATAAATATAATAATAAAACAGTATTATTTCATGGCGTAAAGAAAAAATTATTTCCAAAACTTTTCCTCTACTAAGCCATCGCACCGAGGTATGTGAAAGGACGTCTTTATACTCACTTCCAAGTTCTTCCAGTAGGCTTTTAAATTTTCTGTGGTTCAATTTTCTTGCGGGTATATAATTGACAATATTGATAACTGTCTTCATTACTGCTTCTATATCTGGATTTACATTTCGCGCCGCTAAGTTCTCTTGATGGATAATGCAATGAAATGTAATTAAATTGGTTAAATTATATTTTTGTTTAAATAACGTAATAATTCCGATTTTCCAGTCATTGAAGGACAACCATCTGTACACAGACACAATTTTTCGTACATCAATTTCATTCTGCTCTAAAAAAATTCAAATAGTCTCAAGCTAGTCTGTGCCTCGGGTTTGACCTTTCATTAGTAGTAATTGCAAAAAAACAGCCTGTATTACATTGTTTTCTGTACAATATCTAACAAACACCGAGCATTGTGATGTTGGTGAAATGTCGGTATTGGAATCGAGGGCCAAGCTAAAAAACTTGCAATTTCTTAAGTTATCTAATATATCATCGCGAATAAATTTAGAAATGTCTTCAATACGCCTCATACATGTTGAATCTGAGAGTTGTAGTTTTTTTATATCAGACAGTATTTGCTTTTTGTTACTGTATTTATCAAAAAGTATATTGCCAGTACTAACAAAGCATTCCTTTACAATTTCTGCATCAGTAAATGGTTTCATATGCTTACCAAGAATGTAACAAATGTCATATGTCACCTTAGTTACCACGGAGTCTTGTGATAATACCACTGACATAACATTTTGTTGTTGATGCAATGATCTTTAAAAAAAACTTAATTTCTCATTTCTCAAGGACGATCCACGAGGAAACGTTACGTCGAAAGATTTACGTTTTGTGGTAAAATGACGCGAAATATTGTATTTCTTCAGTATAATTTTTTCACGACATATCAAACGAGTAGCTGCATTGTTTTTCTCTGGCACAACAAAATAATCCGTTTCCCACTCATCTTGAAATAATCTATTTTCGCCAGATATTTTTCTTTTATATTTAGAAGACACTCCTGACATTATTTTGACAATAAAACAATAATTTTACACTAAAGAACACAATTAACTGCAATTACTGGGTGAAAACTTAGCTTTAAAACAAGTTACGGCCGGCAAACAAAGCGACACGCACAGGTTCATGGGAGGGAATTCCCCGCGCGCTATCGCGCTCGTTCAACCACAGATTACTAATAATAGGCTGCGTTGCGAATAACGCCAAAATCGCTGTCAGCGGTCGGCTCACATTCCCGTTCAAAATCACTCGTTCACTGATGGGCGCGAAATTTAAAATGGTTCACAATAAATTTGTAACTTCAGATGGACAAATGACAAAAACCTGGCGGGCCGCATGCGGTCCGCGGACCGCAGGTTGAGTATAGCTGTTCTATAACAAACTTAAAATACAATTAACAGAGCTTCAATAGTTAAAATTGTATCCCACACTTGGCCAACAACACACATGTGATTACATTATCGCTTACATGTATCAAATTGTTGTTGTCAGGCTGTGTGTAGAATTTGTATTTTAATTTTTTGAAGAGCATTAAAACACTTATTGCTGTAAACAACGAATCACTGAAAATATGTGCTGCATACTTTACCTTCCTAGACTTAAAATTGTTTAAATATACATATATGATGATGGCTAATTTTTGGCAATAATTTTAATTTTAGGGGATTATCAGAATCTAGTGCCACGTCTTGAATATAGGATCACTTTAAAAGATTACCTTTATACATTAAATTATATTCATTTAAATTGTTTCTAAGAGATTTTAATAAATGGGGCGGATCGTAAAAAAAGAAAATCTTAATATTATTATATAAAAATTTGCTCTATTTACATCAGTGTTTAATTTTTTTGTCAAACCTGGATAGTAAAATTTGTAAAATGGTAGCCAAGTTTTTTTAAACTTTTGGGGAATTATAATACAAGTCTACACAAATCTCTATCACTTTTTAATCATATACCGCTTCGTTTTTTGATGATGATTATGACACAAACATTTTCAGTCTTATAATTTGTCTGCAGGAAGTAATACCATGTGTATGTATGCATAGCAGCGACAAAAAGTGACAGCGAGAAAAAGTATGGCGCCCGGAAGCCCGCAAAGTTGAATGCGTTAAAGGTCCTCTGCTTAGGAATCCGACATTAGCGTTACAACTTTCGACTTCCGGATTCAAAACCATACCTGTAATCTGTGGTTAAACCTATATTCTAAAAAACAAAGCATTTAAAATCGTTAACATAGTAAATACAACGTGAAAGGGGTTATTAAACGCTGAGTGTGAACTAAAGGTATGATACTTGTAGATAATCTGTAGTTCTCTGATCACGAAAGTGGTACATTATTTAGGTTTAATTATATTTTTTGCTGTAAATCGTTAGGTATTTGAAAACGAACACACATATTAGTATGTGTTATACATACATAGTTACATTTGTTTTAAAACGTTTGCTTTTTTATTTGTTCTTGATATGTATTACTGTTAGTATTAAATCAATCTGATTTGATTTTTTTCACTGCGATATTTGATCGATTTTAACTCTCTTGACAAATGTAGGTAAGTTTGTGTTTCAAAATTTTATCTGAAATATCAGAATTAAACTACATATTTTATTGTCTTATCTCGTTTTATACTATGTTACTCAGCGTTGTGAATTTTGTTTCCCATTTGGAATATTAAATTTCTCTAAAATAAAATATAATATAGAATGTAAATAAATTTATTGAATAAGTATGATCATTCGTTTGCTTTAGATTGAAATATAGTTACGTGGCATTCTAGAGATGCTTTACCATCCATAGTTGGTTAAACCACCGGAGTAGGAAACGTGTGAGACGGCGGGTGTAGTGGAATAAGCGACTGCGGATTTAAGGATGGGTTGGGCGTAGGCGCTGTGGACGGAAGCTACAGCCGGGGCAGCAACAACGGCGGGAGCAGCATAGCTCTTGGCCACTGCGTACGAAGCAGGCGCTGCGTACGAAGCGATAGCGGGTGCTGCGTATGAAGCGATAGCGGGTGCGGCGTAGCTCTTGGCCACGATGGGACCAGCTATAGCGGGGGCTGCGTACGAAGCGATAGCGGGTGCTGCGTATGAAGCGATAGCGGGTGCGGCGTAGCTCTTGGCCACGATGGGACCACCTATAGCGGGGGCTGCGTACGAAGCGATAGCGGGTGCTGCGTATGAAGCGATAGCGGGTGCGGCGTAGCTCTTGGCCACGATGGGACCAGCTATAGCGGGGGCTGCGTACGAAGCGATAGCGGGTGCTGCGTATGGAGCGATAGCAGGGGCACCATGTTGGATCGTTTGGCTGGAATATAAGGTACTGACTGCCGGTGCGGCGTAGATCTTGGTTACGGAGATGGGCGCAGGGTGAGCGTAGGCGGCGATAGCAGGAGCAACAATAGACTTAGCGATAACGGGGGCGGTCTGGGCGTATGTCGCTATTGGGGCTCCGTGCTGGATCGAGGAAGTGGAGTACGACGTGCTGATGGCGGGTGCATAGCTCTTAGCTACAGCGACAGCGGGATTGGTGTACGCGGAGATGGCGGGGGTGGCGATGGCCTTGATGAGGGGTGTTCCGTGGCTGATGGACGAAGTGGAGTAGGAAGTACTGATGGCGGGCGCGGCGTATGTCTTGGCCTCCAGTGGAGCGGCGTGAAGGGCGGGCGCTCCGAGGTTTACGGAGGACGAACTGTAGGCTGGGCCGACGCTGTAGCTTAAGGGTGCGATGCCTAAATTACCAGCTTGTGCTGCGACGATCACGGACAGCAAAATAACTAACTGGAAATAAATATTTGTTGATGCTATTAATCAATGCGATCTCATCAAATATAGTTTATATTTTTTCACATACGTCAATTTTTTTTTCAATTTACAAAAGAAAATTATATCAGGACTGTTTGCTCTATTAACTTATGTAAATGAATAGTATTATAAAATGATGGAAAGTACCTTAGATGCCATATTGATTCTTAAAGGTGAAACTTATGTGAACGCCAGGGAGCAAACTTCGAATGATACTTATCTTCGGCTAATACTCGCTTTTATATTAGTTCTCGACCTTGCTCGTAGCGAAATTCGACAAACGAACTTTGTGCAAACGAGTTCTTCAGTTCGAGAATGAGCGTGCGCGATACAACGACGCACGTGTACTTCAAGATTACATTATGACTTTGACGTTGACAGAGGAGTGAGTAATTTACTTATATGCGCTTAAACGGTGTACGGTTTCTGTGACTAAAATTATTTTAAATGCGATTAAAATCATTTTAATTTGTTTTGTTTATGATTAGAAACGATTATATGATCTCTGTTGCTACTTAATTTTATGTTATTCTAAAATATTTTAATTATCGACTGTTTTAAACTAAAGCATGTCAAATACTGCAAAAACGTGCACTCCTTAGTTTCCAGGTTTAAGATATATGTAGGTAATACATAAATTTGTTGTTACAAAGTAGTTTAATGTTTTTTGACATAATGATCCTAATTTATTGATCTATGCACGAGTTCTCTAAGTATTTAGACCTCTGTTTAAGTACAGGTTGATTAAGCATGACGGAATTATATATTTTAAAATATTTAATGTAATAATTATTAACTATCTCAAAAAAGAAAACAAAATTTGTTACGATCACTATTGAACATATGAATTGATTTGTTTACGAATTGAATATTATAACGGTTAAATCATCTCGTAAGAAATAATTTGACAAAAATGATAAATTAATTTTGAGTTATTGAATATATTCGGCGTTAATTTTGTAGAAATTCATTATTCACAATTAAATGAAACTAGGTGATGTAGTATTATTTCTACTTTCTAATACCTAGGTCGTGGTAAAGAACTTAAAGAAAGTAGAAATAATACTACATCACGTAGTTTCATTTAATTGTGCGTAATTTTGAGTTCTACAGATTTGCGTTATAATCAGTTTGAACTACTAATTTTTATTTTTAATCACTATGAACCATTGGTAGACTTTTAGATTTTTAGAAAAGAATTTGAAGACACTCTGTCTTAATTTAAATATTTTAATTTAATTTTTTTGAAGGAAACATTGAAGGAAAGTAACATTATTTGGTATGTCCATAGTTTTGGAAATTAATCGTGTATTTAGAATCAGTCAACAGTTGCTTTTTTGTTCGACTGTGCCTTAAGGAATAAAATAATTTCTGCTTGATTCGATTTCAATGCAAGTATTTCAAATCTTATCCTGTTTTATCAGGTTGACATTTTTTCAGATGAGCCTCAAGTTTAGATGGTTTCATAGAGTCTTTACTTAATGTTTTATTACATAATGTTTTACACATGGCAGGTGTTCGATTGACAACGATGTAATGAAATCAAACTTCAAATACTCAATGCTGCACTGTATACATTTCTTTAGATTCGGCCACCTTCAGTAGCATTTATGTGGGGACAAACATTTAATTAAATATGACATGACACGACAATCAAAATTGATTGTTGGGGTAAAACTTAATAAATAAACATGTAACGTGCCCTAGTCCTATTTTTGGGGAATATACTGGGAATGTCATACCCAGGTAGGTGTACTCGCGTGTTTCATAAATATAACTCTCCAAACATGTTTGAAAATGGCGTGAAGTATATTAAGTCATTATTACTCATTAGCGAACTGCCTACCTAGTGAAATAAGGGATCAAAAGCGTGATTACATGTAATTACTTTATGTTTACGGTTCAATAAAAAAATGGGCATACACCTATTATTACCGACAACGTTTATTCTTATTGGGATAAAATGAATTGAATTAATACCTACCTAATTAAAGTTACCTTTCCAATAAAAATTATAAACACACTTACTTACCGAACACATTGGAAGCTGACTCCTAAAATAAATTAAGTCACTATTATTTATCCCGGAAACACAATCACCGAGGTACATTTTCACTCACATACATCTCAATAAGTAATGAATTAATTTATCTGTCAGTCAATCGCGGTGCGTGGAGGGTAGCGACGGGGCGGTTAAGCGATAAAGGGTAAAGAGCCTTTGATGCGTGCCGCCCGTCTCGGCGCCCCTAAGACAAAGAAGTGACAAAGAATAGCGCCGCCGCGCCCGCGCGTCTCGTGTAAACAATTAGCCTATATTATGAAAATAAATAAAGTAAATAAACTATGAGAATTAATGTTTCTTTAATTCGAGTAATAATTAACATTTTTTTTCGTATACCGAAAAGGTAGTAATCCTGTCTGTGCAGTGTTCGGAAATGGAATTTCAAAGCCAAATCTGTCGTGGACCCCCCATTTACATCTCGTGCTCCCCCAATTTTAGTTTTCATGAACACGGACCCCCTGCAAGTCGCCAGAAACCCCTGGGGCTCCCTGTGAAACAATTTGGGAATGACCATTCTAATGGTACAACGTTTTTTAATTCAATTTACGCTCTTTATGACCTTGGCGATCTTATTTAAGCAGTTTTTGGTGACGCGTCTTTTGGTACAATTATATCATTCAACGAGGTCAACGAGACAATTCGATTTTCGATCGGCAGGTTCACATCAGATGCGACATCTGCTGTTTTGTAGTGGGTAGACGTGTGCCCAGATAAATACGTTTTAGGAATTTTCTTTGATATTTGCGGCGCATTTGATAAAATCTTCGATCATTTTGCCGTTTTCCAAGGCGTATCAGTTGTCCTTCTTTGGATAACTAATACCTACTTCTGGAATTGAGTTTTCTTTTTGTGGGACGAAGACACTGAAGTTGGTAACGTTCAGTTCTCGGTTCGATTTTGGCGAATGTTATGTTCGACGGTATTATTATAATATCCCGTCAAAGATGGGGTATCATCGTTTTTGCGAATTTTGTTGGAGGAGCGAGCAGAAGATATTTACAGAACAGGACAGCAGGTTTTCTCGCCTGGATACTTGACTGGTGAGGGAGTCTGTATTTATGGGCGGATATAGGATGGGGGCCGGTCAGGTCTTGGGCATGGTCGTTCACTTTAAGTGAAGTATATTGGCCTGTGCGCTACCTGTAAGGGTTTTGTGGAATATCGCATGGTAGTAAGTAAGAAAAGTTCTTTTTAGACCGCAACGTGCGCCACCCTAAACAGGCATACAAATTTTGCTCAACGAAAATACTGTTGGTTTTGTTGGCCTTTTGCCCTCCGATCTCATGATCATGGAATGCACGATTAACTTCGAGTCGGGCCGAGGGAAGAGCTTTGACGCGATTTCGTTCCACTTTAAGTTCTTAATAGATGAACCCTTTAGCTCTAGAAAGAAACGTATTTTTGAGATCATGTTTTCTTATTGGCTCGTATTAGATCGTATTAGACTAGATGGTGTTCTACGATAACTAGAAGCGAAATAACTAAGCAATTTTTCTCTACTATTCATGAACGGGTCAAGAAAGTTAGTCAGGTTTGAGTCAAGTTTCTTTGAGTCAAGTTCACTTTACAATTCCTACGTGACACAACGCCACTCGTAACTTCGCATAGATTTGTCCTCATAGATGATAGCCCGATCTATACTTGTGGTTGTGTTACGCTATGCACGAAACACGTTCTATTTAATTAAGTGCAATGAGAAGAGCTATGCGCGTAGAGTATCGTTAGTGGTATTGTTAAAATATAGTAAAGTCGACTCACACAATTCTTTAGGATGAAGTATCTTTAGTCAGACAAGGGACTATCGCTAGCCTTCCCTCCTACAGTCCCTAGTTCCTGACTTATATATATATATATATATATATATATATATATATATATATACCTTTACTTGCTATTCGTAATATACCATCGCTACCTGTCAGACGATCTGGAACTACTACGTTCGAAATATTGTTGGGTCTCTATACAAAGAAAATAGTGATGCTCGAAAATGTTAAGGTCCTATTTGCTATTCACATATGTAATTGTGGAACTTGTTAAATCCTGGCCTGTTTGAAGATACGTAATATAAGCAACTCGAATCATAAAATAATTGTTACTGAGTATGTATATGTTTTACTTGCACACTATTAGTGCTATAAAGATGAAGTTTGGCTTGTTTTTATTTATTTATAACACTTAAAAACTTTTGAAATAAAAGAAATTTAAATACCTTCCTCCCTTAGATGTCAAGGTGGGTGATTTTTTTTATTCTGATACCTTATTAATATGGTATTGGATATTATTGAATAGGTCGTTTAAATATATTCGGGATATGTTATGAACACTTTTTCAATACAGGGATTCGTTTAGGGAAATATTAAGATTTAAAGTGGTCTCTTCGATAGAGTTATGTTTTCCTACCCCCTACCAGTTTAACCGTTATTTTTGAAGATTTGGAAAGTATTCGCTATAGTAGTGTACATAAAGAAAATTAAAAATTAAATCACAGCTATGCAGGCTCTAGTGTAGTTTAGAGCAATAGTCTAACAACTCATGACATGTTGAATTTCTCAAAAGCTTATAAAAATCCCATACAAATGACTTAAGTCAACTGAAAAAAAAATTATATTTTAAGATGTACATTTGTTATATTTCTAAAATATATGCTAAGCAATATTTTATATATATACGTGGTGACGAGTAGTATTATTATTTGTAAATAGATTAATAGAAATAAAACATGAACTTAGATATTTCTAAGTATGTACGGAAAATTCGCAATGCCAGTTATATTTAGTACTAAACAAGTTCCTTTAATATGTCTACCGATTTAGTATGATTTAATGGGGATAAAAATTACAATAAATTATTTGAAACGCGTTTAACGATATCGAGAATAAACCGAATAATCTTCGTAGAGTATAAAATTAAATAATGCAGTTGGTTAATAATTTAACGTAAATCAATTTAGTACAACACAGATCTGTCGATCTGAATAACAAGATTTTATTACGATATTGTTAATAACATCGTAGATGTAATTGGTTCATTAAAATTAAAATTATAGTAACCGGCAAGAAATACCAAATTTGACCAACGACAAGAAATATTTCACTCTCATGGCCACACCTTATATTGAAAATGAACTGTTTTTATTTTTGTGTTTTCTCGAAACAAAGGTATTTAAATAGATTAAATAAATAGGCCAACGTAAAAGTACTGGACTTAATTATATATCTTTATATTGAACGTTCAAATCGTTTTATGTCCCATATTGTTATTGTAATAAATTTATTTAGATTTTCAGTTTCTCGATAATATGTTTCAAAGACATTAAAATCATTTTAAAGATTAAACTTATTTTACTTGTACACCACAGAAAGCAACTATTACGGGCCTTGAGTCATTGTGCCCTGTGGGCCTTTTAAACTAAATGTATTGTGGGTTATAAGTCTGGGATTAAAATTGTTAATGCCTGTACTATTTACCTACGTAATATAATCGGTTGTAAATACTTTTTAATTTTATAAATAAACTTAAACCAAAATAAAATTATCTTTTATTTGATTCATACTTACTGTAATCGAAACTCTAATCTAAACGCTTAAATAGAGATGACGCTACTTGGACCAAAATTTTTTTTCTAGCTTACGATATAGTGTAAAGAGTGAGATTTAACATTGAAATCAAGAGCACTATTCCCAAGTTTCTTTTGAAATCTGTAGTAACTAGTTTCATTACTGTTAACAAGAGAGGGGATCTTCGGGATCGCTTAATAATGTCCCGTAATTGTCATCAAACATTTCCACTCAAGAGGGTTAGGGATTGTCAATTTCCTATGAGTCATTTAGGATTTCTATTTTTTATGAACGAATGAAGGAATGTGCGAACGTTCTAATTTCTCAAGGATCGGTTCACTTTTAAAAAATCATATGAGTTTACTATTTTCTATTAATATCTCTAACAGTCAAATAGTTAAATAAAATGTGTTTAATCTCCTGTGTATTAAAACCACAGGTGCAGTTCGGGCTATCCCTTAGAGTAAACCTATGCAAAATTGTAATAAATAGTAGGCTGGTTTGAGTCTAGTTTTATTCAACCGCTCATAAACAATCATGAAAAATGGTCTAGTAGTCTCTCCTTTAGAATTCGGCGAAGACAGTCTACAAATGGGCACATACGATGTTAAAAGTGCAATGACTCGCGTCGAAGCACCTGCCTCGGGGCAATTCGAACTTTGCGTTTAATTATCGCGAGATCAGCAGACAGAAGACTCGTCAACATCAGAAACCCATAAGCACGACTCTTCTTATTTGTTTGACTCTGACGCACATAAGGCAATGTATCAAGATATACGCCGTCAATATCAATTTGACGGTCGTGATATTGAATCCCCAGCCAGTCCACGCAAGCCGAACTATGGGTGCATGTCTGCGGGCGTGCTTCGGTCGTGCGTGCGTGCGTGCGTTCTTGCGTGCGTGTGAAAATAATATAAAATAGATAGATAGATTTAAAATAATATAAGAGAATGGGGTGAATGATTGTCGAAAATCTGCCGTAGACATATATTTATATGTAGACGGAGAGTATTATAACATTATACTTTTGTGAAGCGAAAATTCCTTTAGGCATGCCATGCGCACTTTTTCTGAGCACTGAATGAAACTGAGTCGTCACGCTCGGTTCGGTGACGCTAAATCGTGTAAATTCGGCTCCCTTCGGCATCGGCCAAGCTTGTGCACTGTTTGAGTAAACTCGTGACACTTCCGCATTGTCCAAGCGTGTTCACTGTCTAACACGGAGGGCAATCGTTTCAAGAATTGCGTTTTATTTCTTATTAATATTTTATATGAGCATAGTTTAATATAATACGCGTATGTTATTGCATATAATCAGTATAATATTTCAAGAGTAGTAGTAGAATAGTTAGTGTTTAATATTTCATTTAAGAGTAGTTTAATATAATACGCGTAAGATTTTGTAATTTCTATTTTAGTTTTCACTTCTATTATATGGTCGTAAGTATACACTAGTGTTTTAAATTTGAACGGACGAAATAACAGGTATGTACCCAACTTGGCGGATGCATTTTTGTTTTTTAAGATAAATTCTATTTTGTTAATCTCACAATTTTTATTGGTAGCGGAGAGAACATTTATAGATTTTCACATGGCACAAGATGGCATTTTGATGTGTCTGTGTAAAATAAAAGACAGCTAAATAGAGAAGTAATTTAATCATTGTCATATCAATATCAATACAGATATATCATAAATACAATACAAAAAAATTAAAATCTTTTTTAAATTTTGTTAAAAAGGTAATAAAATAAGGTACCTAAGGGTAATGAAGCTTATCGGTTATTAAGACCTAA
This sequence comes from Druceiella hillmani, assembly GCA_039881145.1. Classification (NCBI taxonomy): domain Eukaryota; kingdom Metazoa; phylum Arthropoda; class Insecta; order Lepidoptera; family Hepialidae; genus Druceiella; species Druceiella hillmani. The sequence continues at coordinate 4,550,050 of JAYKKI010000037.1, read as the reverse complement.
TTGACAAAAATCATATTTACAATTGGCGCTTTCGCACCAATCCTCACAGACGTCTAACTCAAAAATTTCACACTACAACTTTGCACACGTATATTAACTCGCTTTTCGCCGTCAGTGTTGTATCATGTACCATGTGAGAATTGACCATGCGACTCAAATAATAAAAATGAGCCCAAATCAATAGTGAGTATTTTTTATAATAAGTATTAAATTAGCTACGTAAATTTACAGTTTATTTCTGTTTTAATGTACGCTGCTATGATCTTAAATATTTAATAACATATCATTTATTTAGTTTTTTCTTACATATCTAGTTGGTGGTTATTAAGGCTTATTAAATTTAACCATAGGCCTTATTATCCTCCTAATTGTTTTATAAAAATTTGTTTCTTTTATAATGTATTTTACAGTACTTAGAAAATGTTACGAATGTAAACAAATAGTGTACATCATATAGTGTACATATGTCGAACCGACCTGGTGTTCTGTCTAAGCAGCACAAAGAGAACCTTTGCGTATATGTCAATATGTAGAGAGGTACGGTATTCCTAGAAGAACTATTAAAAATCACCTTTTTAGTGGCAGTTTGAAGAAAATGCTGGGTTCAAAACACACTGATTAATATCCAGGAAACTGATCGTGCGAAAAAGATAACCAAGTTCTCTTAAATAAGACTGCCTGTGACACCACGAATACTACGTCGCTTAGTTTACAAGTTTTGCGAATTAAATAACATTATAAATAATTTTAATAAAAACACCAAACTTGCTGGTAGAGATTGGTTAGAATCGTTCATGAAAAGAAACCCTGAAATGTAAAAAATGCTTAATTTATGAACCCAGCCAGAATAAAAAAACTTAAGTAACTTATTGTTGATGAACTGTTTGCAAAATGAAATGAAGTCTAAATTAAAGTAGATCTAAAAAATCGCCCAGAAAGAATATATAATATGGAACAAAAATATTATCGTTTAATATTTAACCACCAGCAAACTTTTCAGGCTAGAAAGTGAATGTACACTCTTTAGAACATGCTGAAAGTGTCGCCATCGCGGGATGTGTAAATGCACTAGAAACTGCAATACCACCAATGATCATATTCGAAGAAAAGCGGTTAAAACCGGAATTGTACGACAACTTGCCACCAGGATCATTGGCAGAAAAATCAGCCAAGGAGTACATGACCAACGAGTTTTTAAAAAAAATTTAAAGAATCTAACCAAATACAAAAGTCCTAGGGAGTGCCTTTTGGTATTTGATGAGGCATCCTGTCATTTAAATCTGTCCATCGTTGTAGATTCGCTCGACATGTTGTTACACTGTTTACCGTCGAATACAACCCACAAATTCTAACTACTTGATAAGGCCGTTTATCAATCATTTGAACACCACAAGGATGCTGAAGTTTTGTTATTCTTGTACTAAAATCGAGATAAGAAACTCACTAAGGTACGATTTAACACTATTCTTTCAAACGTCTGGCTCAAATGCATGACCCACGCCCCATGTAATATTACAAGTCGATTTAAAGAAACTAGTTTGTATCCCTTGAATTGAGAGGCTATACCGGAAATAGCTTTTGCTCTATCTATAGTGACAGAAGTTCCAGCGCCTCTTGGAACCGATGCTATTGGTAAAGAAAATTTGCAAGTGCCTGATCTCCCCAAGCCAGCAATTCCAGAACTCGGTAATAAATTGCTAATTGAAGTCAACAACATCAACACCGCACCAAATTCTGCAGACTCTAATGAAATTGAATATTCGAAACGATTACAGCATGTTTCACGGTAGTTCTAGTTCCGATGATGATGAGGAGAATGGGCCGCTCGCTCACCTAAAGAGAAATACATTTCTTCAGCTTATACCCACGCCATTTAAAGTCATAAAAACATCAATAGTTAGAAAAAAAGCCATTAATTACAAAGGAACTCCTGTCATGACAGGGCTGTTTGACAAAAATAATGACAGGTCTGTTTGACAAAAATAATGAAAGAAAGAAAAAGACCGCATCCGTTAAATAATCTACTTCCAAAGGTAACAATGTTACTTTACAAAAGCAAGTGAGCTGGTTTTGCCATGGTTGTGAAGTGGACAAGATAGCAGATATAAGACAATGCACTAAATGTGGCAAATGGTATCACGAGGAGTATGTAGATTTGTCAGTAGAAGATATTAATGAGTTTGAATGCTGTTAGACGAAGCAATTTATAGAATATGAAGAATTTTTAGTGTGTTAATTACATTTATATGATTACTGATCTCAAATACCAAATGTGTAACAAATAATATAATTAATTATGTTAAAGCTCTCACCCTTATTATCTTACTATAATAAAATAAGGCCTATGTCCAATGTTTTTAAAACATTTAATTTTGGTTTTGTTTACGGTATAGGTAACCATTTTTTATTTATATTTTATAGCAATTTAAATTTAAGACTGATTAATATTAAAATATGTTAATTACATTGGATTTTTCTTCATTTTATTTCAAATCTCCCTTAGCTATACCTTATTACCAGCAGGTACCTTAATACAAACATCGCAACAAGGCTACGGTCGAATACAGACCGCCTTGTGCCTAAGGGATAGTTTCGTTTATTTGTAATAAATAGCCCACATGAATTGGCGCCGTTATTTCTACTCCTTTGACTGCATCTTGATATATAGGTCAATGGGTAAATCGGACGGCATTTATAACGTTAATTTCAGGCTTTGTATCCCTCGGTGTATTTAGTTTAAAAGTTTTCTGCCCACAGGGTCTAGGGGATAATAATGCTTTTTGCGTTGTTTAAAGTCATTCTACATGTGCAACGTGGAATAATTTTAAACAGTTTTGAAACTTATCAGCGGGAACAAGTATATTGAAATCAAGTATTATTTATAGTAGTTGAAATGAGTTATTCTTCTTCTATAGCACTATATATTGTTATATTTTCGTTTTTGGTAGTTTTTCGAAATGGCCATACAATTGTGTAGTTTTAAATAATGACCTATATTGTACACGGATTATTGTACACGGATGGAATCTTGAAATAATTGCACGGTATATTTAAGTTTAGTTTGTGCAGAGAAAATCTTATTGCTGATAAAGTTTTGTCTGCGTAAGGACTATGCACTACAATAAGGGATTTCTTTAGGAGTAGTTGGAGATTCATAATGTACAGGTCAAGAATTTGGACATAAGATTTCATGTTGAAAAATATAATAAAAGAACATGCAGGTCATTGAGGGCGATTACATTTTTGAAAATCGTAATTTCTTCCAAATTTCAATACTAGGAATATTTAGTATAATGATTTTAATGTGAAAAAATAATCCAAGCCGTCATCTACACTTTATATATATATATACGCTTGATGAAACAGCTTGAAATTTGGCATGGTAGTAAAACATAATAATCCGCACATTTTTCAACAACTTACAGTATAAAAATATTTATATCGAAATTTTGGCATCATGATAAATGGGTACCATTTGCTTATAAGGAATTTACACATATTTTTAATTGTATTTTGAAAAAAGATTATTATTCTAGTAAATATTTTAGCGGAATAATGACGTGTTTTAGTAAAGTAATTATATAAATGGAAATTATCTAACAGTGAAACGTCAAAGAATATGAGGCAGTGACAATTCACATTTTATTTTTCTTTTTGGTGTACAGGTCATAGATTCTAATTATAGAAATGGGTGTTGCTTGCGGTGTCATGTTGCACTTAATATTTTAACATCCTTCCTTTTAAGTGCAAATCCATTGCCCTGGAACAGTCATTAGTCTTCGTCTGGTGGGTTTCGTCAGATGTCAACAACCATATTCTGTGTCCCGAGATAGTCTTCAATATCTATATTGATAACTTACTTTCGAAGAAAATGGTAACTTAAGTAAATATATTTCCCGTGTACACAATAAGCTGTGTCTGCAAATTTGATGGCATTTTGATTATTACAATAATGAGGGTGAAGTTTTGATATTTGGATGCCATTCATGTTCAAAGTATCACAACCACATTGCCTCTTGAACTGCAGTAGCTAATGCCATGGAATGGAAGCGGAATATATCTGCTTTCATTGTCGATAAGGCGACGGTGCTTTGGCGCTTAAAACACTATGATACTGCGAAATTTACCCAGAGAAAAACAGAAAAAAATTAGCGAGAGGAGGACCTTCAGCTGTTAATATCTGAAGCCCAGTCTGAATCACAGTAATCAAACGCTCTTTTTTCTTCTTTATTGTGGCTAAATATTGATATATATTCTTTTGTTCCATATTCATATTTCAGGACATTTTCCTACTCTTTTGCATTTGGGCCTGAAATAGCTTCTTCAACAGTCTCATACTCCACTAATAAAACCATTGTTTGTTTTGGACTAGTCGGGCTCTTTTCGTGGCAAAGGTATGTAATAGTTTTATTTATCGGTCTCAATTTTATATTCCTAGATGGTATATTACCAATCATAGTATTAGGTGTATAGTCATCATCACTGATAATATGAGTAGCAGCTTTCATTAGTATCATTGACTGCAGTATTTTGTGAATTTGGTACCTCTATATCAGATTCAAGTTCATGATCATCTTCAGTATATGACTCGACAGTTGGTACTTTTTGCTGCAACTCAGATAGTGGCATTATTACATAGTAATTTTTAACTGTATGTTCAAGAAAAATGATATCTACACTGTTGTATGTTTATATTCTGTTTACATTACACAATCTATACCCTTTTGTCATAATAACCAACATATATCATTTTGACAGCTTTGTAGTCCAAATATTGTCTTTTTTCTTTTGGTTTATTTACCATTACCTGACAGCCTAAAATTTTTATGTTTTGCGTCTTCTAGACTAAACTCTTTGTAGGTGAACGATTAATTAAGTAGGCTGATATCGAAACTGCTTCGGCCCAAAAATCTTTTCGTATTCTGAAATTTAGAATTAAACATTTAGCTTTTTCTACAAGTGTACGATTCCTACATTCTGCTAAGTCATTTTGTTCGGGGGTGTACCGAGTTGTAGTTTGATGTTGTATACCCGATATTTTTAAAAACAATATAAAATAATTGTTAATATATTCCTTTCCATAATCTGTAATAAACATTTTAATTGTTTTATTAGTTTAATTTTATACTAGTTTTTTAAATTCTTTAAATTTATCTGAAGTATCAGATTTATTTTTAAGGAAGTAGACAAACTTTTCTACTAAAATCATCTATAAAAGTGATATAATATTTAGGCACCACCAATAGAATTTATCTCCATCGGACTACGTAAACTGGAATGACTTAATTGGAGTAGTTCAGAAACTCTAATGCCAATGTTTTTGAATGGTGGTCTGCTCCTAACCCTGGAAGGTAAAATACCTTCCATACAAGTCGTACATAATTGGTTACCTATTTTCGTCAGTACTACCCCTACGGTATTATTTGGCATTTTCTGCAAGTTTGTGAAGTGCAGATGACCCATTCCCTGATGCCTTATATTTATAAAATGCTCATCTACTGATGACAGTAAATACATGTTTTGCTATTCAAATCTCTCAAAATTAATCTTTTATTTTGATAAATTTTACAACCATCTTTCACAAACTTTACTTCACAGCCATTTTTTACTATCTGACCTACAGAAAGTAAATTACTTGTCAAGGGGGATACATACAAAACATTATTATCCTGTATTGTGCGAAATGTGCCATCGGAGTCCTTTATTTGTAAGTTTACATCACCCTTTTACTACCACTGTCTTGTTGTCTGTTACTTTTGTGTTATTTACTGTAGAAGGAGAGATATTGTATATATAATTTTTGTCTTTGCACATATGCAGCGAGGCTCCAGAATCAATATACCAGCAGTTCTCATCCAGTAGTGTAGAAGCTGAAAAAACAGCACAATAATCGTTATTTTTCTTATCATTATTATCATAAAATGTCTTACTTTTTTGCTTAAAATAAAAATATTTACTGAAGTGACCAAACTTATTACAATTATAATGTCGTGGGTCTTTTGAGACTTTTTATCTTGGAAATCTTTTTGTGACTTTATACATTTTTATAAATATTTTGTTTTACATTTGACTTAGCATAGTAGGCTTACAGAATTTGATATCTCGATATCATTTAAAAGCTTAGTTTTTGTATAATATGAAGTAATCGACACTCTAGAGCTCTCCATAGCCATGATCACCAGTTTGTAGACACCAGGAAGGCCAGAGAGTAATAAAGTACCGATCTAATCATCTCCTGCTATAACATTTTGTATTCCTGAGCTTGTGAGCTGTTGTAGTTCACATAGTCTTCAACACTGGAACTGTTATCTAGCGTTGTGGTAACCAGATCTCGTAACAAACCTACTTTCTTACTTAACCTAGAGTCATCAAATACCTTTTGAAATTTTCCTTAAATTTGTTTCGCCGTGGTCGCAATTATGTACGTGGACGTAACCTTTTGGGTCTATGAAAAGTATTATCTTCGAATTACTTTCATTGTCGATGAACCTTTTGCCATCCTGAACATAGTTCCGATCCATTGTAACCCATAATTCCTCGTGTTCTAAATAATTCTTTACTGCGAATTTCTAATTTTGGTAGTATTTCGACCCGTCAACTAAATTCTCAATTGTTCCCGTTGGTATCAGAGATGCCATATTCGACAATTATATTGACTTTTAATGTTAATGAAGGAAATAAATCCACAGGACGACTCTACGGCTGATACCACTTGCCAGATTATATCCAAATAAAGCTTATGGAATCACGTTAATTTTTCGGTAAAACACTAATTTTTTATCACACTGGGCCCAAAACCTGTTATTGTAGTAAATATTTTGGTGGAAAAATAAAGAATTAGTGTTTTAATAAAGTAATTATAAAAATGAAACTAACAGTAAAATGTCAAAGAATACGAGACCGTGATGAGTGACGTTTTATTTTTTCTTTATGGTTTACAGGTCAGTAATAAATCATGGATAATCTAACTATGGAAATTAGTTTTGCCTAGATAACTAACTATGGAAATGATGTGTAATGAAAAATTAATATTTGCAAAAAGTTTAAGAGAAATACTATAGAGTACACTACGGAACCCTCGTAGCACGTGCTTGACAGTTTTTTTTATATATTTTGAGTAAACGCGTGTACATTTTATAAATTTAAAGTTTCTCTGTCATAGCGTTATATTCATAATCAATTAGTCATGTCTCAGCCTCTTTATTATTAGTTCGATTTCATTCCATTTATTTGACTGTTTAATGTATTTCATTTATTTGTTCTACAAAATTATTTTAGAGAGTAAACTCTTAAGAAGTATTTGAAGTATTTCGTCCATTAATTTGTCAGTTTTGATTTTAATTGGGAATATATGTAAGGGTTGAAATGCCACGAGGAATTTCCTGTTTTGTGCATAACAAATTCAAACTAACATTCCAGAATAATATTAATTTAATAAAAATTTGTATACCAAATCTTTCAAAGAACATCCTCTTATATCTACAAATAATAACTTTTACAAGCGACTTCGTGCACATGGTTATAGTTAAAACCTTATAGGGAGAAATTAAAACATGTAGTGCCGTCTAGAATGATTAAAGGAAATTAAATGGTAAGATTTTATTTTTGTGTCTATATACAAATTATAAAAATATTTCCCTCTAGATTAGGGGACAAAAGCAGTGATTCTGTTGCTATCTTATATTGCGTATACGGCGTTTAAAAAAACAATTCTATCCGTGACTCCGTGGCGACGTTGCTTCGTTATTCCCACTGCGTATTTTTTTTCTTTCAAATAAGAATTTTCCTAGAGGCCCGCCAAATATCTTTGTGCAAAAAATCACTTGGGTATATTGTTCTGCCGTAATGTGAAAGAAGAACAAAGAAACACAAATTTGAAATATTAGTTAGGATTATAATATTAGTAAGGATGCGATTTTCCGAGACGAAAGGTAACCTGTGTCCTTTCCCGGCCTGCCAACTACCTACGTGCAAATCACCTCGATTTATTGTTCAGTTATCATGTGAAAGAAGAACAATGAAACACATTTCGAATTCTTAATATTAGTTCGGATTTTTATATTAGGTAGGGTAAAATTTCTTGGATTGGAAAGTAGCCTATATCATTTCATGGCCCTTCAACTTCGACGTGACTTTTTTCCAGACATATGTGGAAAAACGTCACGTCGATCCATAGCTCCGTTGTGACATGAAAGAAGATCAAACAAACATACTTTTGCATTTATGACATTAGGATTCTAATTAAGGAACAATAACTAAGGAAGAGATTTCCGAGTAAAAAGTAGTCAAAGTTATTCCCCACCCGTCAAATACATCTGTGCCAAAAAATCATGTCCATCTGTAGCTCTGTTGCGACGTGAAAGAAGGATGTATAGTACGCCCATATTAGCTAGGAATAAATAAACGCTAATATTAGTTAGGAATGATTAGCATTTATGATTAGTTTGAATGAAGTTTTCTGGCACAAAAAGTAGCCTATATCATTTTCCGGTAAGTCGACTATCACTGCGCCATCATGTCGATATGTTCGTTGTTCAGCTGTGACGTGAAAAAGACAAACAAACATATATTCGCACCTATAATATAATAGGTAGGACTCTAAATTAGGGCTTAAACAGGTGAATGGTGAATGGATAAAATCCTAATTAATACTGTAATAATACTAATATGTCTTATGGTTGTATCGACGTAATTTTAATAATACAAAATAAACAAAAATCAATTTTTTTACCACACAAATATTGATGATTGACACATATTTTCATTTCAATTATAATGTAGGCGATTAAGATAATGCGAGTAGGTTATATATTTGTTGCACACTACAAGTGTGTATTATTGATTTTACGACTAGTAAATATCTGTCCTCGAGCGGCGGGATTTTGTAAATTAGTCCTTAAAATAATAATTTAAGTCAAAATTTTACTACGACTGAAAATTTCATGAAATATATAAATTGTAAAACAAACCTATAAATCTGCGAAAAATAGCCCGTGCTTTTGTTTAATATATTGATTTATTTATTAAAGTTACAGTTTTTTTGTTGGTTTATAGTTTTCATATTTTTGGCTTTTAAGAAATCTTAACGTATTATATATACTTCTTTAATCTACATGCATATTAATGTCTGTAAATTTGGTGATAATATTTAGTTAATCTCTACATTAAATAGTTAAAGTTCCTAATTCATGTATAATTAGAACTGAAATTGCTGAGATTATAAAAGTAATGCTGACATTGTGCAGTTTGGTGCTGACGTTGCTCGCTAATGTTAACGCCAGACGTTGATCACATAAAATAAATTTTCCTTCAGTTTGATGATATTACTATTTTCCATGTGATATATTTTAGTAATGGTAATAATAAATTCAGTAGTCTGCTACAGTAGTCTGCTTTAGCAGTTTGCTACATAACAAAAGGAAATAGAGGAATACACTATATTTTTATGATAACAATCCTTCTTGCCAAATTTCTTTAATCATAATTTTGGAAATTTATAATAGAATACTGTTTATACAAAATTTTAATTTGTTTATAAAAATTTATACCGTTTATAAAAAATTAATTGATAGTAAATTTCAGAACTTGTTTCAACTTACGGATCATCCAGCTTGCACTAATTTCATAATTAATTGGGAAGCGGAAAATAATCTAAATTCAGGTATTAATAATTAAAGAAAACAGTAAAATAAGCTTCTTAAATTTTTGTCTTTCTTGCTTCTTTTTCCTAAAAAATTTTTTGAGTTTTTCTGTAAATTTTAAAATACAAAATTTATTTCATAATTTATTTCATCAATTTTCATTTTTGATACGATTTATTTCTGAAATTTTTCATTTTAAAACTAGTGATATGTTCAGTTTCTGCGTTTATTTTATGCAGTCTTCATTTATTTGATTTGATCCCTATGAAAATGCAAAGATAGTGGTTTATTTTTAAAAACGTGAAACTTAAATATATTTTATGTGTCTTTATTATACATTTAATATTAACGGTTTTTTTACAACAGTCAAATGCACCAACTAAACGAAGTATTCGAGTAACTTGTAAACATAACAAAATAGCGTTGCTTACGTGTGGTGTACGATGCAGCAGCAGAAGCACCGTGCTGAGTAAAATGTACTGATTGTCGGTGTCGAGTAAGTCTTAGCGATGACGGGGACGGTTTGAGCATACATGGCTATCGGGCCTCTATGCTGGGTCGAGGAGGTAGAATAGGAAGTGCTAATGGCAGGAGCGTAGCCCTTGGCTACGCTGGCGTAGAGGCATACGCGGAGATTGCAGGTGTATCGAAGGTCTTGACGAGAGTCTTGACTGATTGAAGAAGTTAAATAGGAGCTGACTGCAGGCGTATTGTAGCTTTTTGCTATGGGAACGTCGGGCGCTGCAAACGTTTTGAGGACGGGTGCGGCGTCTCTCTAATACTTATATACTCTAATACAATGAGAAATTTAAGTATTTAAAAAAAAATTGTGCGACGTGCGACTGGAGTTCACTTCTTAAGTACGATTGTCTTGGAATGTGTAAAATTAGTAACGCTGTATATAAATATAAATATCAATATAATTAAATGTAAATGGTAAATTCTTTAATAAAAAACATTGACAATATAATTATTTTCAAATAAAACACAAATGAACACGATCAAATTTATACAACAAAATTAAAAAAACATTTAGTAACGTCAGACTAAGAAATTAAAATTAAAAGAGACTTTTTAAGTTTGTAGGATAGAAGACGCTAAATATTCACACATAATGACAATGATTTGATATAAGTGAACGATAGTATACTAAGTGTGTCAAACTCCGTCATTTTCCTATAAGAAAATACCAAATAAACATATTGATATCTCACTCTAAAGATGCGCAGAAATGTTACGCGGAAAGGCCACCTAACGGTTACACTTTTTAACGCTCTGAACTTCGTACGATCTGATCGTACGAAGTTCAGAGCGTAACAGTTGCACTTTTTTTTGACGCTCTGAACTTCGTACGCTCTGAACTTCTGATTTGACTCCTCATAAAATTTCATACCTGGCGCTGTATGAGAAAATCGATTCTTAAGGAGTAAACTCCAAAACTCCAAGACTACAACATAAGGAGAGATGTTACAATTTAAATATCATTTAAGAAATTCTCCAGTACCATAAAGCTGATTTTTTTAACAGGCTCACTGCTACGAATATGTTGCATATTTGTAGGTGATAAAAAGAAGTGATATATTTCAAGTTCCAGATATAACACTATTAAAGAATTAAATACATTCATATAAAGTTTATTTTTAATTAGAAAATATTATTTTCAAACCTCTAAATTTTACGTATAAAGGTATTTAAAATTTTATTATTTAACAAGTAAATTATTTACGTAAGTTTAAAAACAATTAAATTCAGTATTATGACTCATATTTAGGCATCAAACATGATTCGTTTTTCCTCTCGTCGGGATAATTGTTTTGAAAATAAAAGCAAAAAGATGTTAAGAATTCTTATGAAGGATGAAATGAAGTAAATCTATATAAAATTAAATAAAACTTTTATTTATTCCTTACACTTGGGAGTACTGGTTGTTATTTTTAGTTATTTTTGGGTCAAAAGTTTGACACTTCTAAACAATCCATCTACACATTAAGTTTGCTGAAATGTATGGTACATTAATAATAAAGAAATTAAATTATTTCCGGCGCGCAATTGAGGCTAGCGGATGATCACTGAATAATCTGCTGCTGCTCCTCAGTTTCAAACTTTTCAGCAAATTACGGCTAGGTAGAATTTTTAGCTGTCAGATGTCTCCAACGGATTAGAAGCTACTATATGCAGGATTTTTAACTTGCTTTTTATGCCTTATAAATACGAATGATACTTTATGTGGGTATTTTTGGGGCTGTAAATTGAAATTCGCTATTCATTACATTGTACTCTTATTAAGTTTTTGCCATATTTTAAAGGTTTTTATGAAATAATAGTTTTTTTTTCAATTAGATAAAATGGCAAGAAATGCGGCTGCAAATACATCGTGGTAGTATTGATATGAACTGTAATTGTCTTCGATACGATCGGGGGGATGGTGTAGGCATCGCGAATTAGTATCCGGGAGGGCGACTCGCAACTCCGCCTTCATTTTGATCAGCTTATCGTCACTTGTACCGGCATGTCGGTATTGGCATGTACCTGCATAAATCCAAGTGCAACGAGATCTTTCACTTTTTAGCTTCGGGTATTACACGGAGATAATGACTTGCAATAATCTGGTGGTCAATGCAATATATTTTTTTTTCATTAAAATTAATTAAAATTGAAACACATATTGAGTTATTATAATTATGATTATTATAATTTTCAAATCGATATGATATAATAAATATATTTCTTTAATTTATTTGCCCTGTATATGCATACATACATACAATCATATATACAAAACACATTAATATTCTTCATGTATGTAAAGAATGTCCTTGTGTCATCATAAAACTATTTACGCTATTGAAGATAGTGTTAATTATTTTTACAATATCACGAAGGATGGAATGAGAGTGCAGAATGAGAAAAAAAACTGAGAATTGAGTAGATTTCTTTTTTTAATTACGTAAAACGTGAGTGTACATATTTTTCACTTATTCCCAGCGATTTTGTTCCATGTTAACTACGTCAAATTTATTATTACAGCTATAACAATACTTGTTTACGTACCTAAACTTACAAGATATAGCTCTGAGGGTGTAGCGTAAGTCGACTGCATAACGCGTTTCGCATAAAAGTATTTTAATAACGGCAGTAAGTATACAAGTAACGAATCGGAAGTTCCGACGATTCTAAACGTTTCTTCCCTTCTATACGCCTAAAAATAAAAATTAAAAATAAAAATATCAAAAAAAAAACAAGATCAGCTTCTAAAAATGAGATAACTTTGTTTATTAATACAAATTTTCTTTGCTTATATTTTATTCATTATATTTTGCTCATGTAAACAGATTTTAAATGAAATAAATACTAATAAAAATGAATAATACAATACCTACTGAACAACATTAAGGAAAATATGAAGACTTTTCTTTCAGAATTATTTAAGACCAAGAGAAAAATAAAATAATTATTGCATTTTGGAAAATATGTCTATTTTTATAATTTCATTTACTGTAAAATTTTCTGTAGTCTGTATTAGCATACAAGTTAAGAATTGTGTTACGCATTTTTAAATAATTAGAAAATAATTATATTTTTGTTATCCCTTTTGGAGTTTTTGAAGAAGTTTCTTAATTTTTGTTAAAATTTGGAAATTGTTAAGTACCAGTTAACTAACGAAAGTTCTTAAACAAAAGACCCAAAAAAATTAGAAAAAAACCTTATATAGGTTTTATCTTAAAAACTTATATAGGTATTATCTCGTTTTGGAGGATCAGTTTTGTTGAAAATATAACGAGATATAAGAAAAAATACGTTTATGAAAAATATATTTCTAGCTTAGTTTCGTACATTATATTTACAGTTTCTTGAAATTGAATCTATTACTATAAAAGTATTTTTGTTTCAAAACTTTGTCATGATAATTGTCAGTGGACTGTTCGAATTCATTTAACATCCGTAGCGTGACGTAAACTGCGACGTACATTGAAATAAACGAAAGATCAAGACGTACGTTTGATCCTTTTCGGTTACTGCTTTCTGGCAATAATTATTCGAATGTTGTTTACAGCGGCCTACTTCCACTCATTGACAGTTGTGCTTTCGTGGACGTCAGCATTAAATAAAAGAATGGAACTCGCACTACAGGGGTGCCGTACACAATAAGCACTCACCAGTACATTACATTTCTATTAAACTGCATAAAAATATGAAATTTTTTTCTTAGGTGTAAAATATCTCGAGTGTGTCAAGAATTGTCAAATTTGGGAATGGAACAATTGCAGTAATTCATTTGCCCTTCTAACATTTCTAGTTCAGTATTTTTGGACATTAGCATACTGAATTAAATGCGAGCTAGTATGATTTATCACTACGAAATTATCAGCTTACCTACTTCAAACGATTTTGGGGAAAAAGAGCTTTGATAGATGGACGGATACATTACTGATTTTAGAAAGGTTCTGTTTATACCTTTTACGGTACGAAATTCTGAAAAAGGGATCAATGTTTATGAATTGATTCTAACTAAACTAAATTGAATTATTAGGACTCCAAGACCTATTTTTAGTTTTTAACATAACAAACTGTATTATTAGACCATAAGTTAAATATAAATGTAAACTTTACAGAAGTCTTTCACCTATATATATTATATCTAATGTAAATTGTTTTCACAATTAAATGAAACTACGTGATGTAGTATTATTTCTACTTTCTTTAATTTCTTTACCACGACAAAGATCTTTGCTATTAGCCCACCTGAAGATGTTGTAATACAACGAAACCTAGGTCGCGGTAAAGAAATTAAAGAAAGTAGAAATAATACTACATTACGTAGTTTCATTTAATTGTGAGTAATTAATTTCTACAAAATTAACGCCAAATGTATTCAATAGTAAATTGTTTTGTTATTCACTAACTTCTGTACCTAAAATAAACTTTCGTGTTTAGCTGTTAAAAATACATGAGTGACTTAGGTCATCAATGATCTACCAATAACATTTCATTTAATCTTGTCAATTTTTTGGGAAACTAACGATATTTTCAACGCCCAAGGCCGCATTCAAATCTAAAAATATATACAGTCAACCTACGTATATCACAAACGTGCTCATTGCTTTCATATATGGATCAGTGAATTATGCCATAATGACATCGAAGGAATAAAATTCAAAACATTTATAACCAATGCTCCCGGATAATGTTGATCCTGCTCTCTTTGATTAGTTTTATAGCTACCGGAGAAAATAATTATTAAGAAATGTTGAATTCTATTCAGTAACTATTTTGCGTTTAATAAAGACATACAAAGTTTGAGAACAATCAAAAATTTTTGAGATAATTACTGGGTATCGCAGAGATAATTCTCTGCGATACCCAGTAATTATCTCAAAAATTTTCGAATAAATGCTCGGTCTGTCGGATGACTTTTGATAGTAAGAACTTTATTATGTCCAGCCCATACTCAAGTCCTTTCTAATTTATTCCGCTGCGCTTATCGATAAACATTTATATTCTTGTTGATAGTCAGTACAACTATTGAGTTTTAGTTTCCCTACAGTAATATAAATCACAAAAAATGTTTATTTATATGTAGTATATTATAAGAAGTTTACTGCTATTAAAAAAACAATAAAAGAAATTATATTCATTAGACATAAATATTCACATATGGAAAATGTAAATGGTTTCTTTGATTCTGTCACCATTAAAAGTAATATTTTTAAGCTAGAACATTTCACATTTACGATGTGTCATGATTAGTTATTACTAGAGCATATTTTTCAAGTGAAGCTTCTTAACGGATGTTTGGAAGCTGACTGAGAAAAAATGAAACGTCACGAATGAACGCAGCGACGAAATTCTCCTCATTGCCTAGGCTCCTCAGAATGTATTATTGCGGATATGAGTGAGCGAGATGGAGGAAAAGAGAGACAAAATGCAACAGCAACAAGGTAGGAGAGTAATTTGTTCTCTTTAAGTACATATGTGTGTGGGTGTGCGTGTGTATAGTTGTCCCGACGAGAGAATGAACGTGCTGGGTATTACATGCATGCGTCATATTCTAAAGACGCGAATGCGTAAAAATGTCTGTTATTTATTACTGTAACGATATTATATTATATTAATAATTAAATATTAAAAATTGAATTTGATATGCGACGCATAAGAAGCTTCGCTTCTGTCTGGTGTCCCACGACACCTTATGTTTTTTTTAATATTTCATCGATTTTAAAGGCAACTTTTCGAATCTCACTGCAACGGTCCGGAATTGTCCGTTATCACACATTTAAGATGCCTTTCAAATTTGTTCTACGACTGTCCCTAGAATTTTTTTTTGAATTGAAAGAAAAGATGGAAATTTAGTTGCATTGCATGCATGGATTAAAGGTCGGGTGGAAAAATTTAATCTTGTTATCGGACCAAAATGACGGTTTAAAATAAATAAATTAAATTAGTTTTGAGGAAATTAACTTGTGCAACGAAAAGGTATTTTGAAATCGGGCGACCTGTTATAGGGCCGAAGCAAAACGTAAAAAGATAAACGCACAGTTCTATTTTTGGCGTTCCGTAGCCAAATATCAAAAATGAAACCCTGATCGGAGACTATTGGTACTATATGGATTAAATTTGGATGACAGCAGTTTTCTATGAACCGCTATGCAGTGAAATAGTGAAACTAGGAAAAAAATAATATGTAACAGAGGGATGAAAAAAAATCCAGTATATCTAGGCTTGTGGAGTATCGTCAGATAGGTTTTAAACATGTAACTGAGGGGTGAAAACAAGTCCAGTATTCCAAGGCTTGTGGGGTATCGTTAGATAGGTTTTAAACATGTAACTGAGGGATGAAAAAAGAATCCAGCATATTGTCAAACGAAAAGATTACGACAAAACATGTGGAACTGATGGATGGTTATTATGAATTCAACGTGTACGCTTGAATAAACACAGAAAAACTTACTCTTTTCTCTCAGTTTGCTCACTGATACTTTCCCACTTTTGAAGTCTTGACCGGTAATATGTGAGAAACATAATTACTCTCCAGTAATTCATCGTTTTTTTTCCTACAGCACGGCTATAGAATTTACATTCTAAATATTTTGTACTAATTCATAGCAAATCAATGGATGGCAGTCTCAGCTTATGGCATTATCTGATATGAAAAAATATATTATTAATTGCTTTGCGAAGTTTAGGGGGAGCTTTGTCTTACCTTGTTACTGTTATGTGATGAAAGTGTAATTTGTTATTTACGAGACATTTGTAATTATAACATGCGAGGCAAGAAAATAATTGTGTACGTTATATATGAAAAAGACTTTTCATACAAGTCGGAAATAGCGATTGTGCGATAAAGTTCTCGTGTGGAATACAAGTAGCGTCTATTTAAAAAAGTAGAGAATTGAAAAGAAAAATGAGTGTAATTTTGTTTATTTATTTTCTTATTTTAGTAAGAAGAATCAAAGACTAAATGAAGTTTCTACAAATTTTTAATACATTCAATATACTCATTGTCCAAGTGACCAACGACAGCCATATTAAAGCTTCGGAATGTCGAATTGAGGTCGTGGAGGAATAAATGTAAAATTACAATGCTAAGATTTGTGTTTTGTGTAAAGGAAAGAGGTTTTTAGTGGAGATACATAATTTCAACAGGGTTTTAGTAAAATATGAAAGAAGAAATAAATGTTTAAATGTCTTTATTATTTTATTTATATAAATTTCATTCGTTTGCATCAGTACGTACTTTTTAACAATAATAGTAGGTTGGTCGGATTTACCATCCATAGTTGGTTAAACCGCCGGTGTATGAAACGTGCGAGACGGCGGGCGCAGCGGAATAAGCGACTGCGGATTTAAGGATGGGCTGGGCGTAGGCGCTGTGGACGGAAGCTACAGCTGGGGCAGCAACAACGGCGGGAGCAGCGTAGCTCTTAGTGACGATAGGAGCGGCGATAGCGGGCGCTGCGTACGAAGCGATAGCGGGTGCGGCGTAGCTCTTAGCGACGATGGGAGCGGCGATAGCGGGCGCTGCGTACGAAGCGACAGCGGGCGCTGCGTACGAAGAGATAGCGGGCGCTGCGTACGAAGCGATAGCGGGCGCTGCGTACGAAGCGATAGCGGGCGCTGCGTACGAAGCGATAGCGGGCGCGGCGTAGCTCTTAGCGATGACGGGAGCGGCGAGAGCTGGTGCTGCGTACGAAGCGATAGCGGGTGCACCATGCTGAATCGTCTGCGTGGAGTAGGAGGTGCTGACAGCCGGCGCAGCGTAACTCTTTGCTATGGCGAGTGGTGCGGCGTGAGCATAGGTAGCCACGGCAGGAGCCGCAATGGCTTTAGCGATGACCGGGGCGGCCTGGGCATACGTAGCAATCGGAGCTCCATGCTGGATCGAGGAAGAGGAGTAGGATGTGCCGATGGCGGGTGCGTAGCTCTTAGCTACGGCGACAGCGGGAGCGGAATACGCGGCGACGGCGGGCGCAGCGATGACAGGCGCGGCGTAAGACTCGACTAGGGGTGCTCCGTGGCTGATGGAGGAGGTGGAGTAAGAGGTACCGACAGCGGGTGCGGCGTATGACTTAGCTACGAGCGGAGCTGCATGGATGGCAGGTGCCGCGTAGCCGGCGATGGCAGGTGCTCCTAGGCTGATAGACGACGAGCTGTAAGCCGGACCGGCGCTATAGGCTACCGGAGCTAGGCCCAGGTTACCGGCCTCCGTAGCGGCGAGCACGGACAGTAAAACGACCAACTGAAAGTAAAAGCAGTAATGTGTTAATTTGTCATAAACCTTGTTCGATGGTTAACTTATTGACTATTTCTTTTAAGAAAGGTTATAATACTACATTATTTATTTCACAAAAAGAAATATGTACAGAGCAAGCAAGACTTTTCTTTATCGGTAGAATTTTTCAAAAAATGTTGCCAATAAGTAATACAATTTTATGTAACTGAGATCTTGCAATTAACAGAATGTAGTGGAAAATAAAAATTATACATAAGGCAGTTCATCATACATGGTAATCATTAATGAATGTCACTGTTTTTAATATTGAGACATTTATTAATATTTTTGTATGAATACTCCACATTACCGTAATAAGACCAGCTTAAAAGTTATAGGCGTTCATTAATTAGTTCAGTTACAACCGAAGGAAATAAAGCGTAATTTATAAATTGGGCTTTGTGTTGTTTTTGATTTTAAATTATACACTTTTATACTAGGTTCTTTAGTGAGAATAGATATATTTTATTTATTTATTTATTTATCTACTTTAATGTATCTATATTCCGCCATTGATACAAATGGCGGATTTATTGCTATGTGAGCAATCTCTTACAGCCAACCGTAACACCCGACCAGCCTCGCTCGACGACCGGCCGGGAATCGAACCGGCGTCCCCGCGCTGCGCCGCGTCGTCACAAGCCGTATGCCTTGTGATCAACCCAACACACCACGGTGACGACGACTCAAATATATATTTTTTTTGAGCTATATTTTGAGTTTAGCTATATATTTGAGTAAAAATTTTTCGTAAAAACACACAATAGGTTTAGAATATCCTTAACATTGAATTTATCGGTCGATAACACAAGGGTCAGTGATTTAAAAATTAGTGTCGCTGAATAAGAACGTTCGTATCTTTTGATCCGTAATTGATATAAGTGAAGTTACCTCAGAATAAACGGAAACATGAATGCCGCGCTACCTAAATTCGGTAAATTAATTTTCCTGAATATATGACTGAGCGTATTTTGTAAAACTACTTCATACCTTAGATGCCATTGTCGTACGTTGAGCTGATGCTAGCGCGAATGCAACAAGTGTGCGAATGATGCTTGTCTTTCGTCAGTACTCGCTTTTATATGCGACCACGGCCTTGTGTGGGCCAAATTTCGTCCAATACACTTTCGTTAAACGGTATCTTAATGTCACGTTAATATGATACAATTAATAATTGAAGTTGTAGATCGGAACGTAGATTCATTAATTATGTAATTTCTTATTGTCTTTGTCTCTTTAAGGTTTGATAATGAGTTGATATTTTTGTTGATGTATATTAGCTAATCGAGTTATAGCTGGATTACATAAACATACATGGCTTTTAAGCGGGAAGAGTGTGTGAAAAAGTCGAGTTTGGAAGTGGAGGTCAAATAATTTTTCCTGTTGAACATTTGCTGTATCTTTATTCTCTCCCGAAAGTGAATGGATAAGCGTGTCGCCGACTGTTTCTGTGTTGCTGCAAGTGCAGAACTATTGTCTCGGAACTCGGAGGTGGACACCGGCAGCGTGAATCAGTGTAACTTTACGATGAACCTCTTTTACTCAACATTTATAATAAGTTGTCTTTAAAGTGTATATAAGTTAGGTAGGAAGAAATATGTAGACACAATTTCAATTAATTACATCTTTGATTATTTAATCAAAACGTTATGTACAAGTTATTTTAATTTTTGTTAATGATTTGGGTTACTTAAGTATCTTTTCCTTAATTGATTGAACTTGCAAAGTGCTGTATTAAAATAAAGTCATTTATTGTTTTTAAAAATTCAGAACCATCTTCAAATTATATTTTGTATCTTTAAAAAAAATGTTTGTGTTTAAAGAAAAGTAAAAAAATAAGATACCTTCAAAAAGGGTTTTGTGAATACTTAGGTACATATAATTATTTAAATGTACATAGTTTAATGAAAATATTCATTAAACTATTTACAGATATTAATATTATTTTTGTCATTTAAATACATTGCTTATTGTATCCTTTACGGGCTTAAAACATCGCCAATTTAAAAAAAACTATAAGACCTAGGGTAATCTATAATCTTCTAGTCAGATGTTACCAATCATATTTTTTCAAGATTTATGGTTATCTTAGAAATAAGATGGTGTGGGAGATACACTTTTTTGTACGTTTTGATGTATTTCTCTGAAGCGATGTCGATTAAAATAATGTCTGGTTTCCAGTGTAAGCAGCTCGAATATATTACAATGGAATCCATGCATTTACATCGTTTACGGAACATTAAAAGTAGCTTCCAAAAGGTTGCTTCCTTTCGACACTTATCATTTAATGAATATACAAAAATAACAAAGTGCCAGGACAACTGGGATAATTACATCATATTGATGAAAGTAAAGTATAAATAACAAATGTCATTTTAAATCACATTAACCCATATAATTTAAAATATCTTAAACACATATTGCAATTATTTTAAAGAGTGTGTGGACACCCACATAAATGTAAGGGTTTATATTCAAATGTTACATCCAGTTCAATGTCAAAATCTAGCGTAAAAACATGAATGCACCTGTTTCTCTACTCGACATATAATTAATACTTGGTAAATTTATTAAACATAAAATGCCAAACCACTTTTTAAGTCATTCTGCAGACATAATATTTTGGTGTACATTTTCCATAGTGAACGATTGTCGATTAGAACAATCACCTTCCCAATAAGCAGTTATAACAAATCTATTTTATGTGCCTTTGGGTGCACATCATAGTTCTTGTGAAGTTTTATCGTAACTGCTTACTGCCCAAAGCATTGTATGATGTTTCAGATAATTAGGACAGTTCAAATGCGTAACATGAACCTAAACAAAAGCATGAGATACGTTTCTTATTTTTTAGGGTTCTTTACTGAAAGGGTTCGAACAGGACCCTAATGTTGCGATGACGCTGTCTACCCGCTTGTCTGACAGAGGAATTTCAGGCTTCAAAATTATACGAAATACGCAGTGTTTTTGTCTAAAATCGAAAAGCGCGTTTAAAATCAGGTATAATTTAGCATCTTCGTCACTTTGTTATTTCGCGCTTTTATGCAAAGGGCGCTCGAAATGTTTATTCTGCCTAGGCTTGTAGGATATTATTAGTAGGATATTATAGGGTTATTATTAGTAGGATATTGTAGGATATTATAGGCTTACAGGTTATTTGTATATATGTTAATTGTATATATCTTCATTGTCGCACCGGTGCTTTTTACAAGCAAACAAGGGAGCGCGAGAGCTTGGACTGGCGTTGCCGTCGCGTCGACTTATTTCCGGCCTGCGAGGTCGGTCGCTACGAATTCGGGTTTTGGTCCGCTGTCGCTCGAAGCTCCAATTACGACGAAGGACTCGTGGCGGGCGTTCACATTCTGCTTTTACTCGGCCACATTATGTAACGATGCCGTGTGACTCCCCGCCGGCCGCGGCCGTCTGATTTTTGCATTGAATATATGGATGATGGAGTAATTCGGCAACGGACGTAATTTTAATAGCTTAATGCTATAAGTAATTCGAAAAAATATTAAAAAGAAACTTATAAGGGACAACTACCACTCGCACTAGGATAGATCTGTACACACTTAGGCGCATGTAAACATTTCGATTTGTTTTTATATTAAACCATTTACAAATAATAATATTATTTCTCACCATGTAAGTATATAAATATATTACATGTGTATCTTTAAGAGATATAATAAATGTTCATTTTAAAATACATAATTTTTTTGCAGTGTATGTAGTTTCTATGAACTTTTTGCAAACCCGACTAGATGTCTTAAGTTTCTCTTTTAATTTCGTTATATTTACTACTGTTACGAATACTTTTTGAATATTGAAAAATGCAAAATTTAGCTAGTGGGGGTGGGGACATGTAGCTCTAGTAGAAATGAGCATATTAAAGTTGGAAAGTGTCCATAACATATCCCATTTTTAGCACTTAGAGTCTGTTAATAAAATGATTGGGACATACTGTCGGACATTGCAAAACTATAGAGGTTCCTATAGTTCATTCAATTTCAAGATGGAATGTTTGTAAACAATCACTTTTGACAGTTCAGTTATTGCAAACCGTTTTCTTACATTCACGTTAGTAATTTAATGTGAATTTATTTGCTATTTGTGATTAAAAAATATTTTTTTATTAGTGTGCACATTTACACTGTGTACATACGTAACTTATATTATGTAGATTATATTTTATATTTAAGATAAATTCAGATAAGTAAGGTGAAGAGTTTCGAACAATTTAAAAGTATTACATAAAAAAAGACATATAATAAAATAATACCAAAAATTTCGATAGAAATAGTCGTTTAATTAAATGATAAGTTATACAGAAAATTATTACAAAGTAATTGCAAATACTTAATTTTTGAGCAATCATTAAAATATTTTTTTAAAACGTACTAATGTATAAAAATACACGAAATACAATAACATTTCACAGACAAAATACACTGAATACATTGACAAAATACACTGAAAAGAAAAACTTACACGAGAAAAAAGAAAAAAGTAACGAAAATTAAAAGGAAGATGAAAAAGGACCCGGAAATGAAGTGGCCATCTTATCCTTATATGAGCGGCCAACTTCTAACGGATATTAACATTAAAGCTTTTTTAATGTTTTTGATATAAATATGTCTAATATTAAGAATAATCATCGAAAATATACATCGAAATAAGAGTAAAAGCTCAGTTATTATAAAAACATTATCCTAAAGTACGTATACAATTTGTAGGCTACACTGGAAAATATTTTAGAACTAACACTTGAAGAGAAAATGAGATATGTCACAATGTTTGTTTAATTATCTATACGCCAAATATACCATAACTATATCTATATATAAGGTAATCAAATCTAGAAATATAGCAGCGTAAGCTGACACATTGTAATTATCTCACTCTAACGCCTTATAAAGTTAATGAATAGCATATATGGTGTAGATTTTTACAGCGTCGAGATTTTGATTATTATCACAAAACATTTGAAACGCCTGACTATTTCGCAAAAAAATGGAGGTGGTCCATTTTTACCGCGTAAAATTTTAGAATTCGTATCAATAAAATAATAGTGTAATACTTGTATTTATAACATTTTTCATAGTGAAACTTTCTGAAGTTAATATTTTGTTTATGTATATATTTTAATACTCCGCGAATAATGCATTGAATTTTATAAATAGTCGTCAGCTGATCAAATGTTATATTTGTGCCAACCATATTTTAACTGTCAAATTCGTTTGTTTGTAAACATTCTATCTTGAAATTGAATGGATTATAGTTTAGCAACAGAACTATAAAAATACATTCGTTAGGTACAAAATATATAAAAAGATCTCGATATCTCATTAATACAGCTTATTTTCGTTTCATATTCGGCGGGATTGTTTGTTAAATATGCTTATAAGAAACGAGTGGCGTATATAATTTAATATATATTTAATATATCATAATTTAATATATCAGTTTATATGTTCGTTTATAATACTTATTCTTCACATAGATTCGATCATTGCTTGCTACAATTTCTGATTATGACAATGATATTAGTTGAGCGTCGCTATCGATAGCGCTAGTTTTGTGTGTATTTTGCGTTCAAAGTGGAGTATATCGATATATCTTTCAGCGATACCTTTTTAATGTCCTAAATATTCTTTAGGTTTATAATAATCTAGTTTTACTTTTAGATTAAAAAGAAAATTCAACTCAAAAATGAAATCAACATTTTATTGTTTTTCTTTGAAAATTTCATTCACCTGAAAAACGATCTGTTATGATATAGGTAATCACAATGTATATTTGTTTTTAAGAAAAGAGGTCATTGATTATAGAGTTTGATTGTCAAACTCTATAATCAATGAAGGGAAATTGCAAAAGAAATATTATCTTAACCTTTACGATGAGTCTTGCTTGGTGTCCTTTCCAGTAAGTTATTTGCTTTCTTGGAACGGAACACAATTTAACTGAATGTCTTCGTTTCGTTCCCTCGGAACGTGCTTCGTACCCTTCGTCGTATTCAGTATTTATTCTCTAGAATATTAACATTTTTATTGTTTGTGATAATAATATTTCTCTCCTCATTATGCAATTTTGCTAAAAATACGTTTTATTTCCTTAACAATTTTTCTTTGACGGTTTCGAAATATTCGGTGCACTGGAAAACGACCTGTTCTTTTCATTATTCAAACAATTCTACCAGTTTACTTATTATTGTACATGTCTAATAATTCAGTTTACGTAACCCTCATATTTATTTTTAAATTTTAGTGTCGATTGATTTACAATGAAACTCTTAAACAGGACGGCGAAAATCTCTAAAAGGTTTAAAGCATAAGCGTCAAGAAATTATTATAGTGTAATTATTTTATTTTATTAATATTGAGTTGCTGTACTTGTTGTTTAAAGTAATTAGTTTTTCTATTATCAGTTATGTGAAAGCGTTGTTTGTTATTAAATAGTCTAGTCGGATATGCAGCGTTCAAAAATTCATTAAGATAATTTGTGATATACAAATATTACAGATAAAAGGCTAAACCTTTGATCTACATTCATATTTCAGTTAATTAACAAATTAATTTTTAAGATTCCGTATCTCGAAAGGAAAAAAGGAAACCTTATAAGATCACTCATCTGTCTGTCTGTCTCTTAGTCACATGTGTTTTTTCAGAAATGGTTCGACGTAGAAACTTGAAAACTCACTATATTACTCTTCATATATCTCAATACTCAAAAAGTTTACACCGAAATATCACATTGTTTGAAACTGTATGAATCTATGTCCACACATAACCTATGCGCGCGCCCAATTCCAAAACTGTATAGTCGAAATTTCAGAAAAAAGTATCTTTACTAAATGTTTTTGAAAGATTAACGATGCTTTTGTGCCTGCAAAAAAATAATAGGTAATACAATTACACGGTGAAATAAAATTAGTGCTCATAAATATTTTAATAACAATATTATGTACATTTAAAAGATGATTTGTGCCTAAGCGAGTATAGAATCAGTGAAGTATGAGTTGTATTCGAACTTATGATATTATTTAAATCGATTTTCTTTTAATGTTAAACACTAAAATTTAGTTAAGTCTATATTCTTATTGAGTGTACTGTAAAGGATTTTCAGTGAAATGCAGCTCTATGCCGAGGGATTAATATTTAAAATTTAAAATAAACCCCCTATTTTTATTATATCTTTAATGTGTCATTATTACCTTTTTGACGTAGTTACACGGGCTCAATTTAAGTTACATAGTAAGTCATCCCAAGGAATGAATGCTATCATATCAAATTGAGATTGTTGATTTTAATCATATTATTTCTAATTAGAATAATTTTTTTTAAAATCGTAACAATATTCGAAAAAATCATGCGCTACAAAATTCAAGGATTTCATTTAACATGATTTCTGAAATTTTTTTATCTTGAAAATAAACAATTTAATACGAGTTAATTGATACTTTAAATACGTCTTGGACTTGAAATGTTTTGATCGTAAACTTTTCTGCGAATGCAGAGTTATTTCAATGAAGGGCGTATTTTTCGAATATTTACAGAATTAATTGTAACGATGTTACTTTTTTGGGATCTGTATGAAATGTAGATGTTTTTGAACTAAAGTTTCACATTGTTGCAATACATTTTTTTTACAGTAGCATTGTTCAAAAATCACTTTTCATGTTTCGTAATTAAAAAAAGGCCCATGTTTCAGCGTTTAATTTTTATGTTGCCAATAATAACAAATGAACAACATTTTAATTAGGAAGAAGAATGTATTAAAGATCTTGGACAATTTGTGATATTATAAAATAATAATAATACCTACTAAATTTTTTTTTAACAAAAATGTTAAAAAAATTAAAAAAATCATATCTCTAAAACTACCTTACTACCTTACTCTTAGACCTAGGATAATAAAATTGTTTCGTGTGTATAATAACCGCCTCTATCACCGACATTTTATTGGACCACTTCTTACGGGACCCTGTATATAAATTCATACAAAAGTAAACATTTAAGTGTGCGTAGTATTTGTCTTTTAAGATATTACCATTTTCTTTTATTGTGCGAATATATGCTGACGAGTATGTTCTCCATGGGCGTAAGAAAAAAATGTAGAAAACGATTTCTCCTAGAGATACTCCACGAGATAAAATATCTACCACTACTCTCCACGAGATAAAATATCTACCGAACCTAATCTAAATATATACCAGATTGAAATCGCGTCGTAAAATATTTTGATTTCGTTGTCACTAAGATTGTGGCTTGTTCACCTATACTCTACAGAACATATACTCATACATGCTTTTTGTTGGAGTTCCGTAACCGCATGTTCCGAATTGAACTTATTGTTCTCGGTCTTGTCCTTGTCTTGTATCTATCTGTCATCACTCTCTAACGATACGACGTTAAAAAGACAGGAAAAAAAATGTTTCAATATTAATGAATACGGCTTAAGAAGAGTCAAAATACCAAATACATTTTAATAGCAGATGTGCAATCGAGGTTTTGTTTGATGAGTGTGTATTAAAGTGTTAGAGAGAATATGTCATAATGCGATAGGTTCATCAAGAGTTTCTTAGTAATACATTAGTTTATATGTTTAGATAACATACTTCAAGACTCGTTAATAACAAAATAAGTTGTGATGTTAATGGCACAAATAGCTTCGTTTTGATTTATCTTTTGATCATTTTAATAAAATATAGAGCTCAATGTGAATTAATGGTGTTAATTTTCTAATTGGTCACATAAGGAGCTATAATAGCTCCTTCTTATGTCAGTAAAAACTGTAAATGTAAATTATTAATTCATTTATAAAATTAAAACAAAAATTAACTTTAAACATTGCTTGCTACAATTTCTGATTATGACAATGATATATTTATAAATATTTATAAATTTTAAACTGTGTGAAATGTGGTATATTGTTTTCAAAAGTATCGTAGATTGTAGTTTATTAGAGTATAATGTAACTGATTCGAATATGGTATTTCACCATATTCGAATCAGTTTAGACAAAATTATTAAAATAATTTCAATTAAAACAATGGACGATTTTAACATGTTTTTATTTATTGTTAAATTTCAACATTATTATAAATAGTTTGTATTCCAACACATAATAAAGAAAAAGTTAGCCTATACTTAACTAAGAATTATCAAGTGTAATTAATTCTGTTTGAATGCACATTTTAATTTTTTATAGAATTGTAACTTTTTATTCGTTTATCATCCGTAGTTGCTCAATCCACCGACGTCGCTGTAGGAAACGTGCGAGATGGCATGCGAGGCGGAATAAATAAAAACGGACTTTAAGGCGGGCTGGGGGTAAGCAGCTTAAATTGGATCACGGTAGGAGGCAACGGCATGGGTTACAATGGCTGGCGCGGTGTAACGTGTGTTTTTTGTTATAAGATGGGGCAGCATAGGATGCAATTGCAGGCGCGGCCTATGAAGCGATACCATGTGCTCCGTGCTGTATCGTCTGGGTGGAGTAGGAGGAGCTGACTGTTGGGGATGCATAGGTTTTTGCTACGGTGATTGGTACGGCGTGGGCATAAATGGAGACAGCTGGGGCGACGATAGTCTTAGTTAAGACAGGAATGGCATGAGCATAAGTGACAAGCGGTGCACCATGTTGGATCGAGGAAATAGAATAGGAAGTGCTAACAGCGGGTGCGTAGCTCTTGGTCACAAGAGCCGGCGCGGTGTAAGCGTAGGTGACTATTGCTGGCGCGGTATAGCTGGCGATGGCAAGTTGTGTTGGAGTAACTGGCTGCTGCTGGTGCGGCGTGAGCGTAGCTGGCAATGGTGGGTGCCACGATAGTCTTGAGAAGGGGCGACCCGTGGTTGAACATTGAGGTGAAGTAGGAGGTGCTGACGAGAGTCGCGGCATGGCAGCTCTTTTTATATACTCATTTTTAATACAGTTATTTTGTATAATCACATTTCCCGTGTCCTATTTTAGGAGAATTGGAGAAATGTTTAAAATAGGCTATTTGAAATTTAATTGTATAATCATACTTTGAAATATCTTTCAAATTAAATTGTTTACCACAATTTACTTGGGTTAAAATTCAAATCATCGATTAAAATTTCATTAGCACGATTAGATACATTACGGTTTCATAGAGAACATTATTGGACTTGGATGCCATGTTATGATCGATAATTTACTCTTCCAGTGATGTGGAAACATTTGGAATTGGGTAGCTGTGTTCGGACATTGAGTGTCAGTTTTATCTTTCCTTTTCATTCAATAATTCCATTATATCAGTTTCCATTAACTGAGGATTTTTTACTCACTTTATCTAGGTTATAATTCATAGTTTGATTAAAAGTAAACATTTAATATATAATTTTGGTATGTTATGGAAATTAAATCATAAAATATTTTTAAAATCTCCTTAAATTTTTAGACGCCCAAATGTTTTTCTCGTTACGTTTGCTTAATATTTTAGTTGTTATTTTTATATTTTGTCAACAAAGTTTTCAAAATAACATCCCACGACTTTAGAGTTTATTTAAAAAGTGGATCGCTCGTTGGATTCCTTTTGTAAATAAAATAAAACAAAAAATCGTCTTCCGAATAAAACTAAAAAGCGGGATACGAGAACCCAAAAACATGGTCCCTATATACTAAATTTGCCTTCCACATTTTTATTAGATTTTTCTATTCATAATTATATGTTTTTTCCATTTTGCACACAAATTGAAAAGAAAAACACTTTTGAGGATAACGCATTTACAATTATATTATAATAAAATAATTTTTCAAAATTTATTACTAATATTCTATTTCTATTTGTATCTTTTCGTCTCTGTTTCTATTTCTCCAGCAGATATAGCCTCATTTTACGTACTAGGATTTTGGCATAGTTCTCTCTTAGTCTTACTTGGTTCATAGTAGTCTTCATTAGCATCCCAAAGCGTTGAGCGTGTGTTCCAATATATATATAATATATATATATATATATATATATATATATATATATATATATATATATATATATATATATCTACAACGTTTATAATTTGAAGAGAGCTGCTACATTTCTCAATAAATACGCAAGAAACTATATAAAATAAGATATTAACTATTTTGTGCCCATATTTAATTACTTAGGAGCGAAGCGCTGTTAGTAGAGTGAGGTACATTATTCCCGCCATTTCTATCCGGGTTGTTTCGGGGTCCCTCCTGGGGCTCGTAACGACCCACCTCAACAAAAAGGGGACCCTCGAAGGTCCCCTAATAGTGTCCCGTATCTACAATCACAGTTCTTCCACCCAACAGGGTTATAGCCTGTCCCTCCTCAATGAATCATTTAGTACCTCCATTTTTTTAGAACGCATTTGGAGAACGCTCTAAATGACTCAAAGATCGGTCCATTCTAAACCAAGTTTCGGTGACTAAAGATACCACGTTTTAAGTTCCCGCGTGATTCTAATTTACTATTTGGGCATATGCCCTCAAACAAGACTCTACGCGCATCGTGGTGCTCGCTGCAGTGGAACAGAATATGAGTCACGTCCTGCATCTCAAACCCACAGGTACATGCCAGGCTATTCCGAAGAGCAAATGTAACAAGCTGGCGCGGAATGCGCCTTGCCCCGTAAGAAACTGAGAAGTGTAATAACCAGAAACGAGCCAGTTTGTATTCAACCGCTCGGAGACATCGGGGAAGAATATCCTGGTCGTTTCCCTCTTGGAATCGAGGGAGGACCATCTAGACTGCCAGTGGGCAACAACAATCTCTAGGATACGCCTCTTTCTATCAACAAGAGATTCCCTTAACTAGAGTGAGTTCGTAATCAGTGAGTAATCAGTTAAAACCATTCTGCTATTAATTTTGCATCCTTTATTATACATTAAAAAACAATTCATTTCTCTGTGGCAAGTGTGTGTACAAATTAGTCTACAAATTTTTTTGGTACATATGCAAATGAATATTTTTTGTTAATACAGTAAGAAAAAAATTAGCTTAGTGTCTTGAAGTAGAAAGAGAAGTTAAAAAGCCCGCAATGAATTTTAGAAAATAATCTAGTATAGAGTACTACATAATAACTGATTAAAAAGCTAATTGAAATAATATTTGCAAAAAGACCTGAGCATTTCTGGGCTGACCAGGGACTTAATTTGTTCACGGTTAGCTTTTGTTACTTTAGATGTCTATTGGAACTCAAAACATTCAAAACTTTTTGTCTTTCCTCGAAATGTCTTTCCTCGACCGTGTGGCTGGGAAATTAAACACATTTTATTACACATTTAATTTAAAACTGAGGAATGCAAGAAGCGCATGTAAATTAGTTCATATTTATTTTAGTAGTAGGTATTACACCCGGATGGAACGAAGTTCCTTTCGATTAATTAGTGAAGGAATTGTAATAACATTTTATTTCTTTTAAGTTATAATAATAATTATTGTTATTATTTTTTATTATTTATTATGTACAAAAAACCTGTATACACTCAACAAAAATAATCGTCGCGATACCACACTGTTCAATGTGAAATAGAAAGACGAAACGAAAATAACTGGCTTGCTTTCTATGAGAGAGAGAGAGAGACAGACAGAGAAACACGCGCACGCCGCACGGCTTGCAGCGCGCCCGCTAGCAACTATAGCAAAAAGTGTCGTTACAACTTTTGGTCTTAATTTTTTCCGTCTAGCCCCCTTTGGCAACGCGCGATTGCTTCGTTCCAAAAATTGAATTATTTAGCGAGCGTATTCTTGCTTAAAATTCCATTAACATTATACAAAACAGATTCGTGGAGATAGTCTGCCTTGCTGAACAATACCTACCTTGGAAACAATGTTTATAGGAGGGGTGTGACGAGAGATTCAACTGAATGACGGCTGCGTTTGTTTCTATACGAGTGACCGATGCCGCAGCGGGCGCCAGCGCACTTGTGGATGGGAAATACCACAGGTTTGCTGGGGTGAAAGTGCTACGAATATCGTTTTACATCAAAATGTAATTATAAACGCGGTCAGGGAAACGTTTTTAGTAGCCGATCCGATGGATATTTTCAAATAATTTCCTCTTTAAGTGGAAAAACGTTTGATATCGATAATTATTTTTAAGTTTTTGTCTTATTCAATAGTGATTTCTTTCGTAAGTTTTTGTTTTATTCACATTTTAATGGTTGAAGATATTCTTTGAGGATATTCATTATACCAAATTTATAATTTGTGTCCGATTAAAACTAATAAATTAAGAAATAATTTAGTGTGTTTTTTCGGGTAAAGATGTTTTTGAAAAAGTATAATATATTTGTCAAATGTTTTGGCTTTTTGCTTTAACTTTTTGTCCACAGAAATTTGAATTTGTCTCCGCCCAGGAATATCTTTGAGTGTAAGCTATTAAAATACGTTAATATGTTTATTACAATGTCAAATCTAAAGTCACTTCTACGTCAAGCTTATTAACAAAAAAAAATAGGTGTATTTTTTATGTCTGTGAGAAAAACGGCTGTAATGGACAGACAGAAAACCTGGTAGTGATCTTATAAGGGTTTTGTGTTTCCTTTTGAGGTACGGAACCCTAAAAACCTAGTAAAGAAAAAGTATCTTACAATCTTGCCAATTACGTATTTTCGGGCTGCACGCAAACACATTGTAGAATAGTTAATTTGATAGGGTATCTAAAATAAATAGGAAGAATCAGTTTTAATTAACAAGTTCGCAACCCTATTAATTACGCCTGATAATGTAATTGAACACATATATGTATAAATATGTATATATGTATATATATATACATATATATATGTATGTATATATATATATATATATATATATATATATATATATATATATATATATATATATAGACAGTACTTATGTATCTTCACTAAATAGCGCTACTTGAATCCGTAACAGTGAACCATGGGTAGCTGCAATACACCTATTTTTTTTATTAAATCATACCATTTTTTTCTGGAATTCAAAAATTGTTATAAGCCATTAATGTGGAAATGCATTAATCTATATCTTTTATTTGTAAAAATGTAAGAATTGTGACAATATTGCATATCCTTCTCAGCGATGCGATGGTGACTTTGATTTTTCCAACTACCCCTTTCATTTGCATGGTTTTACAAAAGAAAGTTACAGAAAAAAAGGATAAACGATAAAATGATAGGTGTTCAATTTCAAAGCGCAGTTGTTTAAAATTCACAAGTAAAAATTATTGCCATTTGCAAATATTTGACGTCCATAATTCGCCCAAATTACTAAGATTATAAAAAAATACTATCATCGATTTTGAAATACACTTATTTGATAAACAATTAATACAATATTTTTGAAATTATTTAGATAAATTATTATTTGCTTCTTAGTAATAATATTAGTCTAATTTTATTTACGATTTCAAAGCAAATCCTCAGGAATGTATATTTAAGACGATCAGAATGTTAGAATCTTTTTGAAGAGATAGTTATTGTTCTTAGAATGACAGTAGCCAAAATGCGTATCAGTGGTTTTTGCTATTTTTTTGTAATACGTTCTCAAGTGAGTGAAATTAGTGAATATGTCATTTTTAGTGCGAGCGGATATACGGATATGATTTTATTGTATGCCGAATGCAATAATAATAGTGACCCTTAGGATGTGCGCTGAGCAGTACCCGAACTGAACTGAGATAAGTACATAAATATATTCAAAAACAAAATAATTTGAATTTAAATAATAGTGCATGCGTACATAAACTAATTTTAAAATACAAATACGGATGTCATGAAGTGAAATGCGTTCTAAATAAATGAATAAATTACAAAAGGAGCAAATTGTATCGAATCAAGCGCACGTATGTTTACTTCATTTTGTTCATTTACTAATTATTACCACATATTGAATATATTTGGCGTTAATTTTGTAGAAATGCATTATTCACAATTAAATGAAACTACGTGATGTAGTATTATTTCTACTATCTTTAATTTCTTTACCGCGACCTAGGTTTCGTTGTATTACAACATCTTCAGGTGGGATATTAGCAAATATATCTTTCTAATATCCCACCTGAAGATGTTGTAATACAACAAAACCTAGGTCGTGGTAAAGACATTAAAGATAGTAGAAATAATACTACATCACGTAGTTTCATTTAATTGTGAATTATTACCACTGTGGGAGTGTATTAGCAGTTTCATATCAAACAAACGCAATTTATTTGTTACGTCTCGGTTGTATTCTTGATGTTTTGCGTTTGACGATGTCGACGGTTTCCAAGAATAATCTTGCACTCCGGCCATACTTGCACAACATCAAAAGTTTTTTTATGCCGTGAGCAGAAAACTCTTTTCCATTATCAGTTTGTAATATGAGCGGCGCGCCAAGCTCCAAAAATCTTGTAACAGTTCGAATGCCACGAGGAATTAAGTGGTGCGACCATTGTGAAAATGTTGTGGCATAGCTTTGTAATTTGTCACTATTTATATTCATCGTCCATCGCTAACTGTAAATCAGTCAAATCTATTTGTTCTCGTTAATTAAAATTATTTGACATCAGTCATAATTATTCTAAGACATATTAAATTATTTTTAGCATACGAAACGAAATGTTTATTGGTCATCAAAAAGTTATGTTTAATTAAATATCTTTTTAGAAATGAACATTTTGTTTCGTATACTGAACATAATTTACTATATATTTTGATAGACTTTTTTTGGAATGTACAGTTTTCCATATTACATTAGTCGATTTCTTTTGACACGCGTAAATAAAGCGGAAATAGCGACCTTAGTGGCATGAAATGCAATTCGTTTTATGATACTAGGCATTATCGTTTAGTCATATCATGATGTGGTAAACCATTTTGCTGGGAATATTAACAAATCTTTGATCCTCATCGATCTAACCGATTTTTAAATGGAGACATCGTTATATGACAACTAAATAGTGGAGCGTTTCATGAAAATGTACCGTTTCATGAACCGCTCAGACATATCATAATATGATATAAATATGGTCAGTTGTTAAAATATCGACTAAAATATTTGAAGGCAAAGTTAGGTACAGTGAAAAGTGAGACTGAAATCCAAACTGTAAAAAAAAGCTGTCAGCTGAATAAATTGTGATCAAATTACTGAAATAATTTTAATTAAATTCTTGGGATCGTATTGTATCTTTTTTTGTTTACTGTTAGATTTTAACATGATTATAAATAGTTTGTCCATTATATAATAAAGTACAATTTAGTACATCACTAAGAATTATTAACTACAATTCATATTATTTGGATTCATTTTTAAAGAGCTGTAACTTTTTATTCGTTGACCGTCCGTAGTTTGTCAATCTACCGGCGCTACTCTAAGAGAGGTACAAGACAGCAAACGCGTGGAAGTAAGTCGCGGAATTGAGTCGACGAACTTGAGTAGAGGTTGGGCGTAAGTAGTTCGGACTGGGGCAACGTAAGACGCAACGGCCGGCTCTACGCTAGCCGAAGCAGCTTAACTTTTAGTTACGAGGGGCGCTGCGTAGGACGCGATTGTAGATGCGGCGTATGAAGTGATGCCATGTATTTCATGCTCGATCGTTAGGGTCAAGTATGAGGAAGTGACCACTGGAGCAGGATAGGTCTTTGCTGTGGCGACAAGTGCTGTTCGGGTGTAAGTACAGTAAGACACAGCTGAGGAAACACTTTAATTAAGACGAAGGCAGCGTGAGCATACATGGTGATTGCACTTAGCTGGATCGAAAAAGTGGAATAATGGATGGAACGCGTAGCTCTTGGCCACGAAAGAACGCGCGACAATAGCTTAGGTGGCTAGCGCTGATATTAACTACATCGCCAGCTACACCCACATTTTGGCTTTTTTGTCACCCATTGGTTTCTTTTGTGAAAGTGTAAATCTTACAAAGGGAAAGTTTTACTTTAAAACACACACAAATATTTGTTTCTATAAAGTAGATAGGTAACGTTGACGTGCTAGTGTCGTTCGCTGGTGTTTCTTTGTTTAGTTTTGAAATGTTCTTCGTGATTAAATTTAGATTATAATCTTATTTCAAATATTTTTAATAGTTGCCAAATACTAGAGAATTTAATCAAAGCAATATTGGTTGTATTTTCAGCTTTAATTTTAAATGGATGCGTTGAATGTTTTGAAATGATGCGTGAATCAAATATGTCGATTTTGTAGTCTGCGGCGGTGCCGTCAGAGTATCTTCAAGGTATAGAAGATATAGCGGATCAATGATTGCGTTTACGCTGTCATTCAACATATTCTAAATTAGAGACGAACATTTGTTATATACTGATCGATATATATATATATATATATATATATATATATGTTGATAGATATTTTTGGAAATGTAATAATACGAATTCCGAGAAGTTGACCGAGGATGACACTAAAATTAACCCTTCGATATCACAAAGTTAAAACTTGCAGTGAATAAATGTGCCTCTTGGTTGCCGAAATGCCGAATACTTTAATTGATGAATTATGAGACAACCTGGGAAATGCCGTAGGCTTTAATTGATGAATTTTGAGACTCTACGGGTTAACGTAGTAGAGTCTTTACATCATCTTTACATCTTTACCTGGCTCCATATATGAGCTGTGTGTATGGCCTGTGTCCATGAACATTGCATATAGTCTTCGGTATTTTGCTATAACTTTGTCTCACTCTCCCTCCCTACTTCTCGGTCTTTCTCATACTCAATAAAAGTTATTTGCTAAAAAGGGGATATAAATTTGATGTTTAACAGCCCTTTATTCATGGTAAACACACTTTTTAAGTCGATTTTTTTTGTTATGATCATAATGAGCAGAATATTTTTATTAAGCGTGTTGTTATTTATGAATGTTTTTTCATTTACAGAAAGAGAAATTATCGCCAAGGCCAGAACAATATTTCATTCAAAATACGACTGCCAGGTATCCGCAAAAACTTATCGCACATAAAAATAACGTACAACACATTCGAACTTGTATTTTCAGAATTGATTTTGGTCTATCAATTTCACTTAATTTGTTTCAATAAATTACAAATTGGAAAATTTAACTTGAATGATATTCTGTGGAGTAAAAAACCTTCTTGTCCAGACGATAGGAGAGTAGGTTTGTAGGAATAACAAAATAAACGTAAACAGAAAACAATAACTAATTCAATGAATTAAATTCACTGTTAATAGATCTAATTTTAAAAATAAAAACTAAATATTTTTACTCTTTTTTTCGGTTTGTTTACTCTGAATGACAGATAATGAGTAATGAGAGCACAATTGTCATTACGTGATGAGTTCAGAATACGACATGTGATTGTTTCTTAAGGTGTACTTTCTGATGAATTTAGTTGTATTGGTGTTAAATCATGATCTGTATGACGTAGCATGCATAGCAAGCATAGCATGTCTAATGTGGCTGTAACAGCAAACATATGATAAATATAACTAAAAACTATAACTTATGTGGTATGTAACTTAATTTAGTTAAATTGAGTTACATATCTGAATAAAGTATATAGTTATAAAATTTAAATAAGAGCATTAAAACTCAAATTTAAAACTATCTAAAACCTCATAATATTCGTACATTAGCCGTATATTCGACGCTCAGTGTTTTTTTGTGCTTGTTCATTTTCGATTACACTTTCTGCTCTGCTTAGAAATTTTGCTTAATTTAATTATTTAGAAACTCAAGCTCAATAACTATTATGTTAATAATGTATTTTAATTATGAAATTATTATCTCCTGAAAGATACTTTTAAGTATAAGCTGGGAAATCAGTGAAATTTCTGCTAAACCATAATGTATGTATGAAAAGATTATGCTAAAAATGAAGGCAAAATAAGAAAATAATTTATCATAATTATTTATTTACGTATTTCTTAAAAACCCCACGTCCAACTTACGGATTTATCCAAAGCGTTGGGCACGTGGAAAGAGATTTCCTTTCACTCTCAATATATGAATAATCTCGCTAGATACGAGCAATGCAGACGATTGACAGAAATAATTCCGACAATAACCAGAACATAACATACTTTAATGCACGCATACCACAAAAATAGGGCATAAAAAATCAAAGTTGCTTTGGTCGGCTCTCGCCAGTTGTTACGAGTCACGAGTGTTATGTCGACCAAAACCGCTGACTCTACAACTTACATTTATAGTATTCAAATAGCAAGGCGATCTTTTCAGTTAATAGCAATCATAATTGGCGCAGTCGGTAGGATCCGAGCTAGCGAGATTTTCTGAATTCGAAAAATGTGTGTTTAATGAATTGTATTTATGTAAATACAATTCATCGGCGACATCGGGACAACCTGAACCTGCACTCATTCATTTCACCGAGTGGAAGCTTTTAAAAAAAAAATCGAAAACATAATTGACCAATCACAAGAAGAATTTAGTCTACATTTAGCATACCTAATTGACAAAGAAGAAAATACCTGAAGAAATATAATCAACAGAATTGGCACTCAACCGACGCATATAAATATTGAAGAAAGGAAAAGATGAAACAACTATGAATACGAATTTAATTATTTATTGCCAGTAGTAGCGATCCTTTATTCAATCGCACAAAGCTAATTCGTACATGACATTATTAATATTGAATCTAATATAATTATTGTTTAACTCATATTATTGTTATTTAATTGTATACTTTTATTGTGTATAGTGATCCGATTACAATTTTGATCAGTTACACTACAATGTCAATTAACACCGAACACATTTTACACAACAAGAGTTTAGATGAATTTACAAAGTTTATTTTTGAATACCACATAAACTAAATTACATATTTTGAAAATTTTAATTAATAAAGTAACATTGCATTATATAAGTCAAATTATGATTTTCCTCGGGAGGGGGAGTTTTTTAAAAACGAATTCTTTGGTCCAATGAAGCTGGAAGCCTTTAATCCATTTCAATTTACTTTTAATAATACAATATATTTCTTTATAGTTAGTGAGTACGTTATATAATTAAAGATTACAAATGAATACTTTTACAAATAGATAAAAGATAATGAAGTAGCTAATAACAAATTTTAAATATAAAGATAACGAATCTGTATCGAGATGCGGCAATCAGATCTGGAGACTACGGTGAATGTTGGACTGAGCTCCCTGGTCATGTGGTGGGGGGCCTTTTATATCCTCGATAGGATATTGTTCTTTAGGCCAAGCATTCTCTGGATGCAGATGATAGTGTTTACATTAACTGGAAATATCGTCTTGCTGTTTGAAAACTAAGAATGCAAGTTTTAGAGTCAGCGGTTCTGGTCGGCATGACACCTCCCTTTTTAGAGCAGGCCTCTTATTTGTCCTTGACGAAGAAGGATCTGCCGGTATTTTCCAAGGGGCCATTTTCCTCGTTAGATTTTTTTGGGCTGTTTTTCTTTATTTTTAAATAATTAAGTTAGCTGCGACAGATGAGAGTACCATGTAGAGCTGTGTTGTTAAATAGTAGTGTACTGTGTTATCTATTCTATTTATTTCTAGTGGTCGCTCTCTCTCTCTAT
The DNA here is from genome assembly GCA_039881145.1 of Druceiella hillmani. NCBI lineage: Eukaryota > Metazoa > Arthropoda > Insecta > Lepidoptera > Hepialidae > Druceiella > Druceiella hillmani. The sequence continues at coordinate 4,511,144 of JAYKKI010000037.1, read as the reverse complement.
TCAATTTCCTGATTCGGGTTTTTTTTCAAGAGGCGTGTTTTTATTTTTAAGGGTTGCAATTTATTTTCAATGGTTATGTTCGTTAATTCGAATGATAGTAATTTAATTGGTTGGCCCTTCAATTCGTTATGTGTATTTGTAATTTTATTGTGTCGATATTCTTATAGATGTATGTTAACAAGTTGACGGAAGTTTTTGAAGGAGTATCAGGCTGTGGATGCAGTCTGAATGCTGTGGATTCTCAATTAAATTCATTTTGTTGCAATAATATACAGATTTAAATTTCTTGCATCCGTCATGTATTCGTACGAATGCGATGTTTAATTTGATTTCTAAATGTTAGTGGTGTATCTTCAAAATAAAATATATCTTTATAATATTCACATAATTTTAATAAATGCTCTTTTCGTGTTCTATTGTATTAAATATTGAAATGTTATATTTTTAGTAGTTTTTCAAAATTATTGTGTACGTTTTCGCTATCATAGGTTTTAAAATTTGTTACATCAAAATTTTTCGGAAAAGGTACATCTAAAATAGGGCGAGCTAAACTAATAATTATCTCATTAAAAGATTTTTTTGTAGCTACATAGGCGTACCCTTTATTAGAATTAATAATTATCGGTGGAATAGGTGGGGAGTCTCAGGTGTATAAATTTCTCCATTAGGATTTGATACGGGTATTTTTATTTATATTGTTGATTTAGCGCGAATTATTTTTTCAAATATATTATTATAATATGATCTAAACATTAGTATAGAGTTATTCGCTTTGGGAGTAATTATTTTTTTTTCATAAAGGATTTTTCTACATTCATTTGTAATTTTTCAAGTAAATCTAGTCCAATTAATCCGTCGAAGGTATTATGAAATTTTGTAAAGCTATGCTCATGAAATTCTTTGAATATTGGTATCATAATGGTATAATTATTTCGAGTAGTGCAATGCACATTTGTTACGGTAAGTGGATCGTATTTAATAAAATAATTTTAAAATATTGTTCAATCACTTCAGGTGATAAAAATGATTTGTTAGCGTCAGTATTGATGAATAATTTTGAGGAGGACTACGGATTTGTATGTACGGTAATTGTTTTTTATTTCGAATACTAACTTCCATTATATTTCTATATTTCGACCTGGGTCCTTGTGAAAATTTTCATTTTAATTAATAATACTTTCCTGTTTGGAATTATTTTGTCCAATTTGTTCGTCGTAATATATATTTTGATTATTATTTTCTAAATCGTTCAAATGAACTTCTTCGTCTTTATAATGTGTTGACAGTCCCAGATTCTTTTGAATGAATATACTGACTTCCATTTTGTGTCTGATTGTGTAGTAACGATTTTTTAATTATAAAAAATGCCGTTCATAGTCGTTGGCTTTTGCTGGTCCACGAGCATTTATTTGATTTATTTATAAATTTATTTTGGATGAATACTATAAAACTTTTTCATCAAATTCGTTTTGAAATTGGAATGACTGTTTTTGATAAAAATTAAAATTTTGTTTCCTTTGTGGAAAATTAAAACCATTTTTCTTATTTATGTCAAATATTGGTTTTGTACGTTCATTGGAATTATGTTTATTTTGTAAATAGGCTATATTTTCTTCTTTAATATATTGAAAAGCTGCGGGCAGACTATCTGGTCGCATGACTCAGTTGATTGAACCTACTGGTTACTTTAAACCAGTTAAATACGTTTTTAGTGTTTGTGCCCTGAAAAATTTTCGTTTGTAAATTTTGAGGTCCGTTTCGTGAATGTCGTTTTGTGAATTTTTCACGAAGTTGGATGTAACAAATTTTGAAACCTATAATAGCGAAAACATATACAATGATTTTGAAAAACTACTAAGAATAGAACATTTAGACTCAGAACGAAACGAGCATTTATCAAAATTATGTGAACATTATAAAGATATATTTCATTTCGAAGATACACCATTAATATTTAGTAATCAAATTAAACATCACATTAAAACAATTGATGTAACACCAATATACAGTAAAACATACAGATACTCATACATACATAAACAAGAAGTCCAAGACCAAATAAATAAACTGTTAAATCAAAAACTTATTCAACCCTCTGACTCACCAAGGTCATCCTGTATTTAGATAGTCGATAAAAAGCTAGATCAGTCCGGAAAAAGGAAATGGAGATTGGTCGTAGATTATAGTACTATAAATACCCAATACCAAACATAAGCAATGTATTTGATAAACTTGGTCGTTGCCAATATTTTACTGCCCTGGACCTTGACAGCGTTTTTCACCAAATAGAAATGCACCCAGACGATATTAAAAAGACTGCGTTTACTGTTGAAAACGGTCATTATGAATTTTCACGAAGATAACGAAACGGACCAAAAATTGAATTAAATGAAAGTTATATTAATTGTTTTAAATTATGTAAGGAAATTATAATCTATTTATTTGGAAGACAGTTTACAATAATAACCGACCATAAAACCCTATGATGGATATCCTCTTTAAAGGATCCAATTCACTCCTTGTGAGATGGTGCCTTAAGATAGAGGAATTTTATTATAAAATAATTTTTAAAAAAGGGAAAAATAATATAAATGCCGGTGGTTTATTACGAATAGAATTACAACATGTATTTTAGAATTAACCCTTCCGACGAAGCTGTCGCAGAATACAACATATCTTTCATGGCAAATACAACAGAACTACCTCAGTTATCTCACTTAGAAGATGACCTTCCAGAAAATGAAAATTCAGACAGGCAAACTGTTCATACAAATTTAGAAGATCAAATATTAGAGATCCCAATAACCACTAATCCATTGAATTTATTTAATAATCAACGTAATTTACGTTCATTTTCCATTCATCTGCCAAAGTAAAAATTGTACAAGCATTTCCTAACAAAAACAATTTATTGCCCAAATTAGCACTAGTAATATAAACAAAGATATAGTTGAATTAATCAAACAATATATCAAACCAATATAATAAACCAAAATATCAGATATGGTAAGTGGATATCAGATGAAAACCATATCCTGTTAATTTTAGCCACTTTCAAGAAATGTTTGAAAATTCGGCATATACATAACACTTTGTAAGACGGTATAAACAGACGTCATTAATGAAGAATCACAATTAGAAATAATAAAAGCGCATCGCGATAATAAAACTAACAACCTCGGAATACATGAAACAGAACAACATATTAGACATAAATATTATTGGCCGAATATAACTAAAAACATTACAGAATACATAAATAATTGCGGTATCTCTCAAACAAACAAACATGAAAGAAATCCAACTACACAATTTAGAAATTGGTACGACTAAAATTCTGGACTATAATGAATATTTTCTCCAAATATGATCAGGCGTACCATTTAGAAACCCTGACGGCAATCAGCATAGTGAACCCATCAACTATTTTTATGTCACACCACAGTCTACTCCTAAACATTACTATGGGCCAAGGAACAGAAGGGAAATATTTATAATTATAAAGAATTTGCACAATTGCGTAAGATTAATATTCATTATACAACTGATAACAATCCCCAATCGAATGGTGCAATAGAAAGATTGCACTCTACATTACTAGAACACACATGTATATTCAAAGAAAATAAACCTAATACCCCGAGTAACGAATTAATGTTACATCATATCCTTTCGAGCGTAATTATTTTATCAATTAAAGGATAAAATAATTACGCTCGAAAATCAGATTAAAACATTAACAGAAAAAACGCACTATCCTTTCCATTCATCATATACGACGCCTCTTAATAAATATTTAAAAAATAAATTTTTATCAATCAAAGAAATGTATAAGTCTATTAGTAAAAATTAAAATTCGTCGTAGACTTATTAGCGGACGAGTATCCATAATTACAAGCATAACCGAAAATTTAGATCAAGACGATACGAAAAAATACAAAAACGTTATACTTAAGCTCTAAGCAAATCCAGATAAGATAGTAAATAAAATAAATAAAGGAATCAGTATTAGCAAACCGCTGCTTGAAAGCTAGAATGCAACAATCGTAACAATAATAAATAATCAAATCAGTATTGAAAGCAAAATCAATGAAACAATTAGAAACTCAAACCAAAGGAACCTTATGTTTTCAGATTTCATAAAAATAGATAGCTTGTACGGATTGGCTAAAATAAACACTAAAATAATTTTGGAATCACTTAATAATATAGAAAATGCTATAGCTTTTTCTCAACTCCACACAATACATACACATTACACAATACATACACTGAAAACACTTTACTCGCCTAATTAATTAATTATAGATGATTAAATAGACATTAGAGATTATTACGATATAATAGAGATTGGATCCTATTATACTGACAACATGATTGATTTTTTAATAAAAATATTCATTATGTACGACGAGGTATATTCCTATTATCGCCTATTTCCCACAATTATAATAAATCAAACAATAATAATTCCTCCAAAACCGTTTCTCGCTGTGAACAAATATTCGTTACAATACATGACGGATGGTTGCAAGAAATTTATTCACTCTTTAAAATATTTTCCATGTATAGAATTCACTTTCTTACATTTTAATTATATGTATGGATTAGTACTATTTACTATATTACTAACGAGGAATACTTTAATATTGTCTAATAAGATATCATATCTTTAATGAAAATAAGTCGTTTTACCCAAGCTTATAGTAAAGCGGACATGAGTCAAATGAAATGATAAAAAAAGCTGACTAATGAATAATTTCTGATCAAACTGTTGAAATAATTTCAATTAAAATCACTAGAAACTCTTTTAAATTTTTTTATTTCTTGTTAAATTTTAAAAAAATGCATAAATATTTTCTATTTCATCCACTAAAATAAGTGCAACTAATTCTTTTTCGATAAATATTGTTATTGTTTAAAGAACTGTAAGTTTCTATTTGTTTACCATCCGTAGTTAGTCAATCCACCAGCGCCGCTGTAGGAAACGTGCGAGAGGGCAGGAGCAGGGGAATAAGTCAGGGCGGTCTTGAGGAAGGGCTGGGCGTAAGTAGCTTGGACTGGGGCAGCGTAGGAGGCGACCACTGGGGCAACAATGGCCGGCGCAGCGTAGCTTTTAGTTACGAGGGGCGCTGCATACGACGCTATCGCTGGCGCTGCATATGAAGCGATACCATGTGTTCCGTGCTGTATCGTCTGAGTGGAGTAGGAGGAGCTGACCGGTGAGGTGGCATATGTCTTAGTTAGGGTGACGGGTGCGGCTTGGGAGTAAGTGGTGACAGCTGGGGCGACTATGGCTTTACTTAAGACGGGAGCGGCGTGAGCATAAGTAGCGAGTGGTGCACCGTGCTGGACAGAGGAACTAGAATATGAAGTGCTAATAGCGGGCGCATAGCTCTTCGTCACAAGAGCTGGTGCAGCGTGAGCGTAGGTGGCTACTGCTGGTGCGGCGTGAGCATAGGTGGCTAGCGCTGGGACCGCGTGAGCGTAGGTTGGGATGGCGGGAGCGGCAATAGACTTAACGAGAGGCGCCCCGTGGCTGACCGTGGAAGTAGAGTAGGAGGTGCTGACAGCAGGTGCACTATGTGCAGCGTATGCTGCGATGGGTGCGGCGTGCACGGCGGTCAGGGCGGGCGCTGAGTAAGCAAACGCGGGACCGGCGCTCAGGGCCAGATGTCCAGCGTGAGCCGTCGCGATGCAGGCCAGCAAGACGGTCAACTACACAAAATGAAGTTAATTAATATTCGTAAGTTTGTGACATTGATGTGAAAGTAATTTCAAGAAGTATTTCGATAATATTTTCTCTTGTCGCCTTTAGTTTAGCAATTATTTTGTTTGACTAATTAATTTTCAGTAATAATGGTAGTTAATCGTTTGTTTTAAGAGAGTCAAATACAATTCACACTCTAATGAAACATGGAAATAAATCACAAACAATTTGAAATATTTAACGGTCGAATAATTATTATTACATTATAATATCTACCTGGTATGCCATTTCTGCGATAGTTGGTATGGCGAGTGATAAGTGTGAATGGTATAAACTGCGAGGCAGCGCCCGTTTATATACGACTGTCGTCGCACCCGGCGGGTGTGGATGCGATTAGCAAATATCACGTACATGTGAAAGGGTCACTGTGTCTTTTATTTTTCTTTGTGTCTTTTATATAGTAGTAATGAAATATGAATTTTTATTTTCTGATGAAAGTTGACATTGAAATAGTTGTCCTGGTAGGTACAGGCGTTCCCACACATAAAATTATAGTGATTTTTGTAAATTTATTAAAAAAATATTCTTCATAATCCGTCAAATTAAACTTATTAAAAATTTATTCCATAAGGACGAGTGATACAAAATACTATTCCGTGACTGGATGGAAAAAAGAAGCGTTTAAAGGTATAAAATAAATAAAGTAATTATGCGCAGATGTCTTAGTTTTACTGATTTTGTTTAGTTGGTAACACTGAACGTAGAATGGACCTGGGTAAAACATTTTTTAAACGTTTTTAATAAAAAGTAGCGAATAACTATTTGGTTAGAAAGGATAAATTCAGAGGCTCCAATAAGTGCGATTTTAACTTTGATTAATTAATTTACCTACTTTCATGTACAAAAGTGATTCACATGACAAACTTATTGCTACGAGATCAATATCTTACATCCAACCAGAACATGGGTCCTGCCCCACTAGACGAGCAGCCGGGAATCTGTCCGCTAAAGACCGATTTCTATTGAAATAAACCGACAATACACACACCTGACCTTTATATATATCTATATATATATATATATATATATATATATATCCATTAATTGTGAAGAAAACATGTATAATTATTAAAGAAATAAAAAGTTGCTTGCTATTAGTTTGAAACAAGGATATTGTGCATTAGATGTTCGAATATGATACCATTAGCAACGAGAATAAAGTGGTATTGAGTATTAAAATGAACCACCATTTTTAAAGCCATCCATCCACCATTTTAAAGTGACCTAATTAAAAGCTGGCTTTTTTTTCTTGACATGTCCTTTCATGACTTTTGGCAAAATGACATATTCTGGGAAAGAATTCCGTTTTGTCATTTGTTGTAAGAAATGTTGACAATAAGAAATTGGAAAATATAAGTAAATACATTTACTTTTTGTTTTAAATAATCGTTAAACTTTATGAAGGACGAGTTATTTCAAATACTTTGATAAGGTGTTTTTTTAAAGAAACGTTGAAAATGTAATGTATCTAAATATTGTAAAATGAAATAAATTTTACGATTAAAGGGAAGGAACGACAGAATATGAAATTATAATTTAATGTAAACAGAATTGTTGGTGCTGCCTGATTGTCTGTAACAAAGTGCAATGTGAGGTGTTATCACCAATCGAAAACGACCCGAGCGAAATGATATGTTCAAGAATAGACCTTTGTTCGCTTATGAGGTTTGAGGATTATTTAAAGACTTTTAAAAACTTTCATTCAATAAGTTTGCACGCCTAACAGCGGAAAATTGATAAAAATCCTACGTCGCGTTGACATGAATACACAAAGGCAAAATCCTATCGTTTATAGAAGCATTTCATAATGAAAATATAATTGTTAAAAAGGGTTTGAAAATGTAGTGAAATTTTCTAGCTAAAAAGTGGCTTGAAAACTAAAAAAAGGAAAATAAACAAAGTAAAAACGTTATCCGGAAGAGGCTATTTGTAGTGTGAAACTCGTTGTTGACTAAATTGTCTAAATTATTAATGTATTATTCAATGGGGAAAAAAAGTGAATTTACACTGCAGGTAAAGTAGTAAATTCACCATACTTTTAATATTTATTGAGAAACGCGTCAGGCGATTTGTCTAAGAAACTAAATCAATCTAAAATGATTTTATATTACAATTTTGAAAATATTTATCGTTTACTCTTGGCAAAAATCGCTATCGAAATTTGTGCAATTAATATTATAGAAACAGTACTAATTTCACCACATTCAATTTTATTTAAAAAATGCGTGGAGCGATTTGTTGTGACAGTAAGATTCAAAATATAACATTTTATGTTAAATTTAGAATTTTGCTGTCACGTGACAATTACCTTAACTAACTCCAAAAAATAGGTGGTTCTGAATTCGACTGTATTTTTAGAGTTCTTTATCTCAAAAGAAAGAACGTAACTCACATAAAACAGTTCACATGTCGATTTGTTCTTTTTTTGTTTTTAGAAACTTGAAATAGACATTGTAATGAAGTATATTAAATAGGTATTTCAGTAGCAAACACTTCTAAATATAATTCAGTGTTAGCTATGGCAATTTTAGGTAGGGCAAATCAAGTATACGAATTGTTTTTTTGTTTTATATTTGTAGTATAGGACTCGTTTGAAAGACCAGTGAAAAGAGTTTCATAATTTTTTTATAATTTGGTAGTAGTCAAATAAATTTTTCAAAATATGTTTTTTTATGGATTTTAGAAGCCTGTGTCTGTGTTCCTGTCTGGTTCTTCTCTGGATTTTTAGAAGCTTGTGCAAAAGTTGTCTGAAAGCTATGACGATGATTCTTGATACCATAATTTTGGAGATATTTACAATAATTTATATGTCCAAATATTTAATTATATTAGGTACTATTAAATATTTATTGGGCTCTATATATACATATATATATATATATATATATATATATATATATATGTGTGTATATATATATATATATATATATATATATATATATATATATATATATATATGTATATAGCTAATAACTTTAGCATTTACTAAGAGAAGACCTCGGTAACAGCTAGGGCATGCAAACCGGGAACCGATAATTGTTTATTTATCAGTTATCGGTCTCTTTGAATGATGAAAAACGACAAATATCGAAAAATAAATCGAGAAATACCGATATTCGATAAAAGAAACTTATAAGAATTAAGCAGAACGAAGACTATCATTTATCCCAGGAGTTCCCAACCAGGGGGGCGCGCCTCCCAAGAGAGCCTCCATAGAGAGATGTCAAGGGGGGCGGAAAGCGTTTGCATTTAAAAGTAAAGGGGGGGCATGAAAATATAATTTATAGTCCGGGGAGCCTCAACAAAAAAAAGGTTGGGAAACCCTGATTTATCCGAATATTCCGAATCCGGACGAACTGAGTGTTCTTTTCAACACACGTGCCGCGCTGAGTGCGGGAGCACGACGCGCTCCCTTTCCGCCGCAGTACTTTTGACATTGTGTGTGTGCGTGCACCATGCACGAGTCGCTGTCGCTCACTCTCGTTGCCGTGAGGGAACTGTGAGTTCAAGACGAGATTAGTGGTATTGGAAACAAGAGTAAAAACCTTAAACCTTAAAAAAATTGTATAGTTTGAAGTACGATATTATTATCTACCAAATTCTCATTGTCATCGATTTCTTCTATATAAATCTGAGTTTCAAATGTTTTTAAGTTAGAATCTTGTTAACAACTTAAACCAAGTTAAATCCAATACATTAAGCCTACCTAACTTATATTACCTATTTATTTATTTTAAAAAATAAAATTTTATATTTAATAACATTTTTACCCTTTATCAAATTATCGATTCAACATATGATCGATGTTACATAATTAAAAAAAAAACTATTTTATTCAAGAAGATATTTTTTCGTATGTTGTCTCTTCTTGTGTTCTAGTCATAATAGGAAAGTGTAGATAGTATTAGTATGTTTTTGTTTTAGGTACTTACATTATGTAATTACCGTAATACGCCTATGCACTCAGTAAAGTGTATTAAACATGTCCATTAAAACTACATCAACTATACACCCGTGCACAAAAAGAGTTCGGACCCGACGTCAGGATGGCGGCATTATTTAAAAGCAGAAACACGTGACACTGCAAAATGTAAGATCTGCTAGTTATTAAATTATTAGTGGTACAAAATCGGGACTTCGCAGCCATTTAAGGTCTTTTACACTCGAGAATGCAAGTTTTTTGTCAAATATAGTCAACTGTTTTAAATGTGATTATTTAAATGTTGATCTCTATTAATTTTATTAGGGAACGATTTCATATTATTTTCATTAAAATAAAGGTTCAGTATATTACGTTACGACTTACAAGCTAGTCAGTAACGACTAGCTCAATAATTAAGTAAGCAAAAAGTTACTAAGTTTTTTGTTTAAAAGATCTCATAAAAATTTAATTTAGAAAAGATATTATTTATTTTAAAGCTAACGGAGAAGATATAGTGCATTGTACTGGTTGATTTAGTCATACTTGTATATTTAAAAAAAACTAATGATTATAATTCCAATTCCAAATTTGATTATTTTGTAAAATTTTATTTGATCGAGAAATATACTGGTTGATTCAAAAAAGATTTTATTTTTAATTTTTTTTTTTTTATGTTTTTCAGTATAAACGTGGTTTATTTTAAGTAAGTGTATCCATTTATCTATGTAAAAACAAGGTTTTGTAAAATATTATCAAAACTGATAATTATCGGTTTTTATTGGAAAAAACATGGGATAATTTTTTTTACCGATTATTGGAATATTACGATAATTGCATGCCCTAGTAGCAACTATCAATAAAATAGTTGAGAAAGTTCGTTTTTCAAGTCGATCTTCCTTTTTTTTTAAAACTTTTTGCTATATTTTAATTCTCTTTTTTATATAAAGTTAGGATAATAGTGTGACTTTCTTTTACTTCAGTCATGATTTGACTTCTGATTACCAGTCTATATGATAAAAAAGGAATATAATGAAAATGATTTCGGCTACACAAACTACAAATTAACATCAATGTACACAATTATGCACATATTTGCATTTATGCACATATTATTTTTTAAATATGCACATATTTGCATTTATGCACATATTATTTTTTAATTATGCACATATTTTTATAAATCGCAAATATGTGCATAATTCGGTTTATTTGAAACTTTTTAGTGCATGAAATATTTTCCTCGCAATCTCGATAATATAAAACATTTCCGTCGTAAGTAAATGTTCCAGGGAAGTCACTTATCCACGAAGACACACTTTTTGATTCGGGAGGCATTGTACAATTTCACACAAAAAAATTTAACTGCAGATCAATGAGCACGCGCGTCAACAATGCAAGCAATAACATGCGTAATAGGTGGGAGGAAGGAGTAGTGCGGGAGGCGAGCGCGACGATCATTTGTCTCTTTCATTTTATTATCGTACCAAAACAAAAGACGCGCGGCTGCTGAGTGCGCTGTGCTCGAAAAATACTGTAAAATACTAAATTATAGCGATAATATGCATCATCACTAGATCTTAGGAAAAATATGCAATTAGCGCTGAAAATGGCATAAATATGCAAATGCATATAATCCGGTCTCTAGTTATGAGTCACGCGTTAACTCGTGACTCGTAACGACTGGCGAGAACCGACCAGAGAGCTATTAAAGAAAAGGTTTGTTGGTGGGGCGCGCGCCTTGACTTGTAAGATAAGTTGATGGAAGGTGTGCCACCGACCTTCTCCGACAAAAGTCGGCATTTGTCGGACGCCGACTTATCACCTATAAGAATCGGCCGTCTGCCTTGTGGGTTAATGTGCCGGCTGCGTCTGCCGGTCACCGTATTCAGTCATGACAGTCAACTACACAAAATGAAGTTAATTAATATTTATATAAGTTCGTGTCATTGATGTGAAAGTCATTTCTGTAATATTTTCTTTTGTAGCCTTTAGTTATTAGTTTAGGAATGACTTTGTTTGACTAATAAATTTTCAACAATAATGGTAGTTTCGTTTGATTAAAAGAGATTCTCATACAATTTGAAACATTTAATGATCGAATAATTGTTATAATATTTACCTTCTATGCCATTTTTGTGGTAGTTGGTATGGCGAGTGATGTGTGAATGATATAAACTATAAGGCAGCGCCCGTTTATATGTGTCTTTTACTTTTTATAATAGGTAGCAGTAATGAAATCTGCATTTGAATTTTTTGGTGAAATTTGTGTAACATTGAAAAAGTTGTCATGGTGGGTACTAGCGTTCCCATACTTATAATTATAGTGACTTTTGTAAAAAAAATTTTATTTCTTGAACATTTTTTTTCACGATCGATCTAATTAAACTTTAGCGGCACATCGCACCGCGTAGACCGGGCAGATACCCGGCTGCTCGTCGAGAGTGGCTGGACCTATGTTCTGGTTGGATATAAGTAGGTAAATTAATTAATTAAAGTTAAAACCGAACTTATTCGTGTCTCGAAATGTATCCTCTCTAACCACATAGTTATTCGCCACTTTTTATACAAAACATAAAAATGCACCCAGGTCATTCTACGTTCAGTGTTGCCAACAAAGCCTCGCATAAACAAAATAAGTAAAACTACGACATCTATATGCATAGACTTTATTTATTTTATACATTTAAACGCTTCATTTGTCCATCCTGTCACGGAATTCTATATAAACCGACAAAACGAATTTCTATATAAACCGACAACACACATACCTGACCTTGATGTAGGATATTTGCTGAAATATGTAATATACCTATTTTTTTAAAGTAAAGAAAACACGTGTAAGTATTAAAAAAATAAAAAATTGCTTATCATTAGTCTCAAACGAGGATACTACGCTTAGAAGTTCGGATTATAGTATTAGCTAAGAAAGTTAAATCATTTTGAATATTACAAACGTTTAATCTTTAAAAAAAATTTAATGCTTAAGCGACCTAATTAAACGCTCGCTTTATTTTTTTCTTTCTATCGGTATGGCGAAATGACACGTTCTGGAAGATTGCGGTTGACTCTGTGTTGTAAAAAAAGTCAAAGGTAAGAATTTGGAAAAAAGTAAGTAAATATATTCACTTTCTGTTTTAAATAATCTTTAAATTTTATGAAGGATGGATTAGTTTAGATACTTTCATAAGAAGGTGTCATTAAAAGAAACATTGAAAATGTAATGTATCCGAATATTATAAAATAAAATAAAATTTACGATTAAAGGGAAGGAACGACAGAATACCAAATTATAATTTAATGTAACAGAATTGTTGGTGTTGCCTGATTGCCTGTAATAAAGTGCAATGCGAGGTGTTATCACCGATCGAAAAATATTTAATATTTATTGGGCTATAAAGTTCATATTAGTGGAGACTTATGATTCAAATTTAATTTCAAACGAGGTATGAAAGGCTCAATGCGCGAGTCAAACTCGTTCTTTTTATGTTTATTAACGCATATCTTTGGGATTTATTAGCGGATTTGAAGAATTGTTTACATTTAAGAAAAAAACACTAAAAAACAACAAAAAATACAGAAACGAATCTAAACAAATGTTATCCTGGATTTAGTTAGATATGTATGTGCGTGTGTGTGAGTGTATGCACACACACGTACGCACGTTCATATATATATATATATATATATATATATATATATATATATATATTATTTTTTGCATTTGGCATCGACTTCAAATATCAGCGCCGGTGTCATCTTTAAAACTAAGTATAGTTACGCAAGGTCGTTTTTTTAAACTTTTACTTATATTTTAATTCTCTTTTTTATATGATGTTAGGATTGTAGTGTGACTTTCTGTTAGTTAAGTTATTATTTGATTTACGATTCACTACTTCTGTATGTGTGATCAAAAAATGATTATTATTTCGACAATAAACAAGTGATTGTTTCAATAATAACACAACTGTTATTTTTGTACCGTTATTATCGTACTTGGCTAGGAAATTGATATCAGTACATAATAAGCAGCAAACAAATATTATTTAATTAAGTTCTTACTTGCAATTTTTTCATATAGGTCATTTTGATGAAAGCTCGCCCGATATTCAATACACGACCGTGCGTTAAGGCACTGACAACACCAAATTTACCTTATTTAAAAATTATTTTAACAAGATTTGCTAAATTTATGGCGACGAAAAAATTTGTTTAAAAAAACACAACTGAAATATCTTTTAAATCGGAACAAAATTTAAATACATCTAGTCACATTAATTTTAAACCAAATTAACTCCGTTATTTATAACACTTTATGAATGGAATTAAAAAGACTAACTTCACGTCTTATTTAAAAACTTGGTTGTTTTTTTATTTTCAATAAAAAAAAAAATCAAACACATTAATCGTCCATTGCTTCTTTTTTACTCGCATGCAAACCGACAGTGTGCGCGGTGCTAATTGGACTTAGTCGCTTGTTTTCCCACCCGCTCACAAGCAATAAAAATAAAAAGTGTTTTAATATCGTAGATGTTTTAGTTTATCGCGAAGGATATTTTGACATTTTTTCATGGGACATGAAAGTATGTACATTATATATTGAATGTAATATATATTTTGAAATACGACGTGTATTTCAGAATATATATTGTAGCTCGTGATTACTAATTATAAAAAATTTCGTCAATTTGTTTGCACGGGGACATATTTTAATCTTTTTTCTTTCACTTATTTCACCTTCTTTTCAGTACTTTTTTTTACTTACTTTTGAATATTTTGGATTTTACTTTTTTACATTAATTCGTGTTTATATTTATAAACTTTTTCCACATGATACTTTTTGTTTATTAAATTCTTGGACGTTTTGAAATTTTTTTTATGTAAATTTGTGTTTGTATTTATAATTTTTCATAATCTTTTTTACTAACTCAATTTCAGTGTCAGTTTGTGTTTGTATTTCGTTTTTTTTACGTAATCCTTTTGCATTCATGTTTTTATTGATAAACTTTCTTTTCGCGACCCTTTTTGCTTATTCAATTTTTGTATATTTTTGTTTGTTTTTTTGTATATTAATTCGTGTTTGCATTTATTTTTTTTACGTTCCGTTCATTTTGCTTGCTAAATTTTTGAGGTTTTGGATTTGTCTTTTTTTAATTAAACATTCAGGTTTGTATCTATAATTTTTTTATGCTACCCTTTCTGTTTGTATCTATAATTTTTTTATGCTACCCTTTCTGTTTGTATCTATAATTTTTTTATGCTACCCTTTCTGTTTATTTATATATTTTGGTTTGTTTTTTTATATCACTTCGTTTTTGTGTTTACAGTGGCTGTTGGCGCACCGGGAAAAGACCTAGCTTACATTTCATCCCGAGAACTATCATTATAAGTAATATTATAATCTTAACTAATATCATGAATGCAAAAGTGTGTTTATTTATATTTCGTTCAAGTCATACTGAAGCAAAAGATCAATGTGACTTTCAGCACAGAGATAGTTGATGGGCCATGAAAAACCTAGCCTAGTTTTAATGCGGGAAATCTTATCCTATCTAAAATGACAATCCCTACTAATGTTAAAAATTCAAATGTGTATTTATTTGTCCTTCTTTCATATCGTAATGGAGCTACAGATCAACGTGACTTTCAGCACAGAGATAATGCCGGACCAGGAAATAATATAGGATTCTTTTCATTCAGGGAAGTCTCATTCTAACTAAAGCAGCAAAAATCCAGCCAATATTATCCAGCCAATGGAAAGTGTGTTTGTTTATATTTCTTTCACGTCGCATTGGAGCAAAAGATCGACGTGGCTTTCTGCACAGAGATAATTGGCGGGTGAAGAAATTACACAGGCTACTTTCCTACCCGGGAAATTTCATTTTTACTAAAATAATAATAATAAATATTATTAAAAACTTGAAAGTGTGTTTATCTTCTTTCACGAAGCAATGGTGCAAAGGATCGACGTTACTTTCTGCACCGAAATAGTTGGCGGACTAGGAAATGACATAGACTGATTACACTACTTTACAAATTTCAACTTATTTTATATACCCCGAAAGAAATGTATGTAAATATGTTAAACTACCTTCCTTAAACCTAAAAGTATCAGCAAAAATATTCTGTCACGTCACAATTTCTTTCTACAAACATTTATTTTTTTCAAGTACCCTACAATGTTGACGTCAGTTTAATGTTCATTAATTCGCTTCAAACGGCAACTATTTAGTTTCAAATTAAATAAAAATGTCGAGTAGACAGTGTAGACACAGTTCTGATCGTTTTTGCTATGTTTGTGGACAGTTTATATTTTCAAAAAAGCGAAGACCCATTGTAGATGCGTTAAAAAGTGCATATCTTCATTATTTTGGATTTTCTGTTGCAAACCAAGATAAAAAGTGGGTGCCGCATGTGTTTTGCGAAAGCTGTAGAATCGTTTTACTCCAGTGGTCATCAGGAGAAAACGTACATCTTCCATTTGGTTCACCAATGCTATGGAGAGAACCCAGTAACCATGAAAATGACTGTTACTTTTGTGTTACGAAGACGGCGGGATATAATACAAAAAATAAACAGAATATTATGTATGCCAGAGTTGCGTCTGTTACTAAGCCTATTTTACATTCGAAGCATCTGCCATATCCAGTTTGTCCCGGTAGTTCGAGTTCGAATTTACAAGCGAAAGACGATGAAAGTGATGTTGAAGCAAATCGATTTCTAGTGATTCTGCCGAGTTGTCTGTTCAAGAAAACTCTCCACGTCTAATTAATCAAGTCGAATTAAATGATCTAATAAGAGATTTAAAATTGTCAAGATCTAAAGCAGAACTTCTTGGTTCTCGCTTGCAACAATGGAATTTATTAAAGTTAAACACAAAAGTTACGTTATACAGAAATAGAAGCAAAGTTTTTAGGAAATAAAACGAATTTTTAGGAAATAAAAAAGTGAACATTATGAACAAACTGATTTATTGAACAATTTTCAACAGATGGGTGTCAACATGTCCTTGAAGATTCATTTTCTCCACTCGCATCTAAGTTTTTTTCCAGAAAACTTAGGAAGCAAGAGTGACAAACAAGGGGAACGTTTTCACCAAGACTTAAAGATTTTCGAAGAACGACATCAGGGATTCTGGGATTAAAACATGTTAAAGGATCACTATTGGTCCATTATAAGAGAAACCGATGCGAGCAAATATAAAAAAAAGGCAAAAATCAGCCATTTTTAATTTTAATTTTGTACTAGTATGCCTATTTTTTAAATTTTCAAGTAAATAAATATTTCGAAAACCAGATGTAAGAGATTATTTTTATTATTTTTCCTGAATAAATCTTACCTAAATACACAATAAATTAACAAATTTGGCTGGGGTTTAAAAACCGTGTAAAGTAGTGTTATACATTCAAGAAATCTCATAATCGTAACTAACATCACAATCCTAACTAATGGAAAAAAATGATAGTGTGTTCGTTTAACTTTTTTTCAAGTATCAATGGAGCGATATATCGACGTGACTTTCTGCACAGAGATAGTTGGCGAACCAGGAATTAACACAAACTACGTAAACAAACTGGAAAATTACATCGTAACTAATATTAAAATCCGAACTTATATTAAACATTGGAAATTGTGTTTATTTGTCCTTCTTTCATGCTACAACGGAACATCTTGGAGGAAGACGTGGCTTTCTGCACATAGGTATTTAGCGGGCTAGGAAATGACATAACTTATTTTTAAATTCAAGAAAACTCATCTTACCTAACAAATAACCCCAACAAACATTAAAAATTCGAAAGTATATTTGTCATTTTTCACGTCGTTATGGAGCAATAGGTCAACAAGACTTTCTGAGCAGAGATAGTTGACGGGTCAGGAAATAACATAGACTACTTTTCGACCCGAGAAACCTCATCCTAATTAATATAACAATCCCTATACATATTGCAAATTCCAAAGTGTGGTAGTTTGTTCTTCTTTTATGTCGCAATGGAGCAACAACTCGACCTGATTATCCGTGCAGAGATAGTTGACGGGTCAGGAAATTACTTACGCTACTTTGCAGCCCGGGAATCTCATCGTAACGAATATAGTAATTCCAACAATTAAAAATTCGAAACTGTATTTTTTATGTATGCTTCTTTTATGTCGTAACGAAGTAATGGATGAGAGTGATTTTTTGTACAGAGATGGTTGGTGGATTGGTAAATGAGTATGTTTTGTTCATTAGCTGAGTACATTCATGTCAGAATGGAGTAGCCGATCGCCATGGTTTTTATACAGATAGTTGGTTGACCGAGAAATGGTACAATCTATTTTTCGGAAATGTCATTCCTTCGGGAAAATTCTGGTTCTTCTTTTAGAAATTTTTTGTACCAACTTTGAATAAATTAGCGTTATTCTGACATGTTAGATTGGTTTGAAGTTTTTATAAAAAAAACATGACTCGTCTGGCGTAATGGACGAAATAATACCAATACTTCTTAAGCGTTTACTTACTAGAGGAATTTACAAGAATGAATAAGTGAAATGGATAAAATAGTCAAATAAATAGACTGAAATTGGAACTAATAATAATGACAAGATTGAGAGATGATTAATTTGATTATCAATATAACGATTATGGTATGGAAATTTCAAAATTATAACATTTACATAAAATACAGTGAAGACATGTAACTTTTATTTTGCCTATTTTACATTTTTTCTAACCGCTCTGAAATCACTTAATTAGTTTATTTTATCGGAAAGAATAAGGGGCGGAGTTTGGGGCAGAGTTAGAAATTCAGATCTTTCAAGGTCATGAGCTGCGCTCATCGCCTTAACAATAAGGAGCTGTGCTCATCGCCTTAACGATAAGGTACAATGAGGCGCGTTATTTTTAAGTTCTTTGTTTGAAATATGCATTATAAATGTAATTGTTATCCTTTTAGATTTCCTTTGTTAAATGTAAGTGCTCACTAAAAGAGAAACTTTAAAAAAAAATCAACATCATCTTCTTTCTACCGTAAGATCACGTATTCAAGTATATGTTGTGCTAAACGTCATTAAAATCGGTGATGATACAGTAATTGAACAATCGCTCCATTAATACACATTTGGCTCAGCTGAGTTTTTAATTTTCGCCTATTGTCTATAAAAAGTATTACATTAATGATCACATAGCATTTTGCGTGTAGTGCCCAATGCACGAGTATATTTCATCTGTCTTTAATTATATTTTTTACATTTTATACTATTTGTACATATTATGCCTATGTTAATGACCATGAATACCAATAGAATACGTGAATTAAAATATGATGATTATTTGGTGGAGAACGTAATGAATATATTTATAGTTTAGTTAGGACAAAGTTGAATTGCTCTATTAGATAAAGCTACTGTTACTCGATCAATTTAGTCACGGCGCTGAGCCAATTTCAGTAAGCCTTGGCGTTAGTTATCAAATATTTATATAGTGATGTCACATACATTTACAATTTCGTTGCAGTATTTGTCTTAAAGTTTGTACTTTCTAGTTTTTGAAATATAAAAAGTATTGAATTATATAAGAATTGGCTAAAAGTTATCTTTTAGAGTAATCAATTTTTAGGTAACTTATTATCGACTGACCGTTCTCACGGATAGATATAATTTTTTTCGAAATTTTTCTAATGAAACTCCCATAAAACATGTGCAACATTTCAGAACGTACAGAGTGTTTTTGTTTCGTCTTCGTTGATTAAAAAATGCCTCGGGGGTCCGAAATTATTGAAGGATTACCTGATTTGAGTCCAAGCTTTTGGTATTCATACAAAGGAAAATTCTCCGTATTATATGGTAAAGCTTTAAGTTTTTCTATTTTCCTATTAACAAAAGAACAACGAATTCGTTTTTGTAATATTATATCCTAACAATAAAATTAATTGGAATTTATTTCCCTTTCGTAATATCAATTATTTCTCTTCTTCAATACTTATAAAACTATTTTTGTTCGCTGCTCCATCAGGTAAAAACTAATTTCATCCGTTTGGTCGAATTGAGACTAAACGGTTGTAAGTAGATTAAATAATGAGTTTATTGTATCATCCATCCATTGTAAGGATAAAAAAACTCTACATATGTTGATACCAAAATGTACTAGCATTTTTTAAATATTATTTTCCAACATTTTGTAATTAAGTTTTACTTCAGCTTATCGGTAGTTTGAACCGATGCATTGCTATTCTCCAATTCATTTGCAATGAGTCTATAATGCTTTAAAACATGTAGCGTCCAAATTTGATAAACGAAGTACACGCTAGTTCTACATGTAAATGCGTGTTGAAAGTTAGGCTTATTTTTTTATATTACTTCAATATCGATTTTAAGAATCTCTTTATTTAAATATAATAATTTAAATAAATAATTTCATGTAAATCATTATTGCGTAAACGCAGATTAAAAATGTGGAATATATCCATTCGTTAGTATACAGAAAATATGTTTGATAATGAATAATATAGTAAATGCTTTAAGAAGAGTTAGATTGGCAACACACACTGAATATGTGCACTTTGAAAGGCAATATGTTTTGTTTATTAAATGAAAGGTATTTTCATGATTGACTTTTATTTATTTTCGTATTACATAAATAAATAATTTAAAACAAATTAGTTCTTATTACTATGCAACAAAATGCAAGTCGGCACTATTGCTTTAGAAAATTAAACGCCCGTACACAATATATACACGTACCTACATGTTCTTAACTATAACTTATTTCTGTCTTCAGAATAGAAAGAATTACATTTATCAGAAAATAATTAATGCACCGAATCTTAATTGCAAATAAACTAATGCATTGTCAGCTTGAACTTTTGCCATTCGTAAATAATTTACCACCCGCAGTTAGTCAGCGCATCGCCTCCAGAATAAGAAACGTATGAGACAGCTGGTGCTGAGGAGTAGGTTACATCAGACTTAACAATGGGATGCGCATAGGTTTGAACAGAGGCAGCAACATGAGGAGCAACGAGCGATGGCACGGTGTAAGTCTTGGTTAACATAGGTGTACTATAGCTTTTTGTTTCGCCGCGTGTAGCGGTATACGATGCGATAGCAGGTGCGGCGTACAAGGCTGTACTATGACCATCTTGTTGTATTGACTGACTAGAGAAGGAAGAACTAAAGGATGGTTTTGTATATGTCTTAGTTAGGGGGGAAATGTTGGCGTAAGAAGTGATAGCAGGGGCCGCAACGGTCTTGGTTAAGATAGGGGATATCTGAGAATATGTACCGGTTGACCCTTCGCGTTGAATAGAAGACGTGGAATAAGAGGTGCCTGTGGAAGGTGCGTAGCTCTTAGCCACAGTAACAGCGGGAGAAGTGTACGAGGCTACATAATGGGTCCCGTCATCTATTGACTGAATAGAGTGAGAGGAGCTAACGGATGGTGTTATGTATGCCTTCGATAGGGGTGAAGTGTGGGCGTAAGAAGCTATAACGGGGGTCGCACTGATCTTGGTTAAGACAGGGGATGTCTGAGAGTATGTACCGATGGATGCGCCGTGTTGGATAGAAGATGTAGAATAGGAGGCGCTGGTGGAAGGAGCGTAGCTCTTTGCCACAGTAACGGCAGGAGAAGCGTATGAGGCTACGTTATGGGTGCCATGATCTATTGACTGACTAGAGTAAGAGGAACTAATGGATGGTTTTGTGTAAGACTTAGTTAAGGGTAAAGTGTGGGTGTAAGAAGCAATAGCCGGGGCTGTAATAATCTTAGTTAAGATAGGCGATGTCTGAGAGTAAGTAGTGATTGGACCTCCGTGTTGGATATATGACGTGGAGTGAGAGGTGCTAAGGGCGGGTGCATAACTCTTAGGTACATTGACAACGGGAGAGAGACTATGGATGCTGTGATCTATTGACTGACCAGAGTAAGAGGAGCTAATGGACGGTGTTGTGTAAGTCTTCGTCAGAGGTGAAGCATGGGTGTAAGTAGCGACAGCCGGAGTCGCAATAGTCTCAGTTGATGCTGGAGACGACTCTGCATATGCGGCGATTGGAGTTCCATGTTGGATAGAGGTCGTAGAGTAGGAAGTGCTGACTGCGGGCGAATAGTTTTTGGACGTATAGTATGTATTTGTGGCGACTGCTGGTACGGTATGGGCGTAAGTGGTTGTTGCTGGCAAGGAATCGGTTTTGAAAATAGACTCTCCCTGATTGATCGAGGAAGTTGAATAAGATGTGCTCGTAGCGGGGATAGCATACGTCTTGGTGGCTATTGTTGTTGCGTAGTTTTTCGTTGTAGTAGGCGCAGCGTAAGAGGCGATTCCGGGTACTGCATATGAAGCGGTACCCTGAGTATCATGTTGGATAGTCTGGGTTGAGTATGAGGAGCTAGTAGCTGGTGCAGAGTAGGTCTTCCTTGTAGAAACTGGTGCCACAGAAGCGTATGTAGCTATTGTCTTAGTTGGAATAGGAGCAATCTGAGAGTACGTAGTAGCAGGAGGTCCACGATGAATTGAGGAAGTGGAGTAGGATGTACTAACAGCAGGCGCAATGTGAGTGTCAGTGACAATGGTGGGTGTTGCATGAGCATAGGTGCTGATTGCTGGACCGGCATAAGTCTTGACGACAGAATCTCCGTGCCTGATAGAGGAGGTAGAGTAAGAGGTGCTAGTTGCAGGCGCGGAGAATGTTTTTGTGATAGAGGGTGCAGTGTATGTTTTAGTTACCAAAGGGGTGACAGAATACGACGAGGGCGAGGCGTAAGATGTAATAGTTGGCGTATCGTGCTGGATTGTGTGGGTAGAGTACAAAGAGCTGACCGCTGGTGCCGTATAAGTCTTCTCTATAGCAACGGGCGCAGCGCGGGTGTAAGTAGCAACAGCTGGGGAGGTAATAGTTAACACGGGGTTTGTGTTTATGTACGTAGTAATTGGCGTGCTGTGCTGGATTGAAGAAGTGGAGTAGGAGGTACTGATGGCAGGTGAGTAACCCTTGGTTGTAAGAGTAGGTGCACCGTGAGCATAGCTGGCCAAGTCCGGTGCGGTGTTGGTCTTGACGAAAGGCGCTCCGTGGTTGATGGTGGTGGTGGAGTATGATGTGCTGACAGCGGGCGCGGAGTAAGTGAGTGCGTGTTCAGAGTTCGAGGCCAGATGACCAGCATGAGCTATTGCAAAGCTGACTAGAAGAGCAACCAACTACAAACAAATTGAAATATATTATAAATTAATTCATATTTTAGTTTTTTAATTAAACTCATTGAACTCAATGTTTTTATACTGGTTTTATTTTGAGTACATTTACCGAAAACTTCAGTCATGCTTACAAACCTAATTACTTTTTCTAAATTGCTAGCACCATTGATTTTTTAATTAATAGAAAGTTAACAAGTTCACGTTTTTATAGTATTCAAAAATATATACCCTGAATTCCATTGTTTGAGAAGTTAATGTGATGAAAGATAAGTTTAAATGATGACAGTCGAATCGTTGTACTCCTTTATATAGGTACGAGGTTGGCGCGAACGCTCATGAGGGCGCGATTGAGAAATGACACAACACAACTGGTACGTATAAAAGTACAAGTTTTTTCTTGCACATCGCAGGGCTTGTTTTATTTCATAAAATTGCGTTTTTGGTGGTCAGATAAGGTATTCATAACTTTAGTGGTAAAAGTTGAAAGATATTTAAGTAACAGTTCATGGTACCTACCGGCTTTTATTTCTTTTATCCATTAAAACCGCTTATATTCTAATTAGACATATGTTATTTTGTCATTATTATTTGGAAATGACTACAGACTAAAAATTAATATTGATATGTTATAATATATCGGGACATAACTGAAAGTGTAGTGAGATAAACCTTTCGACATGTTCTCATATTTTCGATACTTTGTAAATGTTCTTAAAATATTGAAACAAAATACGTTTTATTATGTCTGCTGTGACTTCCTTACTTAATATTCCTTCGACACAATATACG